>JAMLFY010000013.1:3588208-3844510 GCA_030441495.1 Dalbergia oliveri | reverse complement strand
TGCAATGTAACGCCCAATTTTCCTGGAATTTTTACTATCATTAGGAATTACCGAATTACCGTAGGTAAATATTATATAAAATTTGAGACCAAACAATCCTTAATAAAGGAATATAACGTTAGAAGAGAAGTTAGGAGCAATTCGTGCAAGTATTGCAAACCCCAATTTCTGTACGTGTAAAATGACCAAAATGCCCTTGAGGTTATTTTCTCTAGAAAATGAGGATCGTGGGCCCCACCCATCCTCAAGGGGATGTTTTGATGTTAATAAGGGATTGTTTGTGTTATGTGTGTTAATAGAGGAGAAAAATCCTAATTTTGAGCTTGACGCGAAATGACCAAAACGCCCTTACGGTTTTAACTCAATTGCGTGCCGACTGAAGCCAAACCTCACTAAAATGTGTTAAAAGGTGTTTTTAAGCCATGATTAACCATTGGTTAAGCTCGAGTGGTCTCGGGCAATTTTTAAGTAAAATGACCGTTTTGCCCTGCTCTTTGTAGGTTTTACAAATTTTGAGATTTTTGATTCGTAAACGAAACCTAAGCAATATTAGGCTCAAATTAAAGCTTATTAAATTCTAATTACTAATCTAGAGTCAAAATTATTTATTTAGATTGATTAGAACCTAAAATTGCTTAAAACACCCAAATTGCTTAGTAATTCACTTAAACCCTTAACCGTAAATTCTCTAAATTGCATGAATACCTTGCCTACACCTAAAAAATACATGGAACACACAAAATCCTCTTCCACAAGGCTGTAATGCACGAAATTATTGAGTAATAAGTCAGAAAATTATTACACAAAAATCCAAAGAATGAAAACAAAGAATCATGAAAACATGGAAACATGATTCCATGTTTTAAGCCACCAAACAAAATGATTTTTCTTCCTTATTTTTTTCTCTAATTTTTGGTCAGATTTCTTCCTTCCTTTGTCCATTTATGAGCTGCAAAATCTCTATAAATAGGCATGCTTGAAGATAGTTTAGATGCTTAGTTCATAACTTACACAAATTCTAGTTTTAGGAGCACCAAAAGCTCTCATTTCCTCCTCCTCTTGGCTGAATTCTTTCTTCAAGTTTTCAAGAATATTTTCTTTCATTTCACTCAAGGAAACCAAGTTCTCTTCCTTTCCTTCAAATCAGATTAGGTAGGGAGTTGTTTTTAAGTTTATTTCTATGCTTTGCTAAGTGTTGTTCTTGGTTCAAAATGATGATTTCATGGATTTTCTCTAGTTTTTCCATTTGGTTTTCTTCTTCCTTTTTCTTTGAACAATTCAGCCATATGGCCTAGGTGGGACTAAGATGATGGCTTGATGATGAGGACCTTGAGGGTGGGTTGTGAATCCATCACAAGTTAGGCCTCTAAAGCTTGAAAGTTCCACTTGATGCAAAACTTTAAAGAATAATATTTTTATGATGTTTTTATGATCTTGAGTTTAGAACTTGAAAGATGTATTGCTAAGATATATTGGGTTGAATTTATATTTCTCTAAAGTCTTGGAGGAGCTCTAGTAAAGAAATAAAATGAACTTGCATCCATGTTTAAGTTTATGCCTTGCATAACCATGTTTACTTTCTATGTCATCACTAAATTCTCAAGAATGAATAAATGAACTTGCATATTCATGTTTAAATTTCCAAGCTTGCATTTCATGTTTAAATTTCAAGTTGTCACTTAATCTCTAAAGATAATAAAGAAGTTGCATCTCATGTTTATTTTATGCTCTCACTTTATTTTATAATGGCTAAAAGAGTCAATGCATGGCATGTTTATTTTATGTCATCACCTAAAAATCCTAGAGCTCAAAGACTTGCTTATGAATCATAAGCAAAGAAATGAGATAATTGGAGTTAAAGAATTTATTCTTTAAGAAGTCTTGAGAATTGGAGCTTAAAAAATGTAATTCTCATCCCTCATTTCCTATGCGGACTACCGCGCTCCGGTTGCTTAAGATTCTCTTCTCCCTCTTCCTGTCCCTATGCGGATTACGCTCCAGTTTCTTGCATCATGTTTATATTACAAGTTCTTGCATCATGTTTAATTTTTAAGTTATCACCTTAAATCTTAAAGATAAAGAAATAGAATTGCATATCATGTTTATAATTCCAAGCTATCACCTTATAAAGATAAGATTAAAATAAGGTTGCATAGCATGGTAATAATTCAAAGATGTCACCTAAATCTCTAAAGCTCAAGACTTGCTCCTTTTATCTTAAGTGAAATATTTAATTATGAACATTCTTTCAAGTTATAAATCGGTCCCATGGTTAAGTTAGGCCTAAAGTCCTATGACTTCTTTCAAGTTTAACAAAAAGAATTAGTTCTAAAAGAGTTTTAAAACTTTGTAAGAATTTTATGGGAAGCTAGTAATTTATGTGTACTTAAAATATGATTTGATGCTTATTAAGAATTTGGTGTCATTGATTGATTCCCTGGTTTATATGTTATAGTTGTGTTGCAAACAATGAAAACTTATGCATGAAATAAAGACATATTCCTGGAAGAAGGTGTATTCCTGTAAGAGTGCAATTGGAAAGATTTTGGCTAAGGAAAGATTTGGTATTTAAGCGTGTCCATTGTGACCCACCTCTCTTTCCTGGGAATCTCCCAGATGCATGATTACAGTTGGTATATATTATTTCGGCATAAGACTATAAATGAGAAAATGTTATGATGATTATGAATGAAGAATTGTATTATGATATAACATGCAAAGACTTAAAGGTGACTCAAAATATATGAGAAAATGATCCTTTGGACCCAATCAAACTATAGGCGGTGAAAAGGTGATTCTTGCCCCTGTTCTCTCAAAAGGGTAGAGACGAATTTTTACTTATCAAAAGGGATAAGTATGTGCTGGTGACGACTAGCAAGGTATGAGCTCATAACCTAGATTACTCCCAAAAGGGTGAAGTATAGGGTGGCCCAGGAAAATGATGATGAAAGTAACTTTAAGTCACCTAAGAAACTAAGTAAATGCATTATGTGAATATGATGTTCTGCTATGCATAGTATTTATGAGATGATGATGAGAAATATGATATTCTGCTATGCATAGTATTATGAAATGATGATGAGGAATATGATGTGATTTTATGCATAACTATGTTATTATATATGAAAGGAAAAGTTCATTATAAACATGACATGCTAAGTTTATGATGCATTATAAGACGCATGATTAAAGCGACGAACCTCGGTAAAGTATATTTTCGAACTTAATAAATCAATCTTAGCATGCTCACTATTTCATAATAACCCGAGGTTCCTGGGGACGATGATGATGACACAATGCATCATGAGGTGAGTACCCTACTGAGATTCTTTATAAGTTTCTCACTCCCTCTATTTTTCTTTCCATCTCGTCTTCAGAAACGGAAGGAAGCGTTCGTGAATCACATTGAGGCTCTCACCGGGTCACTGAACTTGAATCCTGCTAGTTTCACTCGTATATTTAGATATCTATCCCTATCCCTGGAGTGTTATTACTAGGTGCCATTAATGGATGTCCTTCCATCCATATATTATTTATGTTTTATTAGATTGCCTACACTTAGTCTTATTCTGTTGGTAGGCAAAATATCTATATGATATGTAATTATGGATGCTGTATGATGGAGCCAATATATTATGATGTGATGTTTGTAAATTCCTATGTGTCTTTTAAATTTTGCTAAATCATTCACGTTAAGCGCGGCTCACGTTTTCAATTATGTTTAAAAAAAAAATGGCTCGTAATTTCACTAAGTATTTTCAAAGCATGATTAAGGAACTGAAGCAAAGAGTAAAGTCTAGTAATTAATCAGATACTGCCTAGGTGTATTGGGTTAATTATTAGGGTGTTACAGCTCACCTTTTCCCATCTCCTTATTCTCTCTTTTCCTTTTAGAATGGTGATTACTTTTCCACTAGGCTTACTTGAAGGTTCTAAATTCTCTTTGTGTGAGATTAGTCATTGATGTATTGCTGTAAGCATTATGGGGTCGTATAATTTAAGCTTAAATTTATACTTACTCAAGACATCATAAATAAACATGCATGCAAAGGAAAAGTGGAAGGATTAATTGAATGAACATTTTTATTGCTCGGTGTATTTGGACGACAACAACGTAGCATGTTTTCGGAAAAGGAAACAAAATTGCATGAAAAATAGGATTGCTAAAAGCATGGAATTTTCCATTCTGGTCCTTAGTAACTTATTCAATTGATTTCTTGCGCAAATCAGATGTCATAACTGTGTCTCCTCAATCTTCTCGTCTCTTGATCCCCAAAAATTGCCAAGTTTCAGTCTTTGTCTGCTTGGCTCATAGGACATGTTCAACACAAGAAATTGCCCAAGTGCGAGTTGCTTAGAGATGATGCCTATTATTTGCTCTAATTTTTGCCTAGGCCGCTTCGGGTTTTCGACCTAGCAAGCTTTTTTTTTTTTCTTTTTATTTTTCTTCCTTTTTCATTTTGCCCTAATTTTCGCTAGGCCGCTCTTTCGAATTTTCGACCTGAGCTCTTCCGCATCTTACAAGCATAAAACCTTTTGACTCATTAATGTTGATTGGTTTAGGAAATTTTCTTCCATCCATGTTTTGCAAAATCAATGCCCCACCTGAGAGCGCTTGCTTGACAATGTAGGGACCCTCATAACTCGGAGCCCATTTTCCCGTGCATCCTCTTGATTAGGGAAAATTTCTTAGAACCAAATCTCCTGGATAAAACCTCTAGGAAGGACTTTCTTATTAAAAGCTTTAGCCATTCTACTTTGGTATAATTGGCCATGACAAATAGTTGTAAGTCTTTTCTCTCAATCATGTTCAATTGTCATATTGAGCCTTCACCCAATCAGATTCTTCCAATTTTGCCTCCATCAGAACCTTAATGACGGGATTTTCCACTTTTATGGGGGATACAGCTTCCATTCCATACACCAATGAGAAGGGAGTTGCCCTGTGTTGACCGTATGTTGGTGCGATATGCATGTAATGCATATGGCAGTATTTTCGTGCAAGTCTTTATAGTTCACCGCCATTTTGGTGATAATTTTCTTAACATTTTTATTTGCGGCCTCAACCGCGTCATTCATCTGCGGCCTATAAGGAGCTGAGTTGTTGTGTTTGATTTTGAAAGTCTCGAAAAATTTTTGAACTTCAGCACCATTGAGATTAGGAGCATTGTCTGATGATCCTTTTTGAAATCATATCTCCAATAATGTCCTTTTGATTAATCTAAGAACACTTTCTGTGTGATCCTGGCATATGAAGGCTTCCACCCACTTAGTGAAGTCTCTCACAAAATGAAACGATGACCATTGGATGCCTTGGGATTAATTGGGCCGATGACATCCATGCCCCGCATCAAGAAGGGCCAGGGGGATACCATGTTATGTAATGTGTTGGAGGAGCATTGACTTAGTCTGCATATATTTGGCATTTGTGGCACTTCCGAACATAGTTGATAGAGCGCTTCCATGGTGGACCAATAATAACCACTCCTTAGGATTTTGCATGCCATCATGTGTCCATTGGCATGGGTTCGCAGATCCTTCGTGGACTTCAACCATGATTATTCGAGCTTCATGAGCATCTACACATCTAAGAGTGGTATCATGATTCCTCTTATGAGGACGTCACCATTAGGAAAAGGACATGGCCAGTCGTTGGATTGTCTTCTTATTCACCTCATTTGCCCTGGTTGGGTACTCTCTCTTGAATATCCTGCTTGATGTCATGATACCAGGGACTCAATCTCCACACTACCACAATATGCTGGTTCATCTTGCACTTCTACATGGATAGGTTGGACATTGGTGTGGACTTCCAATTTAGTCATTACAGCCCCATCCGCAAATTGGTTCTTGTCTCGAGTTAAGTGAGAGAACGATATATCATCAAAGTGCTCAATTAATCGAGACAAGTACTTCTGATAAGGTACCAATTTTGGATCCTTTGTTTGCCATTGTCCGTTAACTTGGTAGATAATGAGTGCGAATCTCCAAAGACTTTTAGTTCTTTGATTCCCAAGTCAATTGCAACTTGCAAACCATTCGCACATGCTTCATATTCTGCAATGTTGTTGGTACATTCAAAATCTAGTTTGATGGAAATTGGGTACTCTTCCCGAATGACACTACTAGCTCCTACTCCACATCCGTTCACGTCAAGCTCCATCAAAATATATCTTCCACATATTCTCTCTTCTTCATCTTCTCCTTCCACTCCACCTCGTTATCAAGGAATTCAGCCATGGTGGGTTGTGCATCCTCCAAAGGGTTTTCAACTAAATGATCAGCAATTGTACCTCCCTTGACAAACTTTTGGGTCACATACTTGATATCAAATTCGACAATATCACTTGCCACTTCAACATTCTCAATGACACATGAGGACTATCAAATATGTATTTTAGTGGATCCATTGAGATATTAGCTAAGTAGTGTAGTATAACATGTCCTGTCTAAGTCTTTTGGAAGTCCACACTAATGCGCAACAGGTCTTTTCAATTGTCAAGTAGCGGGATTCATAGTCATTAAGCTTCTTGCTCAGATAGTAAATGGCCTGTTCCTTCTTTCCAACTTGTCATCCTGTCCTAACATTGCCCAATTGACGTGGGCAATACCGTGAGGTACAATATTAAAGGACGGCCAGGACGTAGGTAGGATCAAACTGGAGGTTTCATTAAATAAGCCTTTATTTTGTCAAAGGCCTCTTGGCATTCTTCATTCCATTCTCCCTGATGCTTTCATCAAGTTTGAATATGGGCTCACAAGTGCTAGTTAAGTTGGCAATAAATCTAGCAATGTAGTTGAGTCTCCCAAGAAACTTCTCACTTTGTTGAGTTTGGAGCTAGCATCTCTTGTATCGCCTTTACCTTGTCGAAGTCCATCTTTATCCCTTCTCTGTTAACAATGAATCCGAGTAATTTCCTTGTAGAAACTCCAAAGATACACTTATTTGGGTTCACTCAGCTGTGTTTTAGAGCCTTTTAAATAGCCTTCTCAGGATTGCCATGTGACTTTCTCTCTCTTAGACTTGGCGACCATATGATCTACGTTCACTTCAATCTCCTTATGCATCATGTCATGGAACAATGCGACCATGGTGTATCCAAGATATATATATACACATAAAAAAATAAATAAAAAAATAAAATTTAAATTAAGCTTTATTAGTTGGAATTTTCAAAATCCAATAATGTAGAAATGATGAGAGTGATTCAATGTTTTAAAAAAAAATGTGAATAGTGTTTTGCAACCCGCAGCTCGCGGACAAAACCCTAGATTAGACCCGAGGTGCCCGAAATTTTGAAAATATGGGGATGAGGTTAGAAATACTTAGAAATGAAAATTTCATACTTAAAATTAATTTTCGGGTAATATTGGATTACAGGTATGGTATTTCACCCGTTTCAAAATTTCAATATGCGATTTTAACAGAAAGCAAATTTAACCTTTACAAAATGATTAACAATATATTTTTTTTCATTATATGAATGGCTAAGATTCAATTTTGTAATTCAAAATTGAATCATAGCCATCCTTTTTATCTTTAAAGATTAGAAACTATCCTAATCTATTACTCAACATTATGACATCATCACCAATTATAAGATAAACTTGAATTCAAGCTTCTCCAAGAAGCTAAAGCTTCGGCCATTTCAGAAGGAAAAAGGCAGCAGCTGGTCCTCCATAGCCAAGAGCTTGAGTTTGCTTCCAAAATCCAAAAATCCTAGCTTAGAACCATCAAAACCTAATCTTTCCTTCACCAAAATTGATCTACACTTCAATCTCTACCTATCTAACCGATTAGAAATTCAAAACCTCATCATATTCACCTCATCCATCACTGATTAGAGGAGAGTTTGGAGGTGTTTTGGGAGTCTTGGAGTGAAGGACTCTCATCTTGGAGCAAGCTAGAGACAAAGAGAGACTAGCCTTCAAGTGTAGGGTTTTTCATAGTTCTTTCTCTTGAAAATTTTGCTAATCTGTTCTGACTGGTTTTACTTCAAAATTTTGATGATTTGTGGTTGATGATATATTGTTATTGATGTGTGAATTTTGGTGGTGGGTTTGGATGGTGTTAAAAAGGGGTTTTCACTAAAGGAAATCTGGACTAGGCATGGAGTTCAGGCTGTTGCAGCAGAAATTATACACGAATTTTCTGATATATTTGTGGGTGTTTTCATAAGCTATAAAAATTATATGTTGAAGATAACACCTTAAACTAACTACATGAATTTTATTGGGTGTTAAATTTGAAGTTTACTACTTCAAAAAAATCAAGAACCGAATTGTGACTGGGGCTGCCTAAGTTGTTGAAACTGAAGCAATAAAGTTGCCCGATTTTATTATCATAGCAAATGATTGAATGAATCCTTGAAATTTTTACCTGAAGTTAATAACATATTGAGGTAGCACTGTGAATTTTATTGTGCACTAATTCAATCATTTTCTAGGGTTAAAAATTCTAAGAATCCGGGTCTGGTCTGTGAATTTGTGGTCCCTGACCACTAAATTTGTGCAATTTACTAAAGTAGCTAGAGAATTCTACTTGTCCTGAAATTTTTACAGGTTATTCTAGACATTTGGGAGTGTCAGTGAGAATTTTTGTGGCATATGAATTGGCCATTTGATATAGAAATAAAATGCTACTATTAGCATAGTGAATCAGCCCAAGTGCTGAAATGGCAGAACTGCACTAAAATGATGATAAAATGACACTTAGCCCAGGCATAAATTATATTCATGCATGATAGTTACTTTAAAGAGTCATTTAAAAGATATAAATGAGACCCTAATGTGATTGAATGCCTCTGAATGATGTATGCCATGCCTTGTAAAAAGAGAAATACATGATACGGTAACATGACAAAAGAGAATCTATAACTCCTAACTGGGCATGTTTTAACCTATGGGCAAAAACAGAAACAAGGCTTATACGAGTTAAAGAGGGAAGGCAAAAATAAGAACTTCCCTAAGAATGGTATGAGTTGGTAGACGAATCGGCTAGGAATAGAACTGTGTGTGATTTGAAGGTGAAAAAAAAAATGAAGTCCGATGATCACAAAGGAATGAGCTCATGTCCTAGGTCTATTGTCCTTTATAAAATTATCCAGAGATGTTGCTAATGTGAAATCAAGCCTTCCCTATATGAAAGAAAAGAGCAAGTATGAAATTAAGCTGGTTATTTATAAGATGATATGTACGATTATTATATTTGCTAATTTTATCAGCATTTTTGTATGAGACCTAATATAATATTACTTACATGAATGACCTTATTAATTAGGCCTATCTATGCTAACGATTTCCCCTGAGAATTTTATAATATTCTCATCCCTATGTGCATGTATGTTGTATTGTGCTAGATCCAGATGCGACCGTGATCTTCTTTCTTGATTTGCGGAGTGGAGGTGGCATTATGACGCGGAGTTGGATTCGCTGTATGTAGTAGTATTCCCAAATCCGAGCGTATATTTTCTTCACTCGTTCCTTTAGTAGCTCGTTTTCACTCCAAGTTCGACCCAGGTTTCCTTTTGATGGTGTGCCCTTCACCTGGCACACCCGGCTGTGTTCATACCTAAGGATAACCCTGGAGGAAATGAAGGGATGCAGAATATAGAAATTCTGAGTTTCGGAAGGCAAACCCCCGCCTTTGAGGAGCTTTACCCATGTAAAGCAGAAGAATGGATAAGGCGATGGAAAAGATCTTCTCCTTCTACCATCAGAGATTCAAAAAGTGGCTTTTGCCACCTACATGCTAGAGGCGGATGCGGAATTTTGGTGGGTTGGCACAGGGGATTATTTGAAGCTTCCAAGACTGAAGTTCCTGGGATGTCTTCAAAGAAGCTTCTACCATAAATGCTTCCTTCCCTCTATGAGGAACGCGAAGGAGTTAGAGTTCATGGCTCTTAAACAAGGACCTATGAGTGTAGCGGAGTATACTGCTAAATTTGAAGAGCTTTGCAAGTTTTCTACGATTTACCAACGAGACCCAGACGAAGCTTGGAAGTGTATGAAATACGAAGGGGGTTTACGTGAAGACATAAAGGGTAGCCTCCTGGAGATTGAGACTATCCTACTTTGGTAAATAAATGTCGACGGGCGGAGGAGTCTAACAAGAAGCTAGCAAGCTTTAGTATGCACAGAACAATGTTAGAGAGGATTAGCACCCCAAGGCCCCCATTCAAGCCTGTCAATATGGAGAGAAGATTTCCACCTAACAACAACGGACCGAGGGAAACAACTTCAGTCCGGATACCAGAGATGGACGAGAGTGCCTAAGTGTGGAAAACACCATGGAAATAGGCCTTGCCTGGGCAACACAAATTGTTTGTTTCGCTGTGAAAACCGGGACACAAGATATTCGAGTGCCCCAACAAAAAAAGTCAGCAACCCGCCCCCAACCACAACAACATGCACGCGTTTTCACTATAAGTGCCAAGGAAGCTTCTCATCTCCCGTCTGATACGGGTAAGTGTGAAATAAATGGTAATATCCTAGGTATACTGTATGATTCGGGTGCCACTCATTCTTTCATCTCCCATGATTGTGTACAAAAGTTACAATTATCTGTGTCTGAATTGCCTTATGATCTTCTTGTATCTACTCCTACCTTTCTGGTCCTATTAGAACTTGTTATGCATGCATGAATCTTCCTCTTCAGATAGGTACTAGGAGATTTATTGCTAACCTGGTTTGTCTTCCCTTGTCGGCTTAGATGTAATCTTAGGTATGGATTGGCTAGTACCCAATGATGTTCTTTTACATTGCCCAAATAGAGTTGCTATGTTTCTTTCTACCTCACTTTCTACCCCTGTGATCCCTTTTTTCTTACTTAGACCTAGTGACACCTAACTCTAGTAAGGTGGACCGTCAGGAATATGTTCTCCTCTCAGCTAGTGAAACTGAAGGTGATCATGAGTTGAGTGGAATCCAGTGGTGAGAGAATATCCAGATGTCTTTCCAGAGGATATCCAGAATTTCCTCCTGAAAGAAAATTGAATTCTCCATTGAATTGATTCAACAGGTCCTATTTCAATTTCCCTTACAGGATGTCCCCTTTGGAGTTGAAGGAATTAAAGTCACAGATTGAAGAGTTGTTGGGAAAACATTTCATTAGACCAAGTGCCTCTCCATGGGGAGCCCCTTCTTTGGTAAAGAAAGGATGGAGGTATGAGACTTTGTGTGGATTATAGGCAGTTGAATAAGGTGACAATCAAGAACAAATACCCTTTGCCAAGGATCGACGATCTCATGGATCAGACTGAGGGGCAACCGTATTTTCAAAGATCGATCTTAGATCAGGTTACCATCAGATTCGAGTTCGGGATGAGGACATTCCCAAACTGCTTTTAGGACTCGATATGGACATTATGAGTATAGGGTGATGTCGTTTGGATTAACCAATGCTCCGGCTGTATTTATGGACTATATGAACCGAATCTTTCGCCCTTACTTGGATAAATTTGTGGTTGTCTTTATAGACGACATACTTATCTATTCAAGGACTGAGGAAGACATGCGGCATCTTAGGATTGTGTTACAAATCCTAAGAGAAAGGAAATTGTATGCCAAGTTGTCAAAGTGTGAATTCTGGATGGAAGAAGTTAAGTTCTTAGGTCATATAGTGTCACAAGGGGGAATCTCCGTAGATCCAGGAAGGTGGAATTGAGTTTCATTGGGATGAACCAACAACAGTGATGAGATTCGAAGTTTCCTGAGGTTACAGATACTATAGACGTTTTATTATGGGCTTCTCTAGATAGCCCTACCTTTGACTAAGTTGACCCGAAAGAACACCCCTTTCAAGTGGAACCGGAATGTGAAAATAGTTTCCAAGAGTTGAAGCAAAGGTTGACCATGGCCCCAGGATTAGTATTACCCGATCCTCATGAACCCTTCGAGGTCTATTGTGATGCTTCCAGGTAAGGGTTTGGGATGTGTGTTAATGAAAACCGAAACGTAGTCGCTTACGCTTCTCGAGCTGAAAACCCATGAAGTAAGCTATCCAACACATGATCTAGAACTTGCAGCTGTGGTCTTTGCTCTAAAGATCTGGCGACACCATCTATATGGTGTGAGTTCAATGTTTTGACCACAAAAGTTTAAAATATCTTTTTGACCGAAAGAATTAAATATGAGACAAAGGAGATGGATGGAGTTCCTTAAGGATTATGAGTTCAGTTTGAATTACCACCGGGTAAGGCGAATGTTGTTGACGCCCTCGCTAAAACCTTAAGTGTAGCATGTTTGATGATTAAAGAGACGGAATTGGTGGAAAGCTTTAAAAAGCTTAGTTTGGATATGTCTTTGACCCTCAGGGTGTTATGTTAGGACAAATAAAGGTAACAAGTGAGTTTAAGGAGCGAATTTTGGCTGCACAACATGACGATTTAGGATTTCAGAGATTTGAAGTCTATCCAAGCAAAGAGGTTACTAGGATTTACTCAAGACCAGCAAGGTATATGGAGGTACAAGGGTAGGGTGTGTGTACCTGCAAGTGGTAATCTCGAGATGAAATTTTAAAGGAGGCTCATAGAGGCGAATTCACCATACACCCTGGGATTAGTAAAATGTATGCAGACCTCAAGAAGATGTTTTGGTGGTCGGGGATGAAGAGAGACATAGTAGAGTTTATTAGAAAGTGCCTAACTTGTCAGAGGATTAAAATAGAACATCAAAAGCCAGCTGGACCTTACAACCCTTAGAAATCCCAGAATGGAAATGGGAAAGTATCTCCATGGATTTCGTAATGGGTTTGCCAAGGACGTCATCGGGTTGTGATGCTATATGGGTGATAGTGGATAGATTAACCAAATCTGCTCACTTTTTACCCATTAAAGCTAGTTATCCGTTAGATAAATTAGCTTCCTTGTACATCCAAGAAATCGTGAGATTACATGGTATTCCTTCTTCAATAGTTTCTGATAGGACCGAGATTTACTTCAAGATTTTGGGGAGCTTTCCAAAAGGCTTTTGGAACCAAACTTTGTTTAAGTACGGCCTATCATCCTCAAACTGACGGACAACAGAACGTACCATACAAACCCTAGAAGATATGCTAAGGGCATGTGTGATCGAACATAAAGGAAGTTGGGATAAGTTGCTTCCGTTGGTGGAATTTGCTTACAATAATAGCCATCACGCTAGTATTGGCATGGCCCCGTATGAAGCTTTATATGGACGAAAATGTCAATCTCCGTTATGTTGGTACGACTCGAGGGAGGCAGGGTTGTTGGACCAGATCTGGTGAACCAACGACAGAGCAAATTCAGAAAATCAGAAGTAAAATCTTGACTTGCAGAGTCGTCAAAAGAGCTACGCGATATTCGGAGGAAACCTTTAGAGTTTCAGGAGGGAGAACATGTATTCCTAAAGGTTACGCCTACTACGGAGATAGGGAGAGCACTAAGAGTTAAGAAGCTGTCACCAGATTCATTGGGCCTTTTCAAATTCTTAAACGAATCGGTCAGCTGCCTACCAAATAGCTTTACCCCCACATCTATCTAACCTTCACAATGTCTTTCATGTCTCCCAACTTAGAGGTTATCATCCGGACCCAAACCATGTTATAGAACTTGAGTCCATACAGTTAAAGGATGACTTGACATTTCAAGCCCCTCCTATTAAGATCGTTGATAGAGAAGTCAAGCTACTTAGAACGAAGCCTGTGCATCTAGTAAAAGTGGCTTGGGGTGGACCAGGAAATGAAGAATACACATGGGAATTAGAGGCAAACATGAGGAAAGATCATAGAAACTGTTTCCAGGTATGAAATTTTGAGGGCAAAATTTTTTTTAGGTGGGTGGAAATGTAACATCCAAGATATATATATACACATAAAAAAATAAATAAATAAATAAAATTTAAATTAAGCTTTATTAGTTGGAATTTTCAAAATCCAATAATGTAGAAATGATGAGAGTGATTCAATGTTTTAAAAAAAAAATGTGAATAGTGTTTTGCGGGCCCACAGGCTCGCGGACGCAGAAACCCTAGATTAGGGACCGAGGTACCCAAAATTTGAAAATATGGGGATGAGGTTAGAAATACTTAGAAATGAAAATTTCATACTTAGAATTAATTTTCGGGTAATATTGGATTACAGGGATGGTATTTACCCGTTTAGAAAATTTCTGTGCGATTTTAACACAAAGCAAATTTAACCTTTACAAAATGATTAACAATATATTTTTTTTCATTATATGAATGGCTAAGATTCAATTTTGAATTCAAAATTGAATCATAGCCATCCTTTTTATCTTTAAAGATTAGAAACTATCCTAATCTATTACTCAACATTATGACATCATCACCAATTATAAGATAAACTTGAATTCAAGCTTCTCCAAGAAGCTAAAGCTTCGGCCATTTCAGAAGGAAAAAGGCAGCAGCTGGTCCTCCATAGCCAAGAGCTTGAGTTTGCTTCCAAAATCCAAAAATCCTAGCTTAGAACCATCAAAACCTAATCTTTCCTTCACCAAAATTGATCTACACTTCAATCTCTACCTATCTAACCGATTAGAAATTCAAAACCTCATCATATTCACCTCATCCATCACTGATTAGAGGAGAGTTTGGAGGTGTTTTGGGAGTCTTGGAGTGAAGGACTCTCATCTTGGAGCAAGCTAGAGACAAAGAGAGACTAGCCTTCAAGTGTAGGGTTTTTCATAGTTCTTTCTCTTGAAAATTTTGCTAATCTGTTCTGACTGGTTTTATTTCAAAATTTTGATGGTTTGTGGTTGATGATATATTGTTATTGATGTGTGAATTTTGGTGGTGGGTTTGGATGGTGTTAAAAAGGGGTTTTCACTAAAGGAAATCTGGACTAGGCTGCTGGAGTTCAGGCTGTCCTGCAAGCAGCAAATTATGCACGAATTTTCTGATATATTTGTGGGTGTTTTCATAAGCTATAAAAATTATATGTTGAAGATAACACCTTAAACTAACTACATGAATTTTATTGGGTGTTAACTTTGAAGTTTACTACTTCAAAAAAATCAAGAACCGAATTGTGACTGGGGCTGCCTAAGTTGTTGAAACTGAAGCAATAAAGTTGCCCGATTTTATTATCATAGCAAATGATTGAATGAATCCTTGAAATTTTTACCTGAAGTTAATAACATATTGAGGTAGCACTGTGAATTTTATTGTGCACTAATTCAATCATTTTCTAGGGTTAAAAATTCTAAGAATGGGTCTGGTCTGTGAATTTGTGGTCCCTGACCACTAAATTTGTGCAATTTACTAAAGTAGCTAGAGAATTCTACTTGTCCTGAAATTTTTACAGGTTATTCTAGACATTTGGGAGTGTCAGTGAGAATTTTTGTGGCATATGAATTGGCCATTTGATATAGAAATAAAATGCTACTATTAGCATAGTGAATCAGCCCAAGTGCTGAAATGGCAGAAGCACTAAAATGATGATAAAATGACACTTAGCCCAGGCATAAATTATATTCATGCATGATAGTTACTTTAAAGAGTCATTTAAAAGATATAAATGAGACCCTAATGTGATTGAATGCCTCTGAATGATGTATGCCATGCCTTGTAAAAAGAGAAATACATGATACGGTAACATGACAAAAGAGAATCTATAACTCCTAACTGGGCATGTTTTAACCTATGGGCAAAAAGAAACAAGGCTTATACGAGTTAAAGAGGGAAGGCAAAAATAAGAACTTCCCTAAGAATGGTATGAGTCGGTAGACGATTGGCTAGGAATAAAAGTATGTGTGATTCGGAGGTGAAAAAAAAAATGAAGTCCGATGATCACGATAGGAATGAGCTCATGTCCTAGCAGTCTATTGTCCTTTATAAAATTATCCACTGGAGATGTTGCTCAATGTGAAATCAAGCCTTCCCTATATGAAAGAAAAGAGGTAACAGTGAAATTAAGCTGGTTATTTATAAGATGATATGTACGATTATTATATTTGCTAATTTTATCAGCATTTTTGTATGAGACCTAATATAATATTACTTACATGAATGACCTTATTAATTAGGCCTATCTATGCTAACGGGATTTCCCTCCTGAGAATTTTATAATATTCTCATCCCTATGTGCATGTATGTTGTATTGTGCTCAGATCCAGATGCGACCGTGATCTTCTTTCTTGATTCGCGGAGTGGAGGTGGCATTATGACGCAGAGTTGGATTCGCTGTATGTAGTAGCGTATTCCCAAATCCGAGCGTATATTTTCTTCACTCGTTCCTTTAGTAGCTCGTTTTCACTCCAGAGTTCGACCCAGGTTTTCCTTTTGATGGTGTGCCCTTCACCTGGCACACCCAGCTGTGTTCATACCTCCTGCTGCACCACCTATGCCCCCTCCTGGAGATGGACCTTCTTCATCCTCCTCCTCGATTAGACCCATTGGAGGGTCCAACGCCCAGGTGGAGGTGAGGCCATCATCCCGATGGCCAACGGTTTCCTAGGAGGATGCTAGACCTATAGGGACTTTTGACTTGTATGTAGTTGCAGTGTCTTATGGGACCATGCAAGCCTCCAGGCTGATTCTATTTGAAGTTATAAGATCCATTTTATGTGTATACGATTTTTGGATCTTAATATGAGTAGGCTAGGCTTTATGTTATCGATAGGTCTTTTGGATAAAAGTCCCTATGTAGCATTGTAGGTGCTCTAACTTATCTCCTGGTTGCGCATATGTACAAAATATATGTATATAGTGGAGCTTTGGTGGTTGTTGTACCTTATGTTTTTATTTTATTTTATGTTAATTGTTTATATCTCTCGATTAGTCTATAGTATAATCAGGGAGTAATACTCTCCTAATTACGATGCTCCTCTTCGTCCAGAGTGGTTAGGGTGTTACACCTGGCACGTTGGTAGGTGGCACCAGCATTCTTCAATCCGAATGGCATGACTGTATAGCAAAATGTTCCCTACGGAGTTATGAAAGTAGTTTTTCCTTTATCATGAATGTCCATCGGGATTGATTATATCCAGAGTACCTGTCTATAAATGAAAAGCGGTGACTTCCACGGTATTATCCACCAAGACATCAATGTGAGGGAGAGGAAAATCATCCTTGGGCTAGCTTTGTTTAGATCCGATAATCCACACATATTCTCACTTTTCCATCCTTTTTGGGTACGGGCACAATATTAGCCACCAAGTCAATGTGTCTTGATACCTCAGAAATCCAACTTTTAGTTGTTTAGTCACTTCTTCTTTTATTTTCAATGACATGTCAGGGTCCAATTCTCTCAACTTTTGCTTTTGACTTCAGCTTCTAGATACAAAGGGATCTTATGTGAAGCGTTTTCGGTTTAACCCCGGCATATCATGATAGGTCGATGCAAAGACATCCAGTATACTAAACAGTGCAATCATTTCTGCGTGTTGGGTTTTCTACTATTTTCAGCTCTTTTCTCTCTCTTCAGTGCCCATGTTAATCAATTCAATCACTTCATTGTCTAAGTCAAATCCATTTTCTCTATTCTCCAATAGATTAGAAAATTGCCTAGCAATTTCTTCATCCTCCTCAGATTCATGGTTATCACAATGAGTGCAGCAAGAGAATCAATTGATAGGCTTCCAAAGTCCCTTTCATGTGGCAAAATTTCTATAGCATTTAGATTCCTAGAAAGCAATTATGGTGGATTGGAATGCTAAAATATAGTGGATAAGTAATGCGAAAAAACTTAAATTAATGGGCTGAGAAAATAGTGACAAAAAAGTGAAATAATGGAAGGAGAATAGAAGACACAAAGAACTATAAAAATGAGTGGGAAAAGAAATTGCTAGCAAAACATGCATGTTTATTCAATTGATGTCTTCAAGAAGCATAAATGACAGCATAACACGTTTTACAACACAAACAATTACTTTGCAACAATAACATCAATGGTTCAGTTCCAGTCATCAGTACTTCATCATCATTGGTAGCATAAACCTTGTTGCTTTCTTCAGCTGTCTCCATGTCCAAGGTGTTGATGGTAGAGCGGAGCAAGATAAGCGAACTTTTCCAGCTATAATCACCTTAGCTGGACCTGGAAATGTCTCCTTCAGGTGAGGGATTTTTTTCTTTTCATTCTTATTTTGTTGAAGGGCCATGGCACCCATCTCCTTTGATAATGATGCATCATATCCCAAACCAAATCGGTTGGGTTTCTTGGAGCCGGTATAGGTATTCTGATACCTTGCAATTGTGATCCCAACCCTTTACCTTGTAGATATCCGTTCTTAGCCATGATATGAGCCACTATTTGATTAATATTTTGAATTGTGGATCCATTGCACTCATGTTTGGGCTTTATCAACTCCAGGCTATGCCAAAAATTATTGTCTATTGGCTCCACATTCTCCACATATGGTAGTGAGACTTGGATACAATGATGTCCCTTTCTCCATGGATTGTCACAACTGATCCGTTCTCAATATATTTAACCTTTTGATGCAAGGTTGAAGGGACAACACTAATATCATTGATCCATGGTCTTCCTAATAGCATATTATAATCTAGCCGATCTCCATGACCTGGAATAACACTTCTGATTTGCTTGGTCCAATCTCTAGTGGCAACACCACCTCCCCTAGAATGTTTTTCCTGTTCCCATCAAAAGCTTCACAACTATCACTTGGGGTGATATATCATCCACACTCATTGATAGTTGTTTCAAGGTTGACACTGGTAATACATTTAACCCTGATCCTCCGTCAATAAGGACTCTAGGCACTATGTGGCCTTTGCATTTGAGGGTTATATGTAATGCTTGTGGGTTAGCCCGTGACACCACTTTTTCATCTAAGAATGTGATCATATTGACACGTTTCACTAAATCCACCATATTTACCATGTTCTCCAATGAAATGCCGGGCTTGACATAGGCTTCCTTTAAAATTTTTAATACTGCCTTTTAATGAAACTCAGGCGGAGGATTAGCGACAGAAGAGATATCTGGAAGTCTTCTTTAATTGTTCCAAATATCGTACTTGCTCTGTTTCATGATTTTAAGGAATTCTTCCTCTTCCTCTTCTTCCTTTTCTTTCTCTGAACATCTCCTTCATCCACAAACTTTCCTTTTTCTAGCTCTTTAGGTCCGTACACCTTTCCACTTCTTGTTATTCCTTTCACCTCCATGATATTAGTCACCTCTTCACTTGTTTGAGCCTTTGAGATTTCCCCTTTGTCACTTTTCATCTCAACCTTGGTTTCATAGCTCCAAGGCACAACATGTGTGTCCTCATATACAAAGGGTGTTGGTTTCTTCATAGTGATTACTACCTTTTCCAGCTTCAAATGTGATAAGCGGGGGCACTCGAAGCACAAAACGCTCGATTACATTTACTTCCTCAAGGAAGTTCGGCCTCCTTTTTGCCTGAATCACACCCAGGTTGAGTAATTCCTGAACTTGAACTTTAAAATCCCAACAACTTTCTATATCATGACCGAAACCTCAGAGTGGTATACACGGTTTGACTTCATATCATTCTTCTCATTCTTTTTATTGCAAAAATAGGTCCTGTTGTACCGTAGCCAGCTTCTTTAAACCAAAGAAAATTTCTCCATGGGTGTTTTAAGACTCAACACTTTCTTAATCCAAGGTTCCTCCATTTCCAAGGCATTTATCCGACTTCCTCCTTCATGGTTTGGAATTGGATTGTTGACAATATCTGGTCTTGACTCTTCTTGAAAGTCCAATTTCCGCAAGCAATTAGCTTTTTCACTCTCTTAAAATCTTCACAATCTTTGATAGAATGCCCTGCTATGTCCATATGATATTTGCAAGTTAAGTTCAGTTATACCAAGCTGGGTATGGTGGTTCCAATGGGTGCACAAAATCCTGAGATCAGGTGAGCATTAACTAGCCGTTGAAAAAGGTCAGCATTTGAGATGGATAGCTTTGAGGAAAGGTGGTAAGTTTGGGAACCGGGAATGGCTTTGGTTTTGGGCATTAGGCCATGGTGGGGTAGTGTTTGGGTAGTAAGGATGCATGGTTGGATTATTGGCATATGTTGGACGAGCTGGTTGGTATGATCATATATGGATATTATTGACTTGAGGCTGGGGGTATGGAATTGTGTTTGCTTGGTATAGTGGGTAAGGTGGGATGGATGGTACTTGGGTTCTTGGGTGTGTCGAGGCATATCCTGGAATGAAAGATTGCTGACCTTGCACATAATTTACTTCTCCTTTTTTCTAGGCGGGAATCCTCTTCTTGCTTCCTCATTGCTCATAGGAAGTTTCCGGCTTTAGCCAGGCTCTCAATCCTTTCTCCGCTGTTCTGAGCTTAGAGAAATCCTTGTATGCGGCTCCTCCATTGCCCGATATAAGGGGATCCCAAAGTTCCCAAAAAGTATGAACACATTTCAGCTAGGATGAGTGGTGGGTTACTTGAGCAGCTAAGGCTCTCCACTTTTGGGCGTATTGCTTAAATGGTTCATCCTTCTTCTGCATTGAGCTTAATTGCTCTCGAGTAGGTGCCACTTCGAGATTAAATTTGTATTGGCTTATAAACAGATCGACCAATTCTCTCAGCTCGTGATTCTCGAATGGTCAGCTGAATGTACCAGTCCAGGCAGGTCAGTTAATCTTTCATGGAAAAAGCTAACAAGGAACCTTTCATCTTTGGACCATATTGCCATCTTAGTCCAGTAACTCTTCAAGTGGAACAACGGGTTGCCGGTCCCATTGTACTTTGAGAAGTCAGGGACCTTGAAGTCTTTGGGAACTATCAGGTCCATAGGAGCACACAATTGCTCAATCTCCACATAGCCATAGGAGCTAGGACCTTGGATAGCTTTAATCTGTTCTTGTATTTTCTTCATCCACTCTTCTTTGAATTTGTCTTTCTCCACCTTTGAATGATTGTTCCCTAAGAAAGGTGATTGTTTTTGAACAACAACACGGGATGGCTCCCAAATAGGGGTAACGTGTCCGTGCTCTTCAACATGTGCATTTTCTACGGCATGATAACCTTCTCCGATGGGAATCACTATTGGCATCGTCGGTGGTGGTTGAGAGTTAGCTAGCATTCCGCCAATGTCATTCATCCCTTGGGTGATGTTTAGAGCTGCATCTGATACCATAGGTATGGTTATCGTTGCAGCACTTGGTTGTACACTCCTGGCATACCTAACCTGTCCCGGTTTTGGTAAGCTCCCAATAAATCTAGTGACTCTTTCATGGCTAATATCATTTCTTCTATCCTTGTTTGATTATTCGACATTTCGTTCAAGTTTCCTCTTAGTGCATCAACCTCCATGCTTAGATTCCTTCCCGATTCAACATGAGTTGCATCAAATGAGCCTTTCCTGGATCAGCATTACCTCCTGCCATTTTGGTCCGCGCTTTGGTATTGTGGACACGAGTTTGATCGGTATCCGTCTTCCTTGGGCGCCCAATGGTTACAAATCTTCACACTACATGACAAAAGGTTAACAACATTTAAACAAGTTAAAAAAAATTATTATAACTATATGCAGAAGAACAAATGAACAATAGTCATCAAAAGTTCTTTATCGACACTAGGATGCCCGCACCCGTTCTTATGGGCATATCACCCTATAAGTCAAGGTGCGGTTAATAGCGACTCTTTAGGGAGAATCCACTCCTCTATAGATGCTATCTAATGAACACTAGCAATGCAGTTTTTCTTTTCTATATGATTGAGTTTCTCACATTCTTGCGCAAGGATAAATAATCTCAAAGCAAAAATGTGATTGATCACTTTCTAGGGGAACATTTGATCCTTCATAGAAAGCATCGAGCATACTATAGATAATTGGTAACTTGTAGAAGAGGCACAAACATTAAAAATTTCATTCACTTCCAAGTGAAATTCTGAGTACAAATCATTTCAGAATACATCTTACATGACGGGGAGAAAACAACTACATCAAAAAGGACCTTCATTCATGAAACTACATCAAAGCTTCATCTTCTTTCTTTTGAGACCTCTGGCAATGTTTTTGCATGAATCCATGAACTCTGTCACTTCTTGAGGTAACTTGAATGGTGGCATCTTACCAATTTGTTCATTTGCCTTTGCAAAGCGATGAACAAAGTTTGGGATGTAATGACTCAATTCACCAACTAACTTCCCATACTTTTCTTTCCATTCGAGGGCTTTTTCTCTCCATGATTTTCCAAATTCGGTCACATCAACAAATAAGTCATGATACTGGTTTGCCATGTCCACCCCGAACGGCATCATGTTTGGTCTGTGCCAACATTGTTGACAAGTGTTCTACTTGCGCTTCAGTTCCTTTTTCTTGTCCTTCTTTTGCTAATCTCCATTTTCAAGCTCCAAATGCTTTTATCTCTTTTACTGACTTCTTGTTCTACCCTTTTCACTATACGACTCTTTTTGTTAATCTCCTCTTTTAACTTGTTCCTTTCTTTTTCAAACATATGAAGTCTTCCTTCTAGTTCTTGAATTTTGGTCAAATGAGTAGTCGGATCTTTTTTTGCCTTTCTTGGATCCTGATGGCACATTCATCTTTTAAGGCTTCAACTTCCTTAGCCATTTTCTCACACCGATTTTGAAGAATGGTATTTTCCAAATAGATGCTTCCTTTTTCTCTTCCAAGAATCGCATTTGTGCCTTCATTATTTCTATATGGGAGGTTAATTGCAATGTTTCTAGGGTTTTCACGGAAGTATTACTTGGAATATCCTTTGGGATGTTATTCCCAACTTCTTGCCTGCCTCCACTCTCGTATTCCTTAGAAGAGGTTACCGTCTTCCAGAGCTCATTTTTTCCTAGGACCTTGATGTCATCCCATGCCATTTTGATCTTCTTTTTCCATGGTACTTTTATCTTTTTGATATAGGAAACTAAACCCCTCAAGTTGCTTTTCTTGTGGTTTTGTTTGAGTCCAATGAAGTTGTCTAAGCACCAATGCAGGTGTGTAGGAGATACATCCCCTTGGACCCATCAAAGGAACATTGTGAAAGCCACCACAACTATATATAACGCTTTCTCCATGGTACCAAGGGCAAACCCATTTGAAAGAATTTGACTGGATTTATGAGAACTTTTTCCATGCCAATGCCTCTTGATGACTTATCTGCACATGATAGAAGCTTCCTAAGGGATCAGGAAAGAAGCCCATGCGATTATTGGCATATGTATGAGTCATGAACCAAACGTATAACATTTACGAACAACACGCAACCTGCCACCATTTTTCTAGAGACAAACTCCCAAGGAAAGAAAGTATCTGCCAATATAGCCGGAATAGGATTCATGCCTTGTGTCTCAAACTTGAAAAACACATCCATGGCGGCCTGGTCAACAACATCTGGTGTGAATGGAAATAGGACTAATCCATAAACGGTCAGTGCCAACATTCATTAAAGAAGTCCCAATTTCCTTGTTCGGGCCAAGGTTTGCAGATGAGTTTCAAGAAAACTCCTTTGATTCCTTGTGTGGATCCCCTCACTTCCATTTCCATCTGATTTACTTCAACTCCAATTATTTTGGCAATCTTTTCTTCCTGACATAATGCCCTGATAGAGATACACACCAGACTTGTCTCGAATTGGTAGCCTTATCATGACCATGTATTCTTCTATGGTTGGTGTCGTATCAAAATCAGGTAACTGAAAACGCAAATAGAAGAGTTCCAAACTTAGAGAGCACTCAATGCGTTACTTCTCCTGGGATAAGTAGCAAATCCAATATACGCCCATATGTGTGTCTGAAAGAGGATCGGACTTCAGAGGCATCAACTGAATTATTTCTTTCACATTCTCAAGCTCGTTACTAGTCACTGTAACTTTGATGTTCCTTTTCCAATTATGTGCATTGCTAGTGTTCATTTGTATTGCTTCCATATTGCTTTGAACTGATGATGACTTTTGCTTTATTAACAATCAAAGATCACACTGTGGGAAATAAAAAGATGAATGAGTAAGATTAACAGATAAAAGAAAAGAAAAGAAAAAAATGCATGCTCCTATCGAGAATATAGATGCTTCCCTAAGAACATGATAACACACAAACCTATCAAATTTTCTTATAGAAAGTAAATTATGGAAAGAATAGGATGTGATGAATGCATGTGATAATGTTTTGATGCAAGATTAACTATTTAAAATAAAGCATAAAGAAGTGCAAAGTAAAGGATGAAAGAAGCATGCTCCCTTTGCCCTAACGGGTAAAACTTTAATGGATGGGAAGTTCTAAGGCCAAGAACCTGATTTGGGAGGTTGCTAAGTTCAACTATGCGTGCACACATTCATGGTGGATCTAGACTTCTAATTGTCATGGTCCCAATTTGCCCCTATCCATAAGACAGGATCGAAGCTTCAAACCAACCATAAGTAAGGATAAACCCTCTCAATATGATTGACCCATAAAGCCAGTAACAATATGAGTGGTATCCCAAAAACTATCAAGTGAGCATGAAGCCCTCATGACAATGTCAAGAAACCCCCTATCCTCGGTCCGCGCAGAGGCTCGGGTATAGAGCCCAACAAGTGTGTGAGATAAGTGATTGTGAAGTGTGTGCAAGGAGCATACAAACCTTTCAATCCTAACACTACATGCACTCCTGCAAAACAAAATACAAACAACAAATATATACAGAACAATAATGGTCGTCTATCCTAAGGTTTATACATAAAAAACATTAAACTCTAAGAAAGGAAAAGCATTGTACAAAATAAAATAAGAGAGGAAAAACAAAAATCGAATGGCTATATTTAATTTGCACAATTAACTAAACGGCCTAACTCTTTTCTAAATGCCCAGTGGAGTCGCCATCTGTCGCAGCGGATCGCGATGGGACGGTGAAAAATAGTTTTGTTAAAATTGAAGTCGCCACCAAGTTTATTTAAATTGGGAAAACATGGAAAAACCCATTTATTTTAAAGAAATGATCTTTGAAACCAGATTATGAGTTTAAAGGATTATCAGGGAAGGGTAGTGATTTAATCCTACGCACCCCTAATACACCCGTCCTTAGATGGTACCTTCAATTAACTGTGCAAATTAATTAGTAACCTTTAAAATTCCTTTTTTTAATATAAAAAGACAAGGCAAAATATTTACAATCAAATAAACAATTTATGAAAATTTAATTTTGGCTTGCAGGGTTGCTTGCTCCTACGTATCCCCTGGTGTAATGAGGAACTCAAAGTCACGTAGTTCTGAGAAAATGAGTGTGCATTGATTGATTTTAATTAAAAGAGAATGAAAATGTGTTGATTGATTTTTTTAAATTTTAGAAATGGATTTTTGATTATTAAATGGAAGGAAAACATTTTTTTTTATAAACTGTAATTTCAACAAAATTAAATCAGAGATACAAATGCACAATTAATTTAAGCAACACACATAAGCATACACAATAATCAAACTAAAAATAAAATTAATTCATGAACACAATTACACAATTTAAACACACAACACATAAAAATATAAAACGATTAAACTAAAAATAAAATTAGATCTTGAATAGTGTTTTCTCTCTCCACTTCCTTAATTTAAGGAAACTTGTCTATGACTCAATTAGACTTAATGAGAGTTTTAATTCTCTAAACTAGTATGACCACTCCCTAAAGCAAGTCTTGACAACCTTAATTAACCAATTATCTTACCTAAACACCTTCTTACAAACCCCTAACCAAAACCTTAATCAAAGAAACACCTAAACACATAACTAACCCACAATTAGATGAACTAATTTTCTCTCTTTCTTGGCCTTAAGTGGCCAGCCACTCCACCCCTCCATAGCCCATCATGTGTTGTTTCAATTACACTCAAGAGCCATACTTCAAGCCATGCTTTGCCCATACCTCACCATGCCTTCAACCATACTTACAACCATACCTTTGTAAGAGATATTTCTTCTCTCCTTCCTCCCTCAAAGTGGCCAGTTCCTCCTCCCCCCTTGGAAGCCTCATTGTTGAAAATTTCTATAAATACCAAGCCTTGATGAACCTTGTCACACTTTGGTTCATTTGTAAAGTTTACACTTCTTGCAAAATTTTCTCATTTCCTCTCAAACTCCCTCACTTTGGTCGAGTTCTTCCTCAAGACTTCAAGAGGATTTCCTTCTCATTTCATCAAGAAAACAAAGCTTCCTTACATTTCTTCAAGACTTCTTTAGGTAGGGGTTTATTTTCTAAGTTTTGTGTGCTTCCTTTAGAAAAGTTCTAGTGTTTCTCTTGGTTTTTCAAGTTCTCCCTCTCTCTTTTTATTTTCGGCCTAGAGCCTTTGATTGAGAAAAACTTTGGCTTGATGATGAGGTTTCAAGATAATGACTTGTTGTTGTCATGTGAGAAACCTCTAAAGCTTGAAACAACTTGGTCTTGGACCATACATGCTTGGGTTTCTTTCTTTTCCTTGCTTATAACTTTCGGTTTCCTTTTCCTTTTCCTTTGAAGGATTTCGGTTTCTTTTGCCTTGGTTTGGACAAAGTTGCTAAAAATTGTAAAGTAGAGCACAAAAGTTTTGTTAAGAAAAATTAATCCTAAGATTTCAAAAAGCTCTAAGCTTACCCTTGCCAACTTTAAAGTTGGTTGGCCGTTCTAAGAGTTTACTCTAGATTGAAGCCCATGAGCAATAAAATAAAGAATATGAGTAGTTCTATTTATGTTTGTTTTGTTAAAGTGTTGATGTTTTTGGTTTTAAATCCATTTTCTTGAGCTTGATGATGAAGTTCAAAGCAAAGACTTCTTTGAAGACTTGGTGTTAAGAACTCTAAAGCTCATCTTCTATTGTTAAGATACATGTTGGGTTAAGGCTATTGATATCCTCTAAAGTCTTGCAAGAGCTCTAGTTAAGATAAAATAAGTTGCATTCATGTTTAAGTTTATGTCTTGCATCTCATGTTTATTTTGATGCCATCACTAATCTCATAAGAATAAATGAATGAACTTGCATTATCATATTTAAATTCCCAAGCTTGCATTTCATGTTTATATTTCAAGTCATCACTTAATCCTTAAAGATAATAATGAGGTTGCATCTCATATTTATTTTATGCTCTCACTTTACTTTATAATGAAGAATAAAATGAAGTGCATAGCATGTTTAAGATTATGTTATCACCTAAATACTCTAGAGCTCAAAGACTTGCCCTAAGTATCTTCAATGGGGAACTTTAATAAAAAAGAAACGGATGTGTTTTAGTATGATACAATGATGGTTTGATTTTGTAAAATGTAAGGATGATTTTAGGAAAATGTTGGAAAACTGTTTTATGAGGTCTCAAGGTGTTTAAATAGTTTGGAATGTGTCAAAAATCATGTTTTCAAATTCCAGAGATTCTGTAATCGATTACCAGCTTATGTAATCGATTACCAAGTGGTTTTTGAAGGTTTTGGTTCTGTCGATTACCAGAGACAATGTAATCGATTACCAAAGCTATTCTTCATGCCCAGAATCGGTCCTTAAAACCCTGTAATTGATTACTTATTTGTGTAATCGATTACTCCAATGTTCTTCTTTTGAAACAAAGTTAACCCTAAGTAATCGATTACCATCATAAGTAATCGATTACCTGGTATTTGAACCCAGAATAAATTTAGCTCCTGGTAATCGATTACCAAACATGTAATCGATTACCAGAACACCTTTGCTCCTGAAAATTGTCCCAAGAAAAACTAGTAACTCGTGTGCACTTATAATATGAGTTTATGTGATTATGTGTGATGAACATTTTTGGTTTCTGTCTTATCCCTGTGGCCACTATATGAATTCTGTTTGAGGAGTTAGAATGTGTAATATTATGCTTGAGCGAAGTGAGGAACGTTTTGAGGATTGGAAAGACTAAGCAAATAAGGAAGATTTAGAACTAGAATTTTAAAGCACTTAGACACAAGAATAATAACTTTGTTCCAGCATAATTGAGCTTAAGGAAGATGGTTCATAATTGGTGATTATGCCTAGGAGTTGAATATAGAATCTTAGGCGAAGGAACTTAGAGAAGGGTCTAAGGCATAGATCCTAGAAATCCCGTAGTTGAATAAATGATCATGGTGAGTAATCCATATAATGCTGTTGGATGAGTTAGTGAGCATAATGTTAGAAAGAATCATAAGGAACGATCCCCTAGGTATGATAAAGACTTGCAATGGGTGATGAGATCACTAAAACAAGAATTTAAGACCCGTAAGGGCCAAAGCATAAAATACCATGAGATAAGAGGTGTGATGTGAGCACGAGGATGAGTGAGCATATTCTTATGATGTGATTATGACGATATTTCAAGCATGAAACCTTATGTGTATAATTGACATGTTGATATGATGAAGTGTTGTGCCATGTATTTGAGATGCATGAGGTTTCGAAATATGAATGAGATTGAGGAATATGCTCATGTGAACTAGAAAGTTTATTAATTAAAAGAGTTCCATGGGAATGATATGCATGATTGAATTATGTGGCATGACTCAAATTTGAGGAAATTCGGAGCGTAGTTGTTATGCTGCGAATTTCGTCAAATTTGAGAGACTTAAGAAAGTTTGAGAAACATGAGGTTTAATGTGACACACCGAGACGTACTTCTCCTGCTCCGGTGAAGAGAAGGTAAAACCGTGAGGGCATAGACATTAGCCTACCAAAGCGGACAAAGTCAACTGGTCTTAACCAGTCGATGCGTTTCGAAGAAGGAAAAAGTCCCATGATGGGTGATCCTTAGGCCCCCTACCCATACTCTAGGAGTCGGGATTATTATGATGATTATGAATATGATGATGATTATGATTCGTTTATCAAGAGGATAAGTAAGAACTAGTGATGACTAGTTAAGGTATGAGCTCATAGCCTAGTTTTAGTGGTGCGGTTACTATTATGTTAGTGTCACAAGTATGAGAAAAGGAAAGATGTTTCAAGAGAAGTTACATGCCACTTATATGTTGTTTGATTATTTTTTGGGTTGCCTAAAGTATTGTCATGCATCCATGTACTATTATGTTGCATACATGCATTAAGATTCATTATAAAAGACATGGACCTTGGTTAAATATCTTTTATGAAAATCTCATAATAAACCTTTGCATGTTC
The DNA here is from genome assembly GCA_030441495.1 of Dalbergia oliveri. Taxonomy (NCBI): domain Eukaryota; kingdom Viridiplantae; phylum Streptophyta; class Magnoliopsida; order Fabales; family Fabaceae; genus Dalbergia; species Dalbergia oliveri. Next base: position 3,815,526 of record JAMLFY010000013.1, on the reverse strand, counting down.
AACCTTTTCACAATAAACCCAAGGTTCCTGAGGACCTAAATGATGAGATTCTTTAGCAAGATTCTCACCCTTCTCTCTCTGTTTCTCTTCCGTTACGTCTTCAGACATCGATGGCGTCGTTCGTGATCTTCATTGACCCGCCCACTTGGGAGGTGCACCATGACCCCGAGCATCAGTCCTACCACTTCAAGGGTCATTGTGAGGTGCGCATTTTTGTGTACGTGGGACGCCTGTTTGCTTTTCCGTCTCCAGCTATCGCTCGATCGATTTCACCTTTTGGTGACGACCTGATCTTTGAGAGGATGCGACCCGGAATGAGCGACCCGTCGTGCCCGTCCTTCCTCATCGGCGCACGCGGATAACCCAAGTATGTTCCCCGTTCTCTCGGAGGTGATCCTTCGGAGGGCTCTTCCCCTTTATTCCCCATAGATCTCGGTGGAGGTAGCGAGGACACTCTCACCGCGAGGCATGCGAGGCATGTTTGACAGCCGAGAGGCGACCACGTCTTAGAGGCCACGCCGTTCCCTCGATTCCTATGCCTAGATCTCTGCTTCGTTGGGCTACATCGAGAGCTCGTCGTTAGAGGTAGGATGAGGGTAGTGATAGTTGGGCTTTTTATCTTTTGGGATCTTACCTTGTACTTGCTTTTATTTTCCTTTCCGTTCATGTATTTCCAGTTTCTATGTCCTGCAAGCTCTCCCATGTATATGGGTAAGACTCTATGCATTTCCTTTATAATCCAGAAGTTATGTACTAAACTATGTTAATTAATGTTATGATGGATGTTTTCATGAATGAGGTGTTCTTTATTGCTTTTGTCTCGTATGATTTATTCATTCTCCGCTTTACGTTTTCGTTTATGTTGTACGCGAAGGCTCGCACTTTGTTTTACATATTTCATTTCAAAACAAAAATTACCTGTATTTTCGCTAAGTATTTTGTAAAAGAACTTAAAGGGAAGTAATAACTAATAATTAATCTTGATATGTCCTAGGCGTATTGGGTTAAATATTAGGATGTTACAGGGACCGATCCAGGCGGGCGTGACGAAAGGGCTGTAGCATGATGTGCAGGCGGGGGGAGTAGAGGGAGGCAACGCACGGTGAGGCTGGTGAGGAAGCAGGTGGAGATCGGAGAGGAAAAAGGAAGGTCGCGCATGGCGGTTCAGGAATCGCGAGATGGCGGGACCGCGTGGCGGTACGGTGTGTGGGTGGATCGCGGTTGCATGTGGCTGGAGGCACAATTAGTCCTGCGCGGGATGGGTTGAGAGGTGGAGGAGCAGCAATGGCTGCGGGGTGCGCCCGACGGAGGGCCGAGGGCGGTGATGAAAGCAGTCTCCGCGTGGAAGAGCGAGGGATGGCGGTTCTGGAAATTTTTTTTTACTTCTCTTTTAGTTTCTTTGTCTTTTGAAAAAAAGATTTCCTTGAAGCTTGGTTGATCTGTGTTTCCATTTTCAGGTGAGTGAGCTAAAATGATGGTGGTTGGTGGAAGTGGTGCATGCAAAAGGTGGAAGATGAGGTTGTGAGGTTGATCTCGTTGGAAAGAGGATGAAACCGCCAAGGAGGAGGAACAGAGGCCGAACTTCATGGTGGTTAGTTGGTTTGGCCGTGATGATGATTATGATGATGGTGTGAGGATGATGATGGTGTGAGGATGATGATGATGTGAGGATGATGATGATGTGAGGCCGAGGTGGTGGGGGGAACCGCCGGCCTCCTCCCTTCCCTCTTTCTTTTTTTCCTGTTTGTGTTTGATGCTGAGAAATGGTTTGAATTATTCTGGGTTTGATTGGTCGTGATATTCAGGTGCTTGGTTTGATTTCTATTTTTTGATTGTGATTTTTGTGCCTGGTTATGAGAAAGAATATGATGGTTGTGAAATGGGATTGGGTTTCAGAATGATGGTGGAGGATGGTTTAGAGTTGTAGCTTGGTGGCGATTGTGGTGGAGGCCGTTTGGAAAGTGAGGGGTTTTGCTATTGGTGATATTGTTTTTGCGCTTTGTGTTTGATGTGAAATGATCTATTGTGTGTGCAGGTGTATGATTGATGATCTAATGGATGAAGAAAGTGAAAGTAGATAAAGAGCCAAGAACAAGATACCACGGGATAGTCCTTTCTTCTTTTTTGAGACAAACTTTCAGCTTCTGTAATTTCTCTCCAACTCTTCACGAATTTGTAAATGAGTCAATTTTTTTTAGAACATGAAGATAGTGATAGGGAATGAATTCTGATCGGTCTCCCCCTTTTTGCCTACTGATGGGTATTTAAAGGGTTTAAGCAATGAATTTTTTTCATTAGCTTCCACTTTTAGGGTTGCACGCATGGCGCCCAATTCCATCCCTTATCTGATGCAAGAAGTGGTGATGAAGGCCAGCGACGCATTTGCTCCTTGTTGTCGAGTTGATCCTTTTTGCTTCAAGTTTTTTCCTTTTTTATCATTATTTTCCTTTTTTTTCAATCAGATGGCTGTATAATTCTCCGCATTCCCATTGTTTTCATTTCTTAGTGCGTGTGACAGGATACAATAGGAAAGGCTGTTCGCCACTTTTCTTTGTTGTTTTTTTTTTGTTTTTTGTTTTTTGAAGAAGTGGACCAAGCTTTTTTGATTTAGAGAAAAGAAATGGGCTGAACTGGTTGTATCTTTTTTTAAAAAAATTTTTGGAAATGGGTTGACATAATGGATTGGACTTTACCCTTTTTTTTTTAGGTTATGATGCACATGAGCTACAAGGTAAAAAAACTGACAAATAAAACAAAAATCATGGTCTGAATTGATTTTGTTAATAAATGGACTAAATTGAAAAATATCAACCTCTATTTTTTTTTGGACCAAACAAAATCAGTGTTCACAAATAGTACATATCTTCAGCATATTCTTAACCATCCATCACATAGCATACATGCAAATCACAACAACGTATAACATAAACTGAGAATAGCATCATATCAAAACCTTGACTTTAAATATCATGTCAAATAATAATAATGATAATATAGAGATATTCCACAAGTATAATACCTTGACAATTACACTAAGCCCACCTATAGAGTTTGAGCATACAATAATTCAAAAGCTAAGTATAACTATGATATAGCTTGTAACACCCTAATATTTAACCCAATACGCCTATGACATATTAAGATTAATTATTAGCTATTACTTCCTTTTAAACTCGTTTGTAAAACTACTTAGCGGAAAATACAGGTAAATTTTTTTTTTTGAAATATGTAAAACAAAATGTGAGCCGTCACGTACTATTATGAGCGAAACGTAAAGTAGCAAAGAATTAAAGCATACAACGAAAGCAATAAAAAACACATCCATCCATAAGAGGAAATGCCATAATATATTAAGTAACATAGTTTAAAACATAACTGGATACATCAACTGAAATAAAAACATAAAGTCATACCCACATAAGAATGGACAGAGCTTGCAGTACATGAAACATAAAGCGGAAAGGTACATAAGAGAAACATAAAACAAAAAGTACATGGAAACCCCGAGAAATCAAACCCCAGCTATCGCCCCCCTGAAACCTACGGGTGACGCTGATCCTCATCCCTCGAAGGTATGTACCCAATGAACTGTGTAACGCCCGATTTTCCTTTCTTAGTACAAATGATCGAAATGCCCCTGAGGTCATTTTACCCAAATTCAAGGATAGTTGACAGGCAATCCTCAAATGGGTCAACTCAATGTTTGAAGGGGATTATAACTGTTATGTTTGATATCCAAGGTGAAAATCTCATTTTCTGAACTTTTGGCTCAAAATGACCAAAATACCCCTCTGTGTTCTACACGGATAAAAGGTGCCGTTTGAGCCCGAAATTTTTCAGGAAGTTTAGAATGATGTTTTTGAGTGATATTTGATGTTTAGTCGGCCCAATTTGTCGGGCAGTTTTAGTGCAAAATTACCATTTTGCCCTTAGAATGTACAGTGAGCCTAATGACGCAATTAAGTAAACCTAAGCAATATTAGGCTCTAATCGAAGATTAATTTATTTCGATAATTAATCTAGAGTCAAAATAATTTATTAAGGTTAATTAGAACCTAAGATTGCTTAGATAAACTCTAATTCCATTCTTTAATTCAAGATTCCTAGTCATGGAATCTTGAATAGTATTTTCTCTCTCCAATTCCTTAAATTAAGGAATTGTGCCATACCTCATTTGACCAAAGAATGATTTTAAATTGTTAATCTAGCAAGATTACCCTCCTAATCAAGTCTTGACAACCTTAATTAGCCAATTACCTCACCTAAACACTTTCTTACAACTCCTAACCAAAACCTTAATCAAAGAAACACCTAAACACATCACTAAACCACAATTACATGAGCAAATTACTCCTCCCCTTGGCTGCAAAATTCTGGCCGAATGCATGGCCTCTAAGGAGTGTCACATGTTGAATTTTTCTTCACTCAAAGAGCCATGCCTTGCCATACTTATGCCCATACTCCACTATGCTTGAACCCATACTCAAAGCCATACCTTGTAAGAGATATTTTCCTCCCCAAATCACCAAGCAAGGCCGTCGGCCACCCCCCCCAATCAGCCTCCATTGTGCAAAATTTTCTATAAATACCAAGCCTTGAAGAACCTTGATACACTTTAGATCATTTGCTAAGTTTAGTTGTCTTGCAATTTCTCTCATTTTCTCTCAAATTCCTCTTCATCTTCTTCATCTTCTTCTTCCTCTCAAAGAACCTTGCCACCACCACAAACCACCACAAACAACCATAAACCACCACTACCTCACCTTAAACCATCTTTCAAACACCTAAACTTTCCATTCCAAGCTTAGAAACTCAAGGAAAAATCTTCCCCTTGAGTTCCCTTCTTGGCCAAACACATACCACATCCAAGAGGAGATTTTGTCTTCTCAACTCTTCAAGAACTCAAGCTTTCTTTCATTTCTTCAAAGACTTCCTTAGGTAGGGGTTTTGTTTTAAAGTTTTGCTTGTTTTCTTTAAGAAAAGTTCTAGTTTTCTCTTGGTTCAAACTCTTTTCCTTCCTTCCTTTTCATTTCGGCCAAGAGGCCTTTTTATGAAGAGAACATGAGCTTGATGATGAGGTTTCAAGATAATGACTTGTTGTTGTCATGTGAGAAACCTCTAAAGCTTGAAACAACTTGGTCTTGGACCATACATGCTTGTGTTTCTTTCTTTTCCTTGCTTACATTTTCGGTTTCTTTTTCCTTTCTTTCTCAAATAGTTCGGTTTCCTTTCCCTTTTCCTTTGTAAGATTTCGGTTTCCTTTGCCTTGGTTTGAACAAAGTTTGCTAAAAATGTTGAGTAGATCACAAAAGTTTTGTTAAAGAAAATTAATCATATGATTTCAAAGAGCTCTAAGCTTACCCTTGCCAACCTTAAAGTTGGTCGGCCGTTCTAAGAGTTTTACTCTAGATTGAAGCCCATGAGCAATAAAATAAAGAATATGACTTAGTTCTTGTATTTTGTTTAGACAAAGTGTTGAGCTTTGTGTCTATTTTCTTGAGCTTGATGATGAAGTTCAAAACCAAAGACTTCTTTGAAGTCTAGGTGCTAAGAACTCTAAAGCTCACTTTATGTTGTTAAGATGCATATTGGGTTAAGGTTATGATGTTCCTTTAAAGTCTTGTAAGAGCTCTAGTCAAGATAAAATAAGTTGCACACATGTTTACATTTATGCCTTGCATAGCATGTTTATTTTGATGTCATCACTAAACTCTCAAGAATAAATAAATGAACTTGCATTATCATGTTTAAATTTCAAGCTTGCATTTCATGTTTATATTTCAAGTCATCACTTAACTTTAAAGATAATAATGAGGTTGCATCTCATATTTATTTTATGCTCTCACTTTACTTTCTAATGAAGAATAAAATAAGTGCATATCATGTTTAAGTTTATGCCATCACTTAAATGTTCTAGAGCTCAAAGACTTGCCCAAGTATCATACATAAAGTTTAGAAAATGGAGATGTCTCAAGGGTGCCATTTCGGCCTTGAGATGATGATGATGGACTTTGTGTGAGTTCATCAAGACACAAGTGTCCATAGCCTATGTCTTGGAATTTTTCTAAGCCTAGGTGGGTTTAAGGAACCTTGTGAACATAGTTTTAAGTTTTAAATCCTCCTTATAATTAAATTGATTTAGCTACTGAACTTACTTGGATTTCAATGATTTTAATGAGATTAATTGATTTATAAAAGAGTTTTGAGTTTTTAAAATGATTCCAAGAGAAACTAGCAACTTGTATGCATTTTAATTCATGATTTATGTGACTCTATGGAGCTTATGTTTTCGGTTCTGCCCTTGATGTTTGGCCACTGTACTAAATCTGTTTTATGGTGTGGAAATGTGTAAAATTATGTTTGAGTGAAGTAAGGAAAGTTTTAGAGAAGTTAGGAAAGATTAAGTAACTAAAAAGGGTTCAAATTGAGAATTCTAGAACACCTAACTATGGAGAAGTGCAAATCTGTTCTAGCATGATTAATTCAAGGATAAATGGTTCATAATCAGTAAAACATGTATAAAAACCCTTCATAAATGATTAGGTATTAATTACTAAGCTTAAGGTGATGATAAGGGCTTAAAATGGGAATTCTAGCACACTTAGACATGGTAATATGCAATTCTGTTCCAGCATAGCTAGATTGAGGAAAAATGACTTATAACTTAGTAAACATGCCTAGGAATCCCTCATAATTGGTTTAGGAATTGATTGTGGAGCCTTAGGCGAAGACGGATCTTAAAAAGGGTCACGAACGGAGATTCTAGAGCCCGTAAGCATATGATATTTTTCTGCCCTTAAATGTATAATGCTGTTTGGAATTTTTGGTAAGCCTAAATCTTAGTGAAAAATATAAGTGATGATCTCTTGGGTGTAATAAGGATGTAATATGGGTATTGAATTAATTAGAACACAAGTTTAAGACCTGTAAGGGCCAAAGCATAAAATGATATGAGATAGGAAGTGTGATGTGAGAATGAGATCGTGCGTATATACTTGTGTTATGTATGAACGTGTTAATGAGCATGAGAACATGAGGACTCATGGTGTGATGTGATGATGTTTTGATATATTGTGAGCATAGTGCATGAGGCTATGTGATACAAATGAATTAAAGAAAGTATGTCATTATGATTAAAAGGTTTATTGGATTTGAGGAATTTATGAGACAACATGCATTATGTGAGTTATGTGGCATGACTCAAATTTGAGGAAATTCTGGTTGCAAGTTGTTATGCCTGGATTTCCGTCAAATTTGAGAGACTTAAGAAAGTTTTGAAAAATAAGATGTTTAATGTGACACATGAGACGTACTTCTCCTGCTACGGTGAGGAGAAGGCAAAACCGTGAGGGCATCGACATTAGCCTGCCAAAGAGGACAAAGTCGTTGGCTTAACCAGTCGATGCGTTTCGAAGAAAGAAAAAGTCCCATGATAGGTGATCCTTAGGCCCCTACCCGTACTCTAGGAGTCGGGATTATTATGATGATTATGAATATGATTATGATTATGATTCGCTTATCAAGAGGATAAGTAAGAACTAGTGACGACTAGTTAAGGTATGAGCTCATAGCCTAGTTTTTAAGGGTGCGTTTACTATTATGATCCTTATTGTCACAAGTTTGAGAGAAGGAACGATGTTCAAGAGAAGTTACATGCCACTTATATGATGATTATTTCTTGTTTGGTTTGCCTAAAAGTATTGTCATATTCTGCTATGCTGCATACATGCACTAAGATTCATCATAAAAGACATAGACCTTGGATAAATACTTTTATGAAAATCTCATAATGAACCCTTGCATGTACAACCTTTTTATAATAAACCCAAGGTTCCTGGGACGTAAACGATGACACGAGGATAGAGGATTTCCTGAGATTCTTTAGAAAGATTCTCACCCTCTCCCTTTCTTTCTCTTTATGTCTCCAAATTGCGATGGTGTCGTTCGTGATTTTTGTTGATGCGCCCGTGTGGGAGCACTACGATCCGGATTGTCAGTCCTACCACTTTGAGGATCGTTGTGCTATATGCATTTTTGCATACGTGGGTCGTCCGTTTGCATCCCCAGTTTCCAGTTTTCGCTTTACCCCAACTTCTCCCTATGGTGATGATTTAATATTCGAGAGGATGCGACCCGACGACGTAGAACTAATTATGATTATGACTTTATCCTTTCAGTTATGTACTAAACTAATTATGATTAAAGTTATAATGGATGTTTTATGATTAAGATGTTCCTTATTGCTTTTGTTTGTATGATTCATCTGCTTTACCTTGTATGACCTATTTTGCTTGTCGCTTCACGTTTCATTTATGTTATACGCAAAGGCTTGCGCTTTGTTTTACGTACCTCATTTCAAAAAAAAAATTTACCTGTATTTTCCGCTAAGTATTTTGTAAATGAATTTAAAAGGAAGTAATAACTAATAATTAATCTTGATACGTCCTAGACATATTGGGTTAAATATTAGGATTTTACAAACTGGGCGAGCTCCTCGGGTGCGTGCAAGCGGAAAGGGGATGACGTGACCTCCTCAACATGTGCGCATCTCCGGGTGTCGAGCTAGCCTCCGCTACGTCACCATATCCTCGCTGCCTCTCCCGATGTCCATGGGAACTATAGGGCAGATCCTCCTGAATAGATGTGGGTATGGGAATCCTTCGACGGATCGGTCTCAGAACGCCTTGGTCGAGGAACATACTCGGGTAGTCATGCACCGCCAAAGCCGAAGGGCGGGCACGATGAGTCTCTTGTCGCGGGGTGAGTCCTCTCAAAGATCAGGTGGTCGCCATAAGGTGAGGTAGAAGTGAAGCGAAGTTGGAAACTGGATGCGCGAACGGGCGTCCCATGTACGCAAAAATACGACAGTGCAACGACCCTCAAAATGATATGACTGGTGCTCCAGTCGTAGTGCACCTCCCAAATAGGCATATCAACGAAGATCACGAACAACGCCATCAAAATCTGAAGACGTAACGGGAAAGAAGAAAGAGGGGTGAGAATCTTGCTAAAGAGTCTCAGGAGAGAATCCTCCTATCCTAATATCATCGTTTACGTCCCAGGAACCTTGGGTTTATTATGAAAACGTGTATCATGCAAAAAGTTCATTATGAGGTTTTATAAAAACATTTATCCAAGGTCCGTGTCTTTTATGATGAATCTTAATGCATGTATGCAGCATAGCAAAATATGAATGCATGGCAATACTTAATGCAAACAAACCAATAAAACATGTCATCAATAGTTCATCATCATATAAGTGGCATATAATTTCTCATGATCAACCTTTCTCTTTCATAAGCAAGATACTTCACATCTTTTCTCGTTTCTAAACTTGTGACATCAAGGTTTCAAAATAGTAACCGCACCCCTAAAACTAGGCTATGAGCTCATACCTCAACTAGTCGTCACTAGTTCTTACTTATCCTCTTGATAAGCGTAATATAATCACAATAATTCCCGACTCCCAGAAGTACAGGGGGCCTAAGGATCACCCATCATGGGACTTTTTCATTCTCCGAAACGTATCAACTGGTTAAGACTAGTGACTTTGTTTGCTTTGGCAGGATAATGTCGATGCCCTCACAACTTTACCTTCTCCTCAGTAGCAGGAGAAGTGTAACGCCTGGGACGAGGCAGGGAGTGATCGCGGTGCGAGAAGGCACAGACAAGGAGCGGCTTCTGCCTCCAAGCGGATGGGTACATGAATGAACCGATTACACACCCGAATAGAGGAATCCTAGTCTGTATAGGTATGGGACTATACAGTTAATGAGGGCTTATATGAATTGATTGGTACTACCTATGCCACAAAGATGCATCTTTCTTTCGGTAGCCCATCACGAAAGAACTCCAAGTTAAGCGTGCTTGACTTGGGGTAATTTTGGGATGGGTGACCTCCTGGAAGTTTTCTCAGGAAGCGTGTGAGTGAGGACAAGCGCGCTGAAAAGACCCGTGTTGGTTTGTGGGAGCCATCAATCCATGAAGTAGTAGGGATGTTACAAATGGTATCGAGCCTGCACCTCCCCAGGACGGTGTGGTTCAGGGACGACAGCGGAAGTGGTGGGCATGTAATGCCCAGGGACGGCAGGGAGTGATCGCCTGTCAGAAGGACAAGGAACGGCTCCTGCCTCAAGCGGAGGGGTACATGAATGAATCGATTACACACTCGAATGAGAGGATCCTAAGTTGTATAGGTATGGGACTATAGGTTAATGAGGGCTTATATGAATTGATTGGTACTACCTATGCCACAAAGATGCATCTTTCTTTTCAGTAGCCCATCACGAAGAACTCAGAGCGTGCTTGACTTGGGGTAATTTTGGGATGGGTGACCTCCTGGAAGTTTTCTCAGGAAGCGTGTGAGTGAGGACAAAGCGCGTTGAAAAGACCCGTGTTGGTTTGTGGGGACCATCAATCCATAAAGCAACGGGGATGTTACAAGAAGTACATCTCGGTCTGGAAACACATCATCTGGTTAAGACCATTGACTTTGTCCGCTTTGGTATGGCTTGGTGTCCATAACTCTCACGGATTTACTTTCTCCTCATCGTAGCAAGAAATGTGTCTCGGCATGTCACATATAAAATGTTTCTTTTCAAAACTTTCTTAAGTCCCTCAAATTTGATGAAAATCTGAGGATTACCCTATATCCGAATTTTCTAGATTTGAGTCATGCCACATAACTTATTTAACTCATGCCATCTCATTCAATATCTCAATCAAATAGATCTTTAAAAGCCATATAAGCATATTCATTCATTTCATCATCATCTTATATTCGTATGCACCTCAATCATAGAATGCCATATTCTCACATCAATTATGTCATATGTTCTGGAATGCCTGATTTTCTGTTGAGTACAAATAATCAAAATACACCTGGTCATTTTTACCTGAATTTGAGGATAGCCAACCCAGCCTCAATGGGTCAACTCAATGTTTGAAGGGGATTATATCTGTTATGTTTGATATTGAGGTGAAAATCTCATTTTAACTTTCGGCTCAAAATGACCAAAATACCCTACAACGTTTTACGCGGTAAAGGTGCCGTTTGAGCCCGAAACTTTTCCAAAAAGTTTGGAATGATGTTTTTGAGTGGTTTTTGATGTTTAGTCCTGCTCTGGGTCCGAGTAGTTTTAGAGAAAAATTACCATTTTGTCCCTAGAATAGTGTACAGTGAGCCTAATTACGTAATTAACAAACCTAAACAATATTAGGCTCTAATCGAAGATTAATTTATTTTGATAATTAATCTAGAGTCAAAATAATTTATTAAGGTTAATTAGAACCTAAGATTGCTTAGTTAAACTCTAATTTCATTCTTTGATTCAATATTCCTAGTCATGGAATCTTGAATAGTGATTCTCTCCAATTCCTTAAATCATGTAACTTTGTCTATGATTTAATTTGACTAGAAAATGGTTTTTAATTTGTTAATCTAGCAAGACCACCCCTAAATCAAGTCTTGATAACCTTAATTAACCATTACCTCACCTAAACACTTTCTTACAAACTCCTAATCAAAACCTTAATCAAAGATACACCTAAACACATCATTAAACCACAATTACATGAGCAATTTCTTCTTCTCCCTTGGCTGGAAATCTGGCCAATACTCCTCCCCTTCAATTCATCACATGTTGATTTTGTTTCACTCCAAAGACCATGCCTTGAGCCATACTTTGGACCATACTTGAAAATTGCCTTTTCCCTCCCCAAATTAGCCACAAAGTTTCATTTTTCTATAAATACCAAGCCTTGAAGAACTTGGTTACATTTTAGATCATTTGCCAAGCTTAGCTTTCTTGCATTTCTCTCATTTTTCCTCGAAGTTCTCTTCATCTTGTTCTTCCTTCTCCACCATCAAAGAAGCCTTTCCACCACCACAAACCACCACAAACAACCTTGAACCACCACTCCCCCACCTCAAACCACCTTTCAAACACTTAACCTTTCCATTTCCAAGCTTACTTTCTCAAGGAAAATTCATCTTCCTTGAGTTCCTTGCTTGGCCAAACCATCATCCTTACCAAAGAGAAGATTTTGTCTTCTCATTCCATCAAGAATCGAAGTTTCTTCTTATTTCTTTCAAGACTTCTTTAGGTAAGGGTTTGTTTTCAAAGTTTTCCTTGCTTTCTTTATGAAAAGTTCTAGTTTTCTCTTGGTTTTCAAACTTTTTCTTTTCCTCTTTTCATTTTCGGCCTTGGAGCCTTTTATGAGAAAAACTTTGGCTTGATGATGAGGTTTTAAGATAATGGTCTTGTGGTGCCATGTGAGAAACCTCTAAAGCTTGAAAAACTTGGTCTTGGACCATATATGCTTTTGGGTTCTTTCCTTTTCCTTGCTCAAAGATTTTGGTTCTCTTTTCCTTTTTCCTTAGTGATTTCGGTTTCCACTTCCTTATTGGAACAAAGTTTGATAAAAATGTTAAGTAGATCACTAAAAATTTTGTTAAGAAAATTAATCATATGTTTTGAAAGAGCTCTAAGCATATCCTTGCCAACCTTAAAGTTGGTCGGCCTTTAAGAGTTTACTCTAGATTGAAGCCCATGAGCAATAAAATAAAGACATGAGTAGTTCTTTTTATGTTTGTTTAGATAAGTATTGAGGTTTATGTCTTAGTCCATTTTCTTGAGCTTGATGATGAAGTTCAAAACCAAAGACTTCTTTGAAGACTTGGTGCTAAGAACTCTAAAGCTCACTTTATGTTGTTAAGATACATATTGGGTTAAGGTTGTGTTGTTCCTCTAAAAGTCTTGCAAGAGCTCTAGTTAAGATAAAATGAACTTACACTCATGTTTAAGTTTATGCCTTGCATACCATGTTTATTTTAATGCCATCACTAAGCTCTCAAAGATAAATAAATGAACTTGCATTATCATGTTTAAATTTCCAAGCTTGCATTTCATATTTATATTTCAAGTCATCACTTAATCTTTAAAGATAATAATGAGATTGCATCTCATATTTATTTTATGCTCTCACTTTATTTAATAATGAAGAGTAAAATAAAGTGCATAGCATATTTATGTTTATGCCATCACCTTAATACTCTAGAGCTCAAAGACTTACCCAAGTATCACAAGTAAAGTTTTAGAAAATGGAAGCATCTCAAGCATGCCGTTTTGGCCTTGTGATGATGATGATGGACTTGATATGAGTTCATCTAATCATAAGTGTAATGCCCCAATTTTTACTAAATTTTTACTGTCATTAGGAATTACCGAATTACCGTAGGTAAATATTATATAAAATTTGAGACCAAACAATCCTTAATAAAGGAATATAACGTTAGAAGAGAAGTTATGAGCAATTCGTGCAAGTATTGCAAACCCCGAATTTCTGTACGTGTAAAATGACCAAAATGCCCCTGAGGTTATTTTACTCGAAAATGAGGATCGTGGGCCCCACCCGTCCTCAAGGGGATGTTTTGATGTTAATAAGGGATTGTTTGTGTTATGAGTGTTAATAGAGGAGAAGAATCCTAATTTTGAGCTTGGACGTGCGAAATGACTAAAACGCCATGTGGCGTTTTAACCCGATTGCGTGCCGACTTAGCCCGAACCTCACTAAAATGTGTTAAAAGGTGTTTTTAAGCCATGATTAACCATTGGTTAAGCTCGGGTGGTCTGGGCAATTTTTAAGTAAAATGACCGTTTTGCCTCTGCCTTTGTGTTTCACAAATTTTGAGATTTTTGATTCGTCTAACGAAACCTAAGCAATATTAGGCTCAAATTAAAGCTTATTAAATTCTAATTATTAATCTAGAGTCAAAATTATTTATTTAAATTGATTAGAACCTAAAATTGCTTTAAAACACTCAAATTGCTTACTAATTCACTTAAACCCTTAACCGTAAATTCTTTAAATTGCATGAATACCTTGCCTACACCTAAATAATACATGGAACACACAAAACCCTCTTCCATGAGGCTGTAATGCATGAAATAATTCAGCCATAATCATTAGAATTATTGCAAGATAATGCACTAAAACAAAATGCCAAAAAATTCCCTAAAACATGGCATAAAACATGCCTTAAACAAGAAATGATTTTCCTCTCTTTGTTCCCCATGAAAAATCCAAAAATTATGCCTCCTCCTCTTATCCATACATGAACTTAAATCCTCTATAAATAGGCATGCTTAAGGAGTCTTAGATGCTTGCTCAAAATTGTACACATTTCTAGTTTTTCCAAAGCACCAAAAGCTCTCATTTCCTCCTCCTCTTGGCTGAATTCTTTCTTCAAGTTTTCAAGAATATTTTCTTTCATTTCACTCCAAGAAACCAAGTTCTCTTCCTTTCCTTCAAATCAGATTAGGTAGGGAGTTGTTTTTAAGTTTATTTCTATGTTTTGCTAAGTGTTGTTCTTGGTTCAAAATGATGATTTCATGGATTTTCTCTAGTTTTTCCATTTGGTTTTCTTCTTCCTTTTTCTTTAATCAATTCGGCAATATGGCCTAGGTGGGACTAAGATGATGGCTTGATGATGAGGACCTTGAAGGTGGGTTGTGAATCCATCACAAGTTAGGCCTCTAAAGCTTGAAAGTTCCACTTGATGCAAAACTTTAAAGAATGATGATTTTATGATCTTGAGTTTAGAATTTGAAAGATGTATTTCTCACTTTGTCTTGTTAAGATATATATATTGAATTTGTATTTCTATAAAGTCTTGAAGGAGCTCTAGTAAAGAAATCAAATGAACTTGCATCCATGTTTAAGTTTATGCCTTGCATAATCATGTTTACTTTCTATGTCATCACTAAAATTTCAAGAATGAATAAATGGACTTGCATACTCATGTTTAAATTTCCAAGTTTGCATTTCATGTTGTCACTTAATCTCTAAAGATAATAAAGAAGTTGCATCTCATATTTATTTTATGTTCTCACTTTATTTTATAATGGCTAAAAGAATCAACGCATGACATGTTTATTTTTATGTCATCACCTAAAGATCCTAGAGCTCAAAGACTTGCCCAAGTATCACAAGCAAAGAAATAAGATTATTGGAGTTAAAGAATTGATTCTTTAAGAAGTCTTGAGATTGGAGCTTAAAAAGATGTAATAATAATTCTCTTCTCCCTTCACGGTCCAGTGCGTTACCGCGCTCCGGTTTCTTAAGATTCTCTTCTCCTTCCACTTGGTCCAGTACGCTCTTTCTTGCATCATGTTTATATTTCAAGTTCTTGCATCATGTTTATATTTCAAGTTCTTGCATCATGTTTAATTTTCAAGTCACCACCTTAAATCTTAAAGATAAAGAAATGGATTTGCATATCATGTTTATAATTCCAAGTTATCACCTTATAATGACAAGATTAAAATGAGGTTGCATAGCATGTTTATGATTCTAAGATATCACATAAATCTCTTAAGCTCAAGACTTGCTCCTTTTATCTTAAGTGAGAATTTTAATTATGAAGATTCTTTCAAGTTTAGCAAAAAGAATTAGTTTGTAAAAGAGTTTTAAAGCTTTGCAAGGATTCTACGGGAAACTAATATTTTATGTTCACTTAAAATGTGATTTTATACAATTATATGAGGTTCATGATTCGGCTTCTGATATGAGATTAGTACCAATAAATGATGATGATTTAATATGTTTGGAGTTGTGATAATTATGGTTTATTGTTAAGAGAACGATTCTATGCATGTTAGTGACAAAAGTAGCTTCCTAGAACAACCGTAAATCTAGAATTTACCTAGTCTTTGACCCCTTTAAGTTTATCCAACCGTAAAATCACATTTTAAGTGTATATAGAATACTAGTTTCTTGTAAAATCTTTGCAAAGCCTTAAAACTCTTTTAGAAACTAATTCTTTTTGCTAAACTTGAAAGAATCTTCATGATTAAAATTCTCACTTAAGATAAAAGGAGCAAGTCTTGAGCTTAAGAGATTTATGTGATATCTTAGAATCATAAACATGCTATGCAACCTCATTTTAATCTTGTCATTATAAGGTGATAACTTGGAATTATAAACATGATATGCAAATCCATTTCTTTATCTTTAAGATTTAAGGTGATGACTTGAAAATTAAACATGATGCAAGAACTTGAAATATAAACATGATGCAAGAAACTGAGGCGGTAGAGTCGCATGAACCATGGAGGGAGAAGAGAATCTTAAGAAAAAGAGCCCGGACCGCACTGACCGGTGAAGGGAGAAGAGAATTATTATTACATCTTTTTAAGCTCCAATCTCAAGACTTCTTAAAGAATCAATTCTTTAACTCCAATAATCTTATTTCTTTGCTTGTGATACTTGGGCAAGTCTTTGAGCTCTATGATCTTTAGGTGATGACATAAAAATAAACATGTCATGCGTTGATTCTTTTAGCCATTATAAAATAAAGTGAGAACATAAAATAAATATGAGATGCAACTTCTTTATTATCTTTAGAGATAACATGAAATATAAACATGAAATGCAAACTTGAAAATTTAAACATGAGTATGCAAGTCCATTTATTCATTCTTGAAATTTTAGTGATGCATAGAAAGTAAACATGATTATGCAAGGCATAAACTTAAACATGGATGCAAGTTCATTTGATTTCTTTACTAGAGCTCCTTCAAGACTTTATAGAAATACAAATTCAATATATATATCTTAACAAGACAAAGTAAGAAATACATCTTTCAAATTCTAAACTCAAGATCATAAAATCATCATAAAAACATCATTCTTTAAAGTTTTGCATCAAGTGGAACTTTCAAGCTTTAGAGGCCTAACTTGTGATGGATTCACAACCCACATTCAAGGTCCTCATTATCAAGCCATCATCTTAGTCCCACCTAGGCTATATGGCCGAATTGATTAAAGAAAAGGAAGAAGAAAACCAAATGGAAAAACTAGAGAAAATCCATGAAATCATCATTTTGAACCAAGAACAACACTTAGCAAAACATAGAAATAAACTTAAAAACAACTCCCTACCTAATCTGATTTGAAGGAAAGGAAGAGAACTTGGTTTCTTGGAGTGAAATGAAAGAAAATATTCTTGAAAACTTGAAGAAAGAATTCAGCCAAGAGAGGAGGAGGAAATGAGCTTTTGTGCTTTGGAAAAACTAGAAATGTGTACAATTTTGAGCAAGCATCTAAGACTCCTTAAGCATGCCTATTTATAGAGATTTTGAAGCTCATAAATGGTAATGAAGGAGGAAGGCTGATGGATTTTCATGGGGAACAAAGGGAGGAAAATCATTCCTTGTTTAAGGCATGTTTTATGCCATGTTTTAGGGAATTTTTGGCATTTTGTTTTAGTGTATCTTTGGGCAATTATTCTGATGCATAATGGCATCAATAATTTCGTCCATTACAACCCAAGGAGGAGAAATTTGTGTGTTCCATGCATTATTTAGGTGTAGGTAAGGTATCTTGCAAATTAGAGAATTTGCAATTAAGGGCTTAGGTGAATTAGTAAGCAATTTGAGTGTTTTAAAACAATTTTAGGTTCTAATCAATTTAAATAAATAATTTTGACTCTAGATTAATAATTAGAATTTAATAAGCTTTAATTTGAGCCTAATATTGCTTAGGTTTCGTTAGATGAATCAAAAATCTCAAAATTTGTAAAACACAAAGACAGGGGCAAAACGGTCATTTTACTTAAAAATTACCCGAGACCACCAACCAATGGTTAATCATGGCTTAAAAACACCTTTTAAAACATTTTAGTGAGGTTCGGGCTCAGCGGACGCAATCGGGTTAAAACAGCCAGGGCGTTTTGGTCATTTCGCGTCAAGCTCAAAATTATGATTCTTCTCCTCTATTAACACACATAACACAAACAATCCCTTATTATTATCAAAACATCCCCTTGAGGATGGGTGGGGCCTACGATCCTCATTTTCTGTAAAATAACCTCAGGGCATTTTGGTCATTTTACACATACAAAAATTCAGGGTTTGCAATACTTGCATGAATTGCTCCTAACTTCTCTTCTAACGTTATATTCCTTTATTAAGGATTGTTTGGTCTCAAATTTTATATAATATTTACCTATGGTAATTCGGAATTCCTAATGACAAAAATTACAGGAATTGGGGCACAGGATTAAGTAGGGTTTGAGGGCCGAACTTAACATGGCAGTGGCACACATGGAGATTAGGGACTTCCCTACCTTAGTCAACAAGTGCAGAATCATAAAGGAGGCACAAGAAGTTGAGCACCGCAGGGCGGAGCATCCCCATGGGTTTGGACCTTAAGCCTTGAGGTTTAAGCCGCAACATCAAGAACCGAAGAGCCACTACAATCCCTACCAAGCCAACTAGTTCAAGCATCAACAACAACAACAACAACAACAACAACAAAGAGACCTATCAACCAACCCTTTCGGCAACACCCGAGGCCGACGTTCAACCACAACGCTGAGAACCGCAATAATCAATAAAGAGATCGGCGGTCCCGCAACAACAACCAAGGAGGGCCCAATGGAAACAAGAACAAGGCACCCCAAGGAGCCCTTGCTGCCTTCCCCGACTCGCACATGGCGACATGCCCCCGTTGTGGGAAGAGTCATGGCAATCTCCCCCAGGGGGCAAGGAGTCTGCTTCAGATGTGGCAAGCTGGGCCACTATGCCAAGGACTGCATAAGCGGACGGTCATCAGGTCAGAACCCTAGGCCGCAACACCAAGGGAGGGTCTTCACCCTCAATGTCGAAGACGCCACTAGATCTAACGACCTCATCAAAGGTAAGTGCGAATTAAATGGTAGAACCTTAACTCCTTATGACTCTGGTGCTACCCATTCTTTCATCTCACATGCTAGTGTTGAGTCTTTAAGTCTTAAAGTTTCTAAACTTCCTTTTAATCTTATTGTTTCTACCCCTACAAATCGTCCTATGCATACCTGTAATGGTTGTTTAAATTGTCATCTTGTTGAAAATAGGTATTTTATCATAGATTTGATTTGTTTACCCTTGAAAGACATAGGAGTAATTCTTGGCATGGATTGACTCTATGCTAACCATGTATTGTTAGATTGTTATGCTAAAACCGTTATCTTTCGTCTTCCCCCTTGCAAAACTAGTCAAACCTTGAAGCTTTATATGAATTCCGTAGAGGTCTTCTATAGTGGGGAGAAAACTAAGGGATATGTCCTCTTAGCTGATAGTGAGGTAGACTTTGAGCAGAACATAGATGATATCCAAGGAATGAGAGAGTATCCTGAGGTATTTTCTGATGAGTACCCGAGTTCCCTCTGAGAGAAGTGGAGTTCTCCATCAAGATAGTTCAAACGGGACCTATCTCTATTGCCCTGTATAGGATGTCACCCATGGAGTTAAAGGAATTGAAAACCCAGTTGGAGGAGCTTTTGGAAAAGAATTTCATAAGACCTAGTACTTACTGGGAGCCCCGCCTTTCTTGTTAAGAAGAAGGATGGAAGTATGAGGTTGTGCATATATTATAGGCAATTGAATCGAGTAACGGTGAAAAACAAATACCCTTTGCCTAGGATTGATGATCTCATGGACCAATTAAAGGAGCGGTGGTATTCTCCAAGATTGATTTAAGGTCGGATACCACCAGATTAGAGTGAGAGATGAGGATATACCTAAAACCACCTTTAGAACACGGTACGGACACTTTGAGTTCGCCGTGATGTCTTTTGGATTGACGAATGCTCCTGCGGTGTTCATGGATTATATGAATAGGATCTTTAGACCCTATTTAGATAAGTTCATGGTCATTTTCATAGATGATATACTCATCTATTCGAAGATCCATGAGGAGCATGAACGTCATCTGAGGTTGGTTTTAGAGATTTTGAAGGAGAAGAAGTTGTATGTGAAGCTTTCTAAGTGTGAATTTTGGTTGGAGGAGGTAAATTTCTTAGGACACGTAGTGTCAAAGGGAGGTATAGCTGTTGACCCAGTAAGATCGAGGCCGTAATGAATTAGGAGAAACCAACCACCGTAATGGAAATATGAAGCTTTTTGGGTTTAGCAGGCTATTACCGTAGGTTTATAAAAGGATTTTCTCATATCACCCTTCCCCTAACCAAGCTCACTAGGAAGAACACCCCATTTTCATGAAATCCCGAGTGTGAGAAAAGCTTCCAAGAGCTAAAAGGGAAGTTAACCTAGACCCAAGTTTTTTTTACCCAACCCCAATGTACCTTTTGAGGTATATTGTGATGCTTTGGGCAAGGGTTTAGACTGTGTGTTGATGCAAAATAGGCAAGTGGTAGTCTATGCATCTAGACAACACAAGCCTCACGAGGTGAACTACCTCACCCATGACCTAGAGTTGGTCGTGTAATGCCCAGAATTTCTATTTGAGTACAAATGACCAAAATGCCCTTGAGGTCATTTTTACTCCAAATTCAAGGACAGTTGCCCCGGCAGTCCTCGAATGGGTCAACTCAATGTTTGAAGGGGACTATAACTGTTATGTTTGATATCCGAGGTGAAAATCTCGTTTTCCGAACTTTCGAATCAAAATGACTAAAATACCCCGTTGTGTTCTATATGGGTAAAAGGTGCCGTTTGAGCTCGGAATTCTTCTAGGAAGTTTAGAATGATGTTTTTGAATGATATTTGATATTTAGTCGGGCTCAAAGGTCCCGGTTTTAGTGCAAAATTACCATTTTGCCCCTAGAATAGTGTAAGTGAGCCTAACGATGCAATTAAGCAAACCTAAGCAATATTAGGCTCTAATCGAAGATTAATTTATTTCGATAATTAATCTAGAGTCAAAATAATTTATCAAGGTTAATTAGAACCTAAAATTGCTTAGTTAAACTCTAATTGCATTCTTTAATTCAAGATTCCTAGTCATGGAATCTTGAATAGTATTTTCCTTCTCCAATCCCTTAAATTAAGGAATTGTGCCATACCTCATTTAACCAAAGAATGATTTTAAATTATTAATCTAACAAGATTACCCTCCTAATCAAGTCTTGACAACCATAATTAGGCCATTATTAACATCCTAGTTTTCCTCTTAGAAATTGATTGAAGGATGGTTAATGAGAATATTGAAATTTTGACAGGGGTAGTTGTGATGAGAACGACTCCAGGAGTGAGTACAAAAAAAAAATGTGAATAGTATTTTGCGGGCTGCAGGCCGGGGCCGAAACTTGGGATTTGGGACCCGGAGGTGCCCGAAGTTAAGAAAATATGAGAATAAGGGTAGAAATGTGTGGGAATGACAAATTTATACCTAGAATTAATTTTTGGATAATATCGGTTAGATCGGGTACGACGTTTACCCGTTCGGTGAGATTTCGGTGTGTGATTTTTAACACCGAAAAATACTTCCATTACCACAAATGGATAATATCCACTTATTTAAGACATGTGGAGACATGTGGAAGGCCAAGATTAATCTTGGAATCCAAGATTTAATCTTAGCCACCCATCATTGCCTTGTCACCAAAATCATGATTTCTTGGCTAAATATCTTCATTTCCTTTATTAAGCAAGCCTAGTCACAATTCTTCTCCAACAAGACACCAAAATTTCGGCCCTTGCAAGCCAAGACAGTAGTTGGTCTTTCCTCCATAGCCAAGAGCTTCATCTTACTTCCAATTCACATAAACCCTAGCTTAGAATCATCAAAACCTAAACATTTCTTCACTAAAGTTGATCTACACTTCCATCTCTATAACTATAACCAATTAGAATTTCAAAACCTCATCCTTTTCATCTCATCCATCATTGATTATAGGAGGGTTTGGGGGTGTTTGAGGAGTTTTGAAGTGAGGAACTCTCATCTTGAAGCAAGCCAAAGACAAAGAGACACTAGCCTTCACAAGTAGGGTTCTTTTGTTGTCTGTTCTTGCTGATTTTTCTGTTCTATTTTGGGATGATGTATGTCCGAAATTTTTGATGATTTTGATTGAATATTATGTTGAAATTGATGTATGAATTTTGGTGATGGGGTTGGATGGTGTTAGTAAATGGTTTGGTATTAAAATAAGTTGGACTGGTATGCTGGATTCTCGAGTTGCTTGCAGGCAGTCTGGAATCATGAATTTTCTGAACATGTTGTAGGGCTTTTCGTGAGCTGAAAAAAATGTATGTTCAAGCTAACATCTTGGGCTAGTCCCATAAATTTTATTGGGTAATTATATTGAAGTTTGCTGCCTCAAAAAAATCAAGACCCAAAATGTAACTGATGCTGTCCTGGTTGCTGAAATTGAAGCAATAAACTTATCCGAATTTATTATCATAGCAATTGGTTGATCTATCCCATGAAATTTTTATGAGAAGTTAGTAACATATTGAAGTGTCACTGTGAATTTTCTTGGGTTTTAAATCAATCAATTTCTAGGGTTAAAAATTATGAGAACCCAAATCTGGTCTGTGAATTGGTGGCACCTGACCACTGGATTTGTATATTTTACTGAAGTAGCTACAAAACTCTGTTTACCCTGAGATTTTTACAGGTTATTCTAGACACCTTGAAGTGTCATGTCGAATTTTTGTGGCTGTTGTGATGGCTGTTGGTTATAGCAATTAAATGTTGTACCTAGAACATCAATTCTGCCAGGGTGCTGGAAAGTGAAAATGAATGAAAATCATGATGATATGATAGCTATCCCAATTCTATGGCATGTGAATGCACACTAATTGCTTCACTTTCTGATTCATGAACCTCTAATGGGAGTGAATATTTAATTGTAAATTAAGCATGCTATTGAGACAAGAAAGAGAAGTATGTAATGCAATATGTGAAAGAGTGCAGAAATAGTTGGTATATATGCCGCTGTTGCATACTTGAGCATACGGAAAAGAAAAACAAGGTTTAGAGGGGATAGAGAGGGAAGGCAAAAATAATGATTTCTCTAGAAAGTTTATAAGTCAGTAGACGTATCGGCTAGGCATAGAACTGTGTGTGATCTGGAAATGGAAAGAAATGAAGTCCGTTGATCACAAATAGGAATGAGCTCATGTCCTAGTAGTCTATTGTCCTCTATGAAATTGTTACATACTGAAGTGGCCTTATGTGAAACTAAGCCTTCCCTATGTTTATAAATTGAGAAAGATATGTGGAACTGAGCTTATGGTTGTACATGATTTATTGTTGTGGTGCTATTTTAATTTCCCATGATCTACAGGTTTTAGTATTGATACCTATGATTAATATATGAATGTTTTACATGTATGGATTCATTAATTGTACTATGTTTAGCATCTGGGAACTACTCTACTGAGAATTTTACAATATTCTCACCCCTGCTGTGTGTATTATATTGTTCAGATTCAGATGCCGTCCCTGGTGTTCTTCTTTGACTCGCCACAATGGGTGTGGCAATACGACCCGGCCTTGGACTCTTTGTACGCTGCGGGTACTCTACGTTCCGTATATATATGTTCTTCGGCCGATCCTTTAGTACTTCCGTTTTCACCGCCGACTTTGACCCCACTTTCCCTTATGATGGTGTGCCTCTCCACATGGCACATCCGGACGTGTTTGAGGTTCCTCTTGCCCCACCTGCTCACCTCCGAGATACACCCATGTCTTCATCCTCCTATTCTCGATTCGGATCCTTTGAGGGCCCAAGATGCTCCGGCGGAGGTAAGGCCATTGCACCTATGGCTAATGGTTTTGTAAGGAGACGATCATAACTGCAGTTGACATGTATAGAGTAATAGCGTAGTGTTAGGACTTTACCTACCTGGAGAATGATGTACTTTTGTTTTCCTTTTGCTCTATTGTATATATGTATATGCTGTTTTGTCAGCTAAGTATTAGTAGGTTAGGTATCGGTAGGGGATTAGCCTCGTTCGCACAGTTCTGTACTAATTCGAGGTCGTTTTGTTGGTTTTTGTTCTTATGATGTATATACGGTGATGATAATTGATTTTTTATCACACTTTATTTTGCAATTGAATAATGATCTTGGGGAAATTTCGTGTGTAAATATTGGTTTTTGGTCTAAATTGGATTTTGGGCTTGTAAATGGAATTAATTATAACTTTTGTTTCAGGTTCCCAATTAAAGGCCAAATTCAACAAGAAGGCCATGAAATGCTGGAGCAAAGCTTAGTTAATTAAGTGTCCAAATTGCAAGGAACCAAAGCATTAGTTTTCGGTTTTTGTTTGGTCGGTTCTTGTCCTTTGAACCGATTTATTTTATTTTTGGTTTTTAAGAGCTAAAAAATGTCTGACTCTTGAGTTGGCTGATCCTTCTTTCCAGATTGTAATTTTTCATTTTTTTGTTCATTCTTCAACTTCTCCTCTTCTCTATTCTATTCTCGTTTTTTTTTTGTTTCTGCCATGGTTGGCTAAGGCACTAATCGATTAACCCACGGATTGAGTTTCCGCCGTTAATCCAGACATTTTTGCCTCACTCTTAGTTCGTTCTTTTCCTTTCCCTTCTTATTTCTTCTGATAACGCAAGGGAAGGGGTGTTGAATGTTAGATTTAACATTTAGGTTGATTAATCGAAAGGGCTTAAAATCAAAACGGGTTTAAGTGGGCACTACGTTGAATGAGTGAACACAAGAGTTTCTGATAAAATGCTAGGTGATCACCTAGTAGCTTCGCTTTTCTAAATGAATGCAGGGATTCCGATTTGTTTAGGGATCAACACGAATTCATGAGTAATTGTCCAATGACGGATTTTCAGAACTAAGTTGGGTTGGTTGCTTTTTTTTTAATTGTTAATTTCGCTTAATCTGTTATTACTGTTGCTATTGAAATTGAACAAACCCCCCTCTTTTATTTTTCGTTTCTGATGCTAATTCTATTGTGCTGTTTTCAATTGAGCGAATTAGTTCATTGTGAATTCCTTGGGAAACGATTCAGGTTGCTCTATATTACAAGTATATAGCCTGATTAATTTGAGTGAGCTCAACTTCACGTCAATGACTTACATGATGTCCCTACATGTAAATCTTGTTGTGATAGCATATGTATTACGGCTCCCTTATCACTTACTTTCGACTAGTATAGACCAGAAACGCCATAATACTCTACTAATTACTATATCCATACTCGAGTAAATGTGGTAATTAGGAGGGTGTTACAATTACCTCACCTAAACACTTTCTTACAACTCCTAACCAAAACCTTAATCAAAGAAACACCTAAACACATCATTAAACCACAATTACATGAACAATTTTTCCTCCCCTTTGGCTGCAAAACTGGCCAAATACATACCCTCAATAATCCATCACATGTTGATTTTGTTTCACTCAAGAGCCATGCCTTAGGCCATACCTTGCCCATGCTTTCAACCATGCTTGCCATGCCTAAGCCTATACCTATGTAAAGAGATATTTTTCCTCTCTTTTCTCCCTCTTTGGCCGTCGGCCATCCTTCCCTTTGGCATCCTCCATGTTGCCAATTTTCTATAAATACCAAGCTTGGAAGAACCTTGATACACTTTAGATCATTTGCTAAGTTTAGTTGTCTTGCACTTTCTTGCATTTTCTTTCAAATTTCTCTTCATCTTCTTCATCTTCTTTTTCCTCTCAAAGAACCTTGCCACCACCACAAACAACCATAAACCACCACTACCTCACCTCAAACCATCTCTCAAACACCTAAACTTTCCATTTCCAAGCTTAGAAACTCAAGGAAAAATCATCTTTCTTGAGCATCCTCCTTGGCCGAATCCATCTCCACTTCCAAGAGAAGATTTTGTCTTCTCAACTCTTCAAAGAATCAAGCTTTCTTTCTTCCATTTCAAAGACTTCCTTAGGTAGGGGTTTTGTATTCAACTTTTTACTTGTTTTCTTCAAGAAAGTTCTAGTTTTCTCTTGGTTCAAACTCTTTTACTTCCTTCTTTTTCATTTCGGCCAAAAGGCCTTTTATGAAGAGAACATGAGCTTGATGATGAGGTTTCAAGATAATGACTTGTTGTTGTCATGTGAGAAACTCTAAAGCTTGAAACAATTTAGTCTTGGACCATACATGCTTGTGTTTCCTTCTTTTCCTTGCTTACATTTTCGGTTTCTTTCTCCTTACTTTCTTGAATGATTTCGGTTTTCTTTCTCTTTTTCCTTTGAAAGATTTCGGTTTCCTTTGTTTTCACTTGAACAAAGTTTGCTAAAAATGTTGAGTAGATCACAAAAATTTTGTTAAGAAAATTAATCACATGTTTTCAAAGAGCTCTAAGCTTACCCTTGCCAACCTTAAAGTTGGTTGGCCGTTCTAAGAGTTTTACTCTAGATTGAAGCCCATGAGCAATAAAATAAAGAATATGACTTAGTTCTTGTTTTGTTTAGACAAGGTGTTGATCTTTGTGTCTATTTTCTTGAGCTTGATGATGAAGTTCAAAACCTTAAGACTTCCTTGAAGTCTAGGTGCTAAGAACTCTAAAGCTTGCCTTATGATACATAATGGGTTGAGGTTTTATGTTCCTTTAAAGTCTTCCCAAGAGCTCTAGCTAAGATATAAAATAAGATGCATTCATGTTAACTTTAATGCTTTGCATAGCATGTTTATTTTTAAGTCATCACTAAACAACTTAAAGATTAAAACAAGAATGTGCATCCTCACTTAATAAATCTCAAAGCCTACCTATTTCAACCTTAAAGTTGATTGTTGATTTAGGGTAAATACCTCAAGGGGTCTAGAACACTAAAATAAAGAATTGAATCTTGCATTTCATGTTTACTTTCTTGCCTAGCATGCTTATGTTTTATGCCATCACTTAAATTCTAAAGATAACAAATGAGTGCATCTCATGTTTATTTTATGCTCTCACTTTATTTTCTAATGAAGAACAAAAATGAGGTGCATAGCATGTTTAAGTTTATGTCATCACTTTAATGATCTAGAGCTCAAAGACTTGCCCAAGTATCCTATGTAAGGTTTTAAGAAAATGTTGGTTTTTCAAAGAAGCCATTCGGCCTTGTGGTGATGATGATGGACTTAGTGTGAGTTCTTCTAACACAAGTGCCCATAGTTCATGCTTTGCAATTTTTCTAAGCTTAGGAGCACCTAAGCAACATTATGAATGAAATTATATATTTTGAATCTATTTTATGAGCAAGTTAATTTAGCTACTGACCTCATGTGTAATTACATGATTTTAATGTGAGGATTTGAGTTCTAAAAGAGTTTTGAGTTCCTAAAACCATTCCAAGAGAAACTAGCAACTTATATGCATTTAAATCAAGTGATTATGTGATTCTATGAAGCTTATGTTTTCGGTTCTGCCCTTTATGTTTGGCTACTGTATAAATTATGTTCTAAGGTGTTAAAATGTGTAAAATTATGTTTGAATGAAGTAAGGAACGTTTTAGAGAAGTTAGAAAAGATTAAGTAACTAAAAAGGGTTCAAATTGAGAATTCTAGAACACCTAACTATGGAAAAATGTAAGTCTATTCCAGCATGATTAATTCAAGGGTAAATGGTTCATAATCAGTAAAACATGTATAAAAATCCTTCATAAATGATTAGGTATTAATTACAAAGTTTAAGGTGATGATAAGGACGTAAAATGGGAATTCTAGCACACTTAGACATGGTAATATGCAATTCTGTTCCAGCATAGTTAGATTGAGGAAAAATGACTTATAACTTAGTAAACATGCCTAGGAATCCCTCATAATTGGTTTAGGAATTGATTATGGAGCCGTATGTAACACCTTAATATTTAACCCCAATACGCCTAGGACGTATCAAGATTAATTATTAGTTATTACTTCTTTTTAAATTCATTTACAAAATACTTAGCGGAAATTACAGGTAAATTTTTTTTGAAAAGAAACACGTAAAACAAAGTACGAGCCTTTGCGTGTAGCATAAATATAACGTGAAGCGGAAGAATAAATAGATCATAAACATTAAAGAACACACCAATCATGAACATCATTCTTCATCGCATTAGCTAATATAGTTTAGTACATCACTATAGAAATATAAAGGAAAGCATAAAGTCTTACCCATATAAGTGGGCAGAGCTTGCAGGACATAGAACTGAAATACATCAACGGAAAGGAAAATAAAGGCAAGTACATGATAAATCCCCAAAAGATAAACACCCAACTAACACTACCCTCACACTCCAAGCCTACTGGTGACGCTCTCCTCGGATGGGGAGATGTAGCCCGCGACTGATGAAGGTCCTTGGATGTAGCCCAATGAAGCGGAGATCTAGGCATGGGAATCGAGGGAACGCATGGCCTCCGCATCGTGGTCGCCTCTCGCTGTCGAACGCGCCTCGCATTTCTCGGCTGACTGTCCTCGCTACCTCCACCGAGATCCATAGGGAACGAAGGGGAAGAGCCCTCCGAAGGATCGGCCTCCGATCGAGAACGGGGAACATACTCGGGATATCCGCGTACCTCCGACGAAGAAGGACGGGCACGACGGGCTCTGCTCGTCTCGGGGTCGCGTCCTCTCAAAAACCGTCGCCAAAGGGTGAAGTCGGATCGAAGCGATAGCTGGAGACGGGCAAAAGGGCGTCCCACGTATGCAAAAACGCGCACCTCGCAATGACCCTTGAAGTGGTAAGACTGATGCTCGGGGTCATAGTGCACCTCCCATGTGGGCGGGTCAATGAAGATCACGAACGATGCCATCGATGTTTGAAGATGTAACGGAAAGAGAAAGAGAGGGTGCGAATCTTGCTAAAGAATCTCGTAGGAAAATCCTCTATCCTAGTGTCATCGTTAACGTTCCCAGGAACCTTGGGTTTATTATGAAAAGGTTAAGCATGCATAGGTTCATTATGAAGTTTTCACAAAAGATAATTATCCAAGGTCCATGTCTTTTATAATGATTCTTAATGCATGTATGCAACATAATAGTTTATGGATGCATGGCACCTCTTTAGGCAAACCAAACAATAGTCAAACAACATTTAAGTGGCATGTAACTTCTCTTTGAACATTGTTCTTTTTCTCATTCTTGTGACACTAACATCATAATAGTAACCGCACCCCTTAAACTAGGCTATGAGCTCATACCTTAACTAGTCGTCACTAGTTCTTACTTATCCTCTTGATAAGCGAATTATAAACATAATCATAATCATAATCATCATAATAATCCCACTCCTAGAGTACGGGTATTGGGCCTAGGATCACCCATCATGGGACTTTTTCCTTCTTCAAACGCATCGACTTAGTTATGACTTTGTCCTGCCGCTTAGTATATGCCCTCACTGTTTTACCTTCTCCCCACGAGAGAAGTACGTCTCTGTGTGTCACCTTAAACATCATGTTTTTCAAAAACTTTCTTAGTCTCTCAAATTTGACGGAAATTCGAGGCATAACACCTACTCTCCGAATTTCCTCAAATTGAGTCATGCCACATAACCTTAATCAAATGCATCATTCTTATGGAACTTTCTCAAATCAATAACTTTCTAGTTCTTATGAGCATAAACCTCAATCTCATTATATTTCGAAACCTCATGCATCTCAAATATATGGCACATCACTTCATCATATCAACATGTCAATCATACACATAAGGTTTCATACTTGAAATGTTTACATACTCACATCTTTAAGAATATACTCTCGGTCTCATACTCACATCACACCTCCTATCTCACGGTGTCTTATGCTTTGGCCCTTATAGGTCTTGAATTCTTTTCTAGTAATCTTATCACCCATTGCAAGTCTTTATCCTATCTAGGGGGTTTGTTCTTTATAATTCTTCTAACATTATGCTCACTAATTCATCCAACAGCATCATATAGATTACTCATCAAGATCATTTATTCCACTACGGGGATCCTAGAATCTATGCCTTAAACTATTTTCTAAGTTATATCTTCGCCTAAAGTTCTATGTTCAACTCCTAGGCATAGTTACCAATTATGCATCGTCTTTCTTAAGCTCAATTATGCTGGAACAGAAATTATTATTCTTGTGTCTAAGTGCTTTAAGATTCTAGTTCCAATTCCTTCCTATTTGTTTAGTTTTTCCAATCTTCCAAAAACGCTTCTCACTTTGCTCAAGCATAACATTACGCATTCTAACTCCTCAAATAGAATTTATCCAGTGGCCACAAGGATAAGACAGGAACCAAAAATGTTCATCACACAATCACACAAACTCATGTTATAAGTGCACATAAGTTGCTAGTTTTCTTGGACATTTTCGGGAGCAAAAAGGTGTTCTGGTAATCGATTACATGTTCCTAGTAATCGATTACCAGAGCTAAATTTATTCCGGGTTTAAAACAACCGGGTAATCGATTACATAGAATGGTAATCGATTACTTAGGGTTAAATCTTTTAGGAAAAATAAAGAACATAGGGGTAATCGATTACATATAATCAATTCCAGACTTCAAGAACTGGTTCTGGGCATGAAGAACGGCCGTTGTAATCGATTACATTGCCTTTGGTAATCGATTACCATAACCAAAAGTGTAACACCCTAATATTTAACCCAATACGCCTAGGACGTACAAGATTAATTATTAGTCATTACTTCCTTTAAAACCTCTTTTAGAAATTAACTTAGCGGAAAATACATGTAAATTTTTTTTTGAAATGATTTATATAAAACAAAGTGCGAGCCTTGCATGTGACATATAAACGACGTGAAGCGGAAGAATACATAAAACATACAGGACATAAACATTAAAGAACACATCCATCATAAACATCATTCCTCATTACATTAGATAATATAGTTTAGTACATCATAACAGAAATATAACAGAAGCATAAAGTCTTACCCATACTAGTGGAGAGCTTGCAATACAATGATATCAAAGGATGACAAATACATGAAACAACCCCAAAAGATAAGCACCTAACTATCGCTACCCTCTCTCTCCAAGCCTCCTGGCGATGCCGATCTTCGGTTGGGAGATGTAGCCCGTGAAGACGAAGCTCCTCGGATGTAGCCCAACGAAGAGGGGATCTAGGCATAGCAATCGAGGGAACAGTGTGGCCTCCTGTCGTGGTCGCCTCTCAGGCGTCGAACGCGCCTCGCATGCCTCGGCTGGTGACCGTGTCCTCGCCACCTCCTCCGAGACCCATAGGAAACGAAGGGAAGAGCCCTCCGACAAGGAAGGATGGGCACGACGAGCCTGCTCGTCTCCTGGGTCGTGTCCTCTCAAAGATCGATGTCGTCGCCAAAGGGTGAAGTCGGATCGAAATCAGTTGGAGACGGGGAAAGCAAAAGGGCGTCCACGTATGCAAAAACGCGCACCTCGCAATGACCCTTGAAGTGGTAGGACTGATGCTCGGGGTCATAGTGCACCTCCCATGTAGCGGGTCAATGAAAATCACGAACGACGCCATCGATATTGAAGACGTAACGGAAAGAAGAGAGAGAGGGTGAGAATTCTTCTAAAGAATCTCAGGAGGAAGTCCTCTATCCTAGTGTCATCGTTTACGTCCCAGGAACCTTGGGTTTATTATGAAAAGGTTAAGCATGCATTAGTTCATTATGGAGTTTTGCAAAGGTATTTATCCAAGGTCCATGTCTTTTATAATGATTCTTAATGCATGTATGCAACATAATATTTCATGGATGCATGGCAGCACTTTAGGTAAATCAAACAATAATTCAAACAACATTTGAGTGGCATGAAACTTTTCTTTGAACATCTTTCCTTTTCTCATACTTGTGACACCAATAATATAGTAACCGCACCCCTTAAACTAGGCTATGAGCTCATACCTTAACTAGTCGTCACTAGTTCTTACTTATCCTCTTGATAAGCGAATCATAAACATAATCATAATCATCATAATCCCGACTCCCAGAGTACGGGTAGGGGCCTAAGGATCACCCATCATGGGACTTTTTCCTTCTTCGAAACGCATCGACTGGTTAAGACCAACGACTTTGTCCGCTTTGGCAGGCTAATGTCTATGCCCTCACGGTTTTACCTTCTCCTCAGGAGCAGGAGAAGTACGTCTCGGTGTGTCACCTTAAACATCATATACTTTCATTCTTCGAAACGCATCGACTGGTTAAGACCAGCGACTTTGTCCGCTTCGGTATGGCTCGACGTCCATACCCCACGGGTTTACTTTCTCCTCCAGGAGAAATGCGTCTCGGCATATAACTTTAAACTTCATTTTCTCAAAAACTTTCTTTTGTCCCTCAAATTTGACGGAAATTCGGCGGCATAACAGCTACTCTCAGAATTTCCTCAAATTTGAGTCATGCCACATAATTTCAGTCACATGCATCATTTTCATGGAACTTTCTCATTGCAATAACTTTCTAGTTCACATGAGCATATTCCTCAATTTCATTCATAGCTTTGAAACATTATGCATCTCAAACACAACATTTCATCATATCACCAAATCAAATTATGCACATAAAGTTTCATGCTCAAGGAACTTAACATAACCACATCATCATAAGTGTGCACGAGGTTCATCATCATAATCATACTCTCTCGTCCACCTATCTCATAGTATCTTATGCTTTGACCCTTACGGGCTTTAAACTTGTATTTCGGTCATTCTAATCCTCACTAAGGATTTTTATAACACCTAAGGGATCATTACTTAAAATTCTCACTAAGTTTTAGGCACACTTAAAATTCCAAACAGCATTATGTAGTTTGGGCCGGAAAAATATCATATACTTACGGCTCTAGAATCTCCGTTCTTGACCCTTTTTAAGATCCGTCTTCGCCTAAGGCTTCATAATCAATCCCTAAACCAATTATGAGGGATTCCTAGGCATGTTTACTAAGTTATAACTTACTTTTCCTCAATTTAGCTTTGCTGGACAGAATCACATTTTGCCATGTCTAAGTGTGCTAGAATTCCTATTTTAAGTCCTTATCATCACCTTAAGCTTAGTAATTAATACCTAATCATTTATGAAAGGTTTTTATGCATATCCTACTGATTATGAACCATTTACACTTGAATTAATTATGCTGGAACAGTTTTGCAAATTTGTGCATTAAGGTGTTCTAGAATTCTCATTCTTGATCCTTTTAAGTTACTTATTCTTTTCTAACTTCTCTAAATCGATCCTCCCTTCACTCAAACATAATTTTACACATTTTAACACCTTAGAACAACATTTGTACAGCAGCCAATCATGAAGGGCAGAACCGAAATCATAAGCCCATAAAATCACATAATCTCATGAATTAAAATGCATACAAGTTACTAGTTTTCTCTTGGAACAATTTTAGGAACTCAAACTCTTTTAGAAACCAATTTATCTCATTAAAATCATTAAAGTCCAAGCAAGATCAGTAGCTAAATTAATTTTCTCATAAAATAGATTTAAAACATATAATCTCATTCATAATGCTCCTTAGGTACTCCTAAGCTTAGAAAAATTTCAAAACATGGCTATGGGCACTTGTGATTAGATGAACTCACACCAAGCCCATCATCATCACCACAAGGCCGAAATGGCTTCATTGAAAAACCAACGTTTTCTTAAAACTTTACATTGGATACTTGGGCAAGTCTTTGAGCTCTAGACCATTTAGGTGGTGACATAAATTTAAACATGCTATGCAACTCATTTTACTCTTCTTTTAGAAAATAAAGTGAGAGCATAAAATAAATATGAGGTGCACTCATTTATTATCTTTAGAGTTTAAGTGATGGCGTAAAATATAAACATGATAGACAAGAAAGTAAACATGAAATGCAAGGTTCAATTCTTTATTTTAGTGCTCTAGGCCTCTTGGGTGTTTACCCAAATCAACAATCAACTTTAAGGTTGAAATAGGTAGGCTTTGAGATTTATTAAGTGATGATGCACATTCTTGTTTTAATCTTTAAGTTGCTTAGTGATAGCTTGAAAATAAACATGCTATGCAAAGCATAAA
The DNA here is from genome assembly GCA_030441495.1 of Dalbergia oliveri. Classification (NCBI taxonomy): domain Eukaryota; kingdom Viridiplantae; phylum Streptophyta; class Magnoliopsida; order Fabales; family Fabaceae; genus Dalbergia; species Dalbergia oliveri. Next base: position 3,781,818 of record JAMLFY010000013.1, on the reverse strand, counting down.
AGTAAACATGAATGCAACTCCTTTTTAATCTTAACTAGAGCTCTTGCAAGACTTTAAAGGAACATAAAAACCTCAACCCATTATGTATCATAAAGTGAGCTTTAGAGTTCTTAGCATCAAGACACCAAAGAAGTCTTATGTTCTTGAACACCATCATCAAGCTCAAGGAAATGATTTTTCAAGAGACAACCTTTCAAACAAACATAAAAGGGCTACCTTAACATTTTTAGCAAACTTTGTTCAAGAGAGGAAAGGAAAAACCGAAACCATTGAAGAAAAAGAAATAAAAACCAAAGCTTGAACAAAGCAAAAAGGAAAGAAAACCGAAACTTTAGAGGAATAAAAACCAAAACTTTGAACTAGGAAAAACCAAGAAGGAACCGGAATCATAAAGGAAAGGAAATGAAAAACCAAAACTTTGAACTTGCAAAGAAAAGGAAAAACCGAGTTTGTATATGGTCCTAGACCAAGATCCAAGCTTTAGAGGTTTCTCTCATGGCAAACACCAAACTATCTCCATGAGACCTCATCATCAAGCTAAAGATTGGTTTGTAAAATGGCCTCATGGCCGAAAATACAAAGGGAAGAAAAAGAGTTTGAAACCAAGAGAAAACTAGAAACTTTTCTCAAAGAAAGTAAAGAAAACTTGAAAGAAAACCCCTACCTAAGGAAGTCTTTGAAATGGAAGAAAGAAAGCTTGATTTTGAGAAGACAAAATCTCTCTTGGAAGTGATGATGGATTCGGCCAAAGAGGAAGCTCAAGGAAGATGATTTTTCCTTGAGTTTCTAAGCTTGGGAATGGAAAGTTTAAGTGTTTGAGAGATGGTTTAAGGTGAGATAGTGGTGGTTTATGGTTGTTTGTGGTGGCTCAAGGTGGTGGTGGTGGTTCTTTGAGGAAGGAAGAAAAAGAACTTAGAGGAAGGGAAAATGAGAGAAATGAGAGAAAGTGCAAGGAAACTCAACTTAGCAAATGATCAAAAAGGTGTCCAAGCTTTCCAAGGTGTGGTATTTATAAAGAATGAAATGTTGTAGCTAATTTAGGGGGGAGGGTTGGCCAAAATTCTTGGCCTTGGAGGGAAGGAAAATATCTTCCAAAGCTTGTCTTGGAAGCTTGGTTAAAGTGCTAGCTTAGGTGTAGTCAAATCCTAGCTTTTGCATAGCCTTTTTTTGGATGAAATTTGAATTCAAAATTTGTGGCTTTTGGGGGAAATTCTAACTAGATTAACAATTTTAAAATAATTCTTTTGGTCAAAAGGTGGTAGACAAATTTCCTTGATTTAAGGAAATTGGAGAGAGAAAACACTATTCATTACTTTTTGATTAGACATCTTGAATTAAAGAATGTAATTAGAACTTGACTAAGCAATTTTAGTTTCTAATCAACCTTAATAAATCATTTTGACTCTAGATTAATTATCGAAATAAATTAATCTTCAATTAGAGCCTAATATTGCTTAGGTTTGCTGATTGCTTCATTAGGCGCACTGTACACTGTTCTAGGGGTAAAACGGTAATTTGCACTAAAACTACTCTGACCTTCTGGGCCCAGCTAAACATCAAATATTACTCTAAAACATCATTCTAAACTTCCTGGAAAAATTTCGGGCTCAAACGGCACCTTTTATCCGTGTAGAGCACGGAGGGGTATTTTGGTCATTTTGAGCTGAAAGTTTAGAAAATGAGATTTTCACCTTGGATATCAAACATAATAGGTACAACCCCCTTCAAACATTGAGTTGACCCATTCGAGGATGGCCGATCGCCTCTTAATTCTGAAATGGCCTCAGGGTATTTTGGTCATTTGCACTCAATAGGAAAATCAGGGTATTACATTACTCCCCTCCTTTAAAAGAATTTCGCCCTCGAAATTCGTTACCTTAGAAAAGCTCGGGATACTTCGTCCGCATCTCGGATTCCAACTCCCATGTGTACTCCTCTGTCTTGTCTCGTCCTCATGCGACTTTCACCAAAGGAACGGACTTGTTCCTCAACCGCTTGACACCACGGTCCACGATCCTCGTTGGTGGAGATGAAAGTTAGGTCCTCCCTTAACTGTACATGCTCTGGTTCTAACACATGGCTAGGATCGGATTGATACTTTCTTAACTGTGAGACGTGAAAGACGTCATGGAGATTTGACAGATTTGGGGGTAGGGCTATTTTAGGCACGTCCCGACTTCTGAAGGATTTCAAAAGGTCCGAGAAATCGGGGACTCAATTTCTTGACTTTCATGGCTCTACCTATTCCTGGAGTGGGAGTTATCCTCAAGAAAACATGCTCACCTTCTTGGAATTCTAACGGCTTTCGCCGCTTGTCCGCATAGCTCTTTTGTCGGCTTTGAGCAGTCAAGATTCTATCCTTGATCATTCTTATTTGCTCTATGGTTTCCCTCACTACATCCGGTCCCAAAACGCTTTGTTCTCCGAGATCATGCCAACACAAAGGCGACTGCACTTCCTTCCATACAAGGCTTCGTACGGTGCCATACCGATGCTCGCATGATAACTATTGTTATACGCAAACTCGACAAGCGGCAGGTACTTATCCCAACTCCCTTTTCTATCCAAAACACATGCCCTTAGCATATCCTCCAAGGTTTGGATAGTTCTTTCCGATTGTCCATCTGTTTGAGGGTGGTAAGCCGTGCTTAAGCACTTAGAACCAAACGCCTTTTGAAAGGCTTCCCAAAACGCGACGTAAACCGCGATCTCGATCGAGATTATCGTCGATGGAACTCCGTGTAACCTTACTATCTCTTGATGTACAACTGGGCCAACTTATCTAGGGAAAAGGTTAACTTGATGGGTAGGAAATGGGCCGACTTGGTTAACCTGTCCACTATTACCCAAATGGCGTCATGGCCGGCTTGGGTTCGGGGTAGGCTGGTCACAAAATCCATAGATATACTATCCCACTTCCATTCGGGGATAGGCAAAGGTTGCAACATTCCTGAAGGCTTTTGGTGCTCAATCTTCACCTTTTGACAGACTAAGCACTTACTAACCCAGGCTACTACGTCCTTTTTCAATCCAGGCCACCAAAACATCTTCTTTAAGTCCTGATACATCTTGGTGGCACCAGGATGGATGGTGAAGTGGCTTTTATGGGCCTCCTCCAAGATACTTCTCAGGTCACCATCTTGCGGTACACACATCCGCCCTTCAAACCTCCACAAACCATCTGTTCCTTGTTCAAAACCCTTAAGCTTTCCAGCCTTAACCGCCTCTAGAGTCTCCCTAAACTCCTCATTTTCTACTTGTGCCATCATCACCCTTTGTTTAAACCCACTTGTTACCGTAAGATGACACATCTTTACACTCTTTTTGTTATTGACATCCCCAAATTCATGTCCCTAAACTTCTCTATAAGCTCAACTTCCTTGACCATCATGTGGGATAAGCGTAATAATTTTCGACTCAAGGCATCGGCAACCACATTGGCCTTGCCTGGGTGGTAACTTAAGCCAAAATCATAGTCCTTTAGAAACTCCATCCACCTTCTTTGCCTCATGTTTAGCTCCTTTTGATCAAAGAGATGCTTAAGACTCTTGTGATCAGAGAAAACTTCAAACTTTACTCCATATAAGTGATGCCTCCAAATCTTCAAGGCAAACACTATGGCGGCCAACTCTAGGTCATGGGTAGGGTAGTTCACCTCGTGAGGCTTGAGTTGCCTAGATGCATAGGCTACCACTTGCCTATTTTGCATCAAACACATCCCAATCCTTTTCCCGAAGCATCACAATATACCTCGAAGGGTACATTGGGGTCGGGAAAACCAAACTGGGGTCGAGGTCAACCTTTCCTTTAACTCTTGGAAGCTTCTTTCACAATCGGGATTCCATGAAAACGGGGTGTTCTTCCTAGTTAGCTTGGTTAGGGGAAGGGCAATCTGGAAAATCTTTTGATAAACCTACGGTAATAGCCCGCTAAACCCAAAAGCTCCGTATTTCTGAACGTGGTTGCTATCCCAATTCATCAGCTTCTATCTTACTAGGGTCAACAGCTATACCTCCTTTTGATACTACATGTCCCAAAAACTTCACTTCCTCCAACCAGAATTCACACTTAGATAGCTTAGCATACAACTTCCTCTCTTTCAACACCTCTAAAACCAACTTTAGGTGACTTTCATGCTCCTCGTGAGTCTTCGAATAGATGAGTATATCATCTATGAAAACAACCACGAACTTATCTAAATAGGGTCTAAAGATCCTATTCATATAGTCCATGAACACGGCGGGTGCATTTGTCAGTCCAAAGGACATCACGGCGAACTCAAAGTGTCCGTACCGTGTCCTAAAAGCGGTTTTAGGTATATCCGCATCTCTTCTCGAATTTGGTGGTATCCGACCTCAAATCAATCTTGGAAAATACCACCGCTCCTTTCAACTGGTCCATAAGATCATCAATCCTAGGCAAAGGGTATTTATTTTTCACCGTTACACGATTCAATTGCCTATAATCTATACATAATCTCATGCTCCCATCCTTTTTCTTAACAAACAAAATCGGCTTCCACCTGAGGCACTAGGTCTGATAAAACTCTTTTCTAACAACTCCTCCAACTGGGTTTTCAATTCCTTCAACTCCAAGGGTGACATCCTATACGGGGCTATCAGATAGGTCCCGTTCCCGAACCAACTCAATGGAGAACTCCACCTCTCTCTAGGAGGGAACTCGGACTCATCGGAAATACCTCGGGTACTCTCTTACCATAGGAATGTCATCTATGTTCTGCCAAAGTCTACCTCTAGCGGCTAGAAGGACATAGACATTAGCCTGCCAAAGCGGACAAGTCGGGTCTTAACCCAGTTGATGCGTTTCGAAGAAGGAAAAAGTCCCATGATGGGTTATCCTTAGGCCCCCTACCCATACTCAGGAGTCGGGATTATTATGATGATGATTATGAATATGAATATGATTATGATTCGCTTATCAAGAGGATAAGTAAGAACTAGTGATGACTAGTTAAGGTATGGGCTCATAGCCTAGTTTTAGGGGTGCAGTTACTATTATGTTTAGTGTCACAAGTATGAGAAGAGTAAAGATGTTCAAGAAAAGCAACATGCCACTTACATGTTGTTTGATTATTGTTTGGTTTGCCTAAAGTACTGCCATGCATCCATGAACTATTATGCTGCATACATGCATTAAGATTCATTATAAAAGACATGGACCTCGGATAAATACCTTTTGTGAAAAACCTCATAAATGAACCTATGCATGTTTAACCTTTTTATAATAAACCCAAGGTTCCTGGGACGTAAACGATGACATTAGGATAGAGGTTTTCTCTAGAGTTCTTTAGCAAGATTCTCACCCTCTCCCGTTTCTTTTCCGTTACGTCTCCAGGTTCCGATGGCATCGTTCGTGATTTTTGTTGATGCGCCCGTGTGGGCTGGACTAAATCCGGATCATCAGCCCTACCATTTCGAGGGTCGTTGTGCTATATGCATTTTTGCATACATGGGACGCCCATTTGCCTTTCCAGTCTCCAATTTTCGCTTCACTCCGACTTATCCCTTTGGTGATGACATGATTTTTGAGAGGACGTGACCCGTGATGAGAGAACGTCGCACTCGCCCTGATCTAGCGGTACGAGGCTACCCCGAGTACGTCCTCCCGAGACGTTCGGAGACTGACCCGTCAGGATCCCCCTTCTCATCCTTTTGAGAGTTCTGCCCCAGCTATACCCATGGACATTGGGATGGGTAGCAAGGAGACGGTGACGCAGCGGAGGTTAGCACGACGTCGGAGATGCGCCCATGCCATGGAGGGCATGTTCGCCCACCCTTCCGTCTTCATGCGCCTAGGAGCTTGCCCAGTTCATTGGGTATGTGCCATCGAGGGATGAGGAGGAGCACCATCCAAAGTTCGAGGGAGGGAGTAGTCCTAGTTTGGGAGTATCTTTTGGGGCGTTTCATGTATTCGTTGTTATGTTTCTTATTTCTGTTTTTGTACCTAAGCTCTGCCCACTTATATGGGTAAGACTTTATGCATTCCTTTGTAATTGATGGTTATGTATTAAACTATGTTGACTAATATTATGATGATTGTTCTTATGATTGAGGTGTCCTTTAATGCTTATGTTCTATATAATTTATTTATTTTTCCGCTTTACGTTCCGATTATGTTATACGCGATGGCTCGCACTTTGTTTTACATGTTTCATTTCAAAAAAAAATTTACCTGTATTTTTCGCTAAGTATTTTGTAAATGAATTTAAAGGGAAGTAATAACTGATAATTAATCTTGATACGTCCTAGGCGTATTGGGTTAAATATTAGGATGTTACATTGAGTATGTGAACTGTCATACTCAAGCATTGCCATGCATACATAAAATATTTGCTGCATTCATACTATCAAAACTCATGCTAAAAGAAACCCACTTTGGATAATAGGATTTGAGAAATTAAAACTGAACCTATGCATGCACATCTCTTTCATAATGAAACCCAAAGTGGCTGGGGCGACGACGATGACACTTGTGTTAAAGTTGGGAAGCCCTATTAAGAATCTTGTATAAGTATTCTCACCCCTTTGTTTTCCCTCCTGTGCCGTCTCCAGGTGAGATTGATGCGGATGTTCGTAATCTTCCTTGAGGCGCGGGCATAGGAATCATGTCATCTAGTCAGATCAGAAGGCGCAGCGGAAGCATAAAGACTAGTGTAGCTTTGTTAATATTCTGTTTTGCGTTAGTTAAAGTTGTTTGGTATAATTGATACCCCTAGGTGTCCTTATATTTATAAGGACATCATTATTATGTTATGATTATGATATACTACTATAATTTATGTTGTGATTACTCTATGGTTATTTATGATTGCTATGATGACATGTATTTGGTTGCTATGTCTTATATGTATTAATCGGTATTTATTCGCAATCGCGGCTCATATTTAAGTTTTAAGTTCAAGAAAAAAAAAATTTAGTCATATTTTCCTTACTTATTTTAAAAGATAAGTCAAAATCCGAAACAAAGTCGTAACGACTAATAATTAACTGAAATGCGACTCGAGCGTATGAGGTTAAAAGTTTGGGTGTTACATATTCCAAAATCCCTATCTACTGTGATAATACTAGTGCTATTAATCTTGCCAAAAATCCTATCCAGCACTCTAGATCCAAGCACATTGATGTTAAACATCATTTTATTCGTGATCATGTTCAAAAAGGAGATATTGAGTTAATGTTTGTGAATACTGAAGACCAAGTGTCAGATATATTCACAAAGCCATTAGCTAAATATCATTTTTGTGTTTTGAAAAAGCTTTTAAACTTAAGTGTTTTTAAATCTGCATAAGCTTTCATACACAAATCATCTTTAGATACTCTTTGTAACGCCCAATTTTTCCATGTTCAAATGACTAAAATGGCCTTGAGGTCATTCTACTGAAAATGAGGATCGCCATTCGGCCATCCTCAAAGGGATGTTTTGATGATGATAGGGGATTATATGTGTTAGGGTAGCCCCGAGTTTTTTGCGGAAAATTGTATTTGGCCCCCTGTAAGTGCATTTTGGGCCTAATGACACGATTAACAAAACCTAAGCAATATTAGGCTCTAATTAAAGATTAGTAAATTCTAATTTCTAATCTAGAGTCAAAATAATTTATTAAGATTAATTAGAACTTAAGATTGCTTAGATACACCTTAATCTTTGTCTTAAAAATCAAGATGCCAGTCATGGAATCTTGAATAGTATTTTTTCTTTCTAATTCCTTAAATCAAGGAATTGTGTTTGTGAATGATTTTTATATAAAATGACTTTTATTTCACTAATGAAGCAAGACCAACTCCTTAATCATGTCTTGACACCCTTAATTATCCATTACCTTACCTAAAACACTTACTTACAAACTCCTAATCAAAAGCCTAGTCAAAGATACACCTAAACACACCTCTAAACCACAATTGAATGAAACATTTTCTTCCCCTTGGCTATAGGGTGGCCGAATGCCACTCCTCCCCATACTCTTCACATGTTGATTTATTTTCACACACAAAGAGCCATGCCTTGGACCATACCTTGACCCATACCTAGCCTTACCTTTGAATGACACTTAGAAGAGATATTTTTCTCTCCTCATGACTACAAAGAACCGCAGCCCTCTCCCCATTTTCACCCACACAATTTCATTTTTCAACTCATAATACATAGAGCAATGTGTAGAGAAATCTCACACTTTTACCACTAGCATTTTGTTTGAGTTTGTGACCAAAAAAGCTCTCTAGTTTTCTCTCAACTTCAAGTCTTTCCACCACCACTCTCAACCCTCCCCCAACTCACAAACACATAGCCATTCCCTTGCAAGGTCAAAGCTTTCTCTCTTCAAGCAAGGAACACAACTTGGTAGGGAGTTGTTTTGAGTTCTCTTTCTCTATTCTTCTCTTATGTTTTCGGATTTAATGATGCATGAAATGGATGAGTTTTTAGTTGATGATGTGGTTGAGTTGCTCCTCTTCTTGTTCTTCTTCTTTTTCAGTTTTGATCTTTCCTTTTCTTTCTCCCTTTTTGGTTTGTCGTTATTGGATGATTGCAAAACCATAGCTTGATGATGAGAGATCTTTGTGTTGGTTGTAAAGACCACCATGTGTAGTGTAACGCCCCATTTCTGCGTTAGAGTACAAATGACCGAAATGCCCTGAGGTCATTTTACCCGAAATTCAGGACAGTTGCCCGCAACCCTTGAATGGGTCAACTCGATGTTTAAAGGGGATTACGTTGTTATGAATGATGTTCGAGGTGAAAATCTCGTTTTTAAACTTTCGGCTCAAAATGACCAAAATACCCCACGTGTTTACACGGGTAAAAGGTGCCGTTTGAGCCCGAAACTTTCCAGGAAGTTTAGAATGATGTTTATGAGCAATGTTTGATGTTTAGTTTGCTCTGAAGGTCCCGGCAGTTTAGCAAGAATTACCATTTTGCCCCTAGAACAGTGTACAGGAAGCCTAATGACGCAATTAAGCAAACCTAAGCAATATTAGGCTCTAATCGAAGATTAATTTATTTCGATAATTAATCTAGAGTCAAAATAATTTATTAAGGTTAATTAGAACCTAAGATTGCTTAGATAAACTCTAATTGCATTCTTTAATTCAAGATTCCTAGTCATGGAATCTTGAATAGTGTTTTCTCTCTCCAATTCCTTAAATTAAGGAATTGTGCCATACCTCATTTGACTAAAAGAATTATTTTAAATTACTAATCTAGTATGATCACCCCTAATCAAGTCTTGACACTTCCTAATTAACCAATTATCTTACCTAAACACCTTCTTACAAACCCCAAATCAAAACCTTAATCAAAGTAACACTTAAACACATCCTTAAACCACAATTACATGAACAAAATCCCTTCCCCCTTGGCTGATGAGGGTGGCCAAATCTCCCCCTAAAATGGTGCCACATGTTGATTTTTGTTGCACTCCAAGCCCATACCTTAGGCCATACCTTGCCCATGCTTCCAACCATGCTTGCCATGCCTAAGCCCATGCTTTTGTAAGAGATATTTTCCTCCTCCTTTGGCCTTGAAAACCATCAGCCATTCCCTCCCCAAATCAGCCAACATGTCTCATTTTTCTATAAATACCAAGCCTTGATGAACCTTGTCACACTTTGGTTCACTTGGTAAGTTCACACTTCTTGCAAATCCTCTCATTTCCTCTCAAACTTCCTCACTTTAGCTGATTTCTTCCTTCAACTTTCAAAAGGATTTTCCCTCTCCATTTCATCAAGAACTCAAGCTTTCCTTCCTCTCTTCAAGACTTCTTAAGGTAGGGGTGTTGTTTTAATGTTTTTGCTTGTGTTCTTAAGAAAGTTCTAGTTTTTCTCTTGGTTTCAAACTCTTTTCCCCTTCCCCTTTCTTTTTCGGCCAAGAGGCCTTTTCATAAAGAGAACATGAGCTTGATGATGAGGTTTCAAGATAATGACTTGTTGTTGTCATGTGAAAAACCTCTAAAGCTTGAAACAACTTGGTCTTGGACCATACATACTTGTGTTTCTTTCTCTCTTTTTTGGTTTCATTTTCGGTTCTTTCCTTTTCTTCCTTAAATGATTTTAGTTCCATTTGCCTTGGTTTGAACAAAGTTTGCTAAAAATGTAAAGGTAGATCACAAAAGTTTTGTTAAAGAAAACTAATCACATGATTTCCAAGAGCTCTAAGCTTACCCTTGCCAACCTTAAAGTTGGTCGGCCGTTCTAAGAGTTTTACTCTAGATTGAAGCCCATGAGCAATAAAATAAAGAATATGACTTAGTCCTTGTAGTTTTGTTTAGACAAAGTATTGAACTTTGGGTCCATTTCCTTAAGCTTGATGATGAAGTTCAAACCTTAAGATTTCTCTTGAAGTCTAGGTGCTAAGAACTCTAAAGCTTGCCTTATGATACATAATGGGTTGAGGTTTATGTTCCTCTAAAAGTCTTGTAAGAGCTCTAGTTAAGATAAAAATAAGTTGCATTCATGTTTAAATTTATGTCTTGCATCTCATGTTTATTTTGATGCTATCACTAATTTCACAAGAGTAAATGAATGAACTTGCATTACCATATTTAAATTCCCAAGCTTGTATTTCATGTTTATATTTCAAGTCATCACCTAATCCTTAAAGATAATAATGAAGTTGCATCTCATATTTATTTTATGCTCTCACTTTACTTTCTAATGAAGAGTAAAATGAAGTGCATAGCATGTTTAAGATTATGTCATCACCTAAATACTCTAGAGCTCAAAGACTTGCCCTAAGTATCCTAAAAAGGGAACTCTAGTAAAAAAGAAATGGATGAGTTTTAATATGATTTCAATAATGGTTTGATTTTGTAAAATGTGAGAATGATTTCAAGAAAATGTTGGAAAATCGTTTTATGAGGTCTCAAGATGTTTAAATAGTTTGGAATGTGTTAAAAATCATGTTTTCTCAAATTCTGGAGGTTTGGTAATCGATTACCAGAAGGGTTTTCGAAGAACTTTTGGTTCTGGTAATCGATTACTAGAGGCAGTGTATTACCACCTTCTTCATGCCCAGAACCTGTTTGAAACCCTGTAATCGATTACCTTATAGTGTAATCGATTACCCTTATGTCCTTTATCTTTCCGGAAATAGATTTAACCCTAAGTAATCGATTACCATTGTATGTAATCGATTACCCGGTTGTTTGAAACCCAGGATGAATTGAGCTCTGGTAATCGATTACTAGGAACATGTAATCGATTACCAGAACACCTTTTGTTTTCTAAAAATGTCCCAAGAGAAAACAGTAACTTATGTGCATTTAAACCCAAGAGATTATGTGATTTTATGAGTTCATGATTTCGGTTCTATGTTTGGCTACTGTATAAATGCTGTTCTAACGTGTTAAAATGTGTAAAATTATGTTGAGTGAAGCAAGGATCAATTTAGAAAAGTTAGAACAGAATAAGTAACTTAAAAGGGATTAGAGATGAGAATTCTAGAACACCTTAATGCAAGAAATACAAATCTGTTCTAGCATGATTAATTCAAGGATAAATGATTCATAATTGGTAAGACATGTACAAGACCCCTTCATAAATGATTATGTGTTGATTTCTAAGTTTAAGGTGATGATAAGAGATTAAAATGGTTTATAACTTAGAGAACATGCCTAGGAATCCCTCATAATTGGTCTAGGAATTAATTATGGAGCCTTAGGTGAAGACGGATCTTAAAAAGGGCCACGAATGGAGATTCTAGAGCCCTTTAAGCAAATGATATTTTCTGCCTTTTCATGTGCAGTGTTGTATGGAATTGTAGTGGGAGTCAGGATTATGATGATTATGATGAATATGATTATGTTATGATTCGCTTATCAAGAGGATAAGTAAGAACTAGTGACGACTAGTTAAGGTATGAGCTCATAACCTAGTTTAAGGGGTGCGGTTACTATTATGATTGGTGTAACAAGTATGAGAAAAGAAAAGATGTTCAAGAGAAAAGCTACATGCCACTTATATGTTATTTGTTATTTGTTTGATTTACATAAAGTACTGCCATGCATCCATGAACTGTTATGTTGCATACATGCATTGAGAATCATTATAAAAGACATGGACCTTGGATAAATATCTTTGCGAAAACCTCATAATGAACCTATGCATGCTTAACCTTTTCATAATAAACCCAAGGTTCCTGGGACGTAAACGATGACACTAGGATAGAGGATTTCCCTATTGAGATTCTTCAATTCTCACCCCTCTTTCCGTTTCTTTCCGTTACGTTTTCAGACATGATGGCGTCGTTCGTGATTTTTGTTGACGCACTCGTGTGGGAGCTGCACTACGATCCTACCATCAGTCCTACCACTTCGAGGGTCGTTGCGCCATACGCATTTTTGCATACATAGGACGCCTGTTTGCTTTCCAATCTCCAGCTTCAGATTCACTCCGACCTCCCCCTTTAACGACGACATGATCTTCGAGAGGACGCAACCTCAAGACGAGTAGAACCGGCCCGACCATCGTCCTCACTGTGCGTGACCATCGGAGTTCGTATCCCTCATACGCGCTGCGGAGGGACCTATCCGAGGACTCTCCAGCTACCGTATTCGGATTCCACCTCTTCAGGACCTTTGGCCGTCAGAGGGGTAGCAAGGACAGCCTCCCAGCCAAGGCCTATGAGGTGTGTACGTCAGCCCGAGAGACGCCCCGCCGAGGTGGTCACGTCGCTCCGCCGATTCGCATGCCCACGTCCCCTCTTCGATGGGCCACATCCGAGGAGCTTCGGCAGTTCTTAGGCTACATATCTCCGTCCGAGGATTTGCATCGTCCGTAGGTTTTAGAGGAAGGTTGCTTTGTGGGGAATATCTTTTGGGTCGTTTCATGTATTTGTCTTCATGTTTCTTATTTTATGTTATTGTACTAAGCTCTACCCACTAGTATGGGTAAGACTTTATATTTCTGTTATATTTCCTAGTGATGTACTAAACTATGTTATCTAATGTGATGAGGAATGATGTTTATGACGGATGTGTTCTTTAATGCTTATGTTCCATATGTTTTATGTATTCTTCCGCTTCACGTTGAATATGTTACGCGCAAAGGCTCGAGTTGTTTTACATGATTCATTTCAAAAAAAAATTTACCTGTATTTTCCGTTAAGTATTTTATAAATGAATTTAAGGAGAAATAATAGCTAATAGTTAATCTTGATACGTCCTAGGCATATTGAGGTTAAATATTAGGGTGTTACATTTTGGTATCAGTAGTTCGATTTTATCTAGCCTGGATTTACCATGCTTTAAAGCATGTTACGGTAGTATGTCATGTATAGTGCTTAGCTATTAGAGATAAGCTATAGGATAGGCATTCATGACCTTGTCTGCTGCTGTGCCATGGTAACTAGCTCATTTAGCTTGGAATATTGAGCCTGATCACCTCGGTATTTGTTGACTTGTGTGCTTAGGGACCAATGGCACCCCAGAGAATAGGAACGCAACGCGGTGAATAAGGAAATGAGACTGAGGACCTACGCGAAATGGCTAGGGCGATGGAACGCATGTTCGATCTCTTGAATCAACCAAGGGATGCTGCTCAAGGTCCCCTGCGCGAAGCCGTGGAACAAGCCCGTTTTGGGGAGTTCTGAAGGCTAATCCTAACGCCCCAATTTTTACTGTAATTTTTACTATCATTAGGAATTACCGAATTACCGTAGGTAAATATTATATAAAATTTGAGACCAAACAATCCTTAATAAAGGAATATAACGTTAGAAGAGAAGTTAGGAGCAATTCGTGCAAGTATTGCAAACCCCAATTTTCTGGACGTGTAAAATGACCAAAATGCCCCTGAGGTTATTTTACTCAGAAATGAGGATCGTGGGCCCCACCCATCCTCAAGGGGATGTTTTGATGTTAATAAGGGATTGTTTGTGTTATGTGTGTTAATAGAGGAGAAGAATCCTAATTTTGAGCTGACGCGAAATGACCAAAACGCCCTTACCGTTTTAACTCCATTTGCGTGCCGACTTAGCCCGAACCTCACTAAAATGTGTTAAAAGGTGTTTTTAAGCCATGATTAACCATTGGTTAAGCTCGGGTGGTCTCGGGCAATTTTTAAGTAAAATGACCGTTTTGCCCCTTCTTTGTAGTTTTACAAATTTTGAGATTTTTGATTCGTCTAACAAAACCTAAGCAATATTAGGCTCAAATTAAAGCTTATTAAATTCTAATTACTAATCTAGAGTCAAAATTATTTATTTAGATTGATTAGAACCTAAAATTGCTTAAAACACCCAAATTGCTTAGTAATTCACTTAAACCCTTAACCGTAAATTCTCTAAATTGCATGAATACCTTGCCTACACCTAAAAAATACATGGAACACACAAAATCCTCTTCCACAAGGCTGTAATGCACGAAATTATTGAGTAATAAGTCAGAAAATTATTACACAAAAATCCAAAGAATGAAAACAAAGAATCATGAAAACATGGAAACATGATTCCATGTTTTAAGCCACCAAACAAAATGATTTTTCTTCCTTATTTTTTTTCTCTAATTTTTGGTCAGATTTCTTTCCTTCCTTTGTCCATTTATGAGCTGCAAAATCTCTATAAATAGGCATGCTTGAAGATAGTTTAGATGCTTAGTTCATAACTTACACAAATTCTAGTCTTAGGAGCACCAAAAGCTTTCTTTCTTTCTTTCTCTTGGTTGAATTCTCCCTTCAGCTTTTCAAGGATATTTTGCTTCATTTCACTCAAGGAAACCAAGTTCTCTTCCTTTCTTTCAAATCAAATTAGGTAGGGAGGTGTTTCTAAGTTCATTTTATGCTAAGACAAGTTATGTTTCTAGCTCAAAAATGATGTTTTCATGAGCTTTCTTTTAAGTTTTCATTTTCAGTTTCTTCTTCCTTTCTTTTTAAAGTATTTTGGCCATATGGCCTAGCTTATGATGAGACCATGGTTTGATGATGAGATTCTTGAGTGTTGGTTGCAAAGCTTTCACAAGTTAGATCTCTAAAACTTGAAGGTTTCACTAGTTTCCAAAGCTTCTAAAATTTCAGTTTTTCTTTCCTTATTTTCCTTTCATGGTTTCGGCCAAATGGCCTAGGAAGGAATCAAATGATGGCTTGATGATGAGGACCTTGAATATGGGTTGTAAATCCATCACAAGTTAGGCCTCTAAAGCTTGAACATTCCATTTAATGCAAAACTTTAAAGAATAATGTTTTTATCTTGAGGTTTGAATATGAAATATGTATTTTTACTTTGTCTTGCTAAGATACATATATTGGGTTGAAAACATAATTCTCTTAAAGTCTTGAAGGAGCTCTAGTAAAGAGATCAAGTGAACTTGCATCCACGTTTAAGTTTATGCCTTGCACAGCCATATTTATTTTATGTCATAACTAAATTCTCAAGAATAAATAAATGAACTTGCATATCTCATGTTTAAATTTCAAGCTTGCATTTCATGTTTAAATTTCAAGTTGTCACTTAATCTCTAAAGATAATAAAGAAGTTGCATCTCATGTTTATTTTATGCTCTCACTTTATTTTATAATGGCTAAAAGAGTCAATGCATGGCATGTTTATTTTATGTCATCACCTAAAAATCCTAGAGCTCAAAGACTTGCTTATAAATCATAAGCGAAGAAATGAGATAATTGGAGTTAAAGAATTTATTCTTTAAGAAGTCTTGAGAATTGGAGCTTAAAAAAAAAATGTAATTCTCATCCCCTCAGGGTCCTATGCGGACTACCGTCGCCTTGCTTAAGATTCTCTTCTCCTCTCCTGTCCTATGCGGATTACCGCGCTCCAGTTTCTTGCATCATGTTTATATTACAAGTTCTTGCATCATGTTTAATTTTCAAGTTATCACCTTAAATCTTAAAGATAAAGAAATGGAATTGCATATCATGTTTATAATTCCAAGCTATCACCTTATAAAGATAAGATTAAAATAAGGTTGCATAGCATGGTAATAATTCAAAGATGTCACCTAAATCTCTAAAGCTCAAGACTTGCTCCTTTTATCTTAAGTGAAAGATTTAATTATGAACATTCTTTCAAGTTATAAATCGGTCCCATGGTTAATTTAGGCCTAAAGTCCTATGACTTCTTTCAAGTTTAACAAAAGGAATTAGTTCTAAAAGAGTTTTAAAACTTTGTAAGAATTTTATGGGAAGCTAGTAATTTATGTGTACTTAAAATGTGAATATGATGTTCTGCTATGCATAGTATTTATGAGATGATGATGAGAAATATGAATATTCTGCTATGCATAGTATTATGAAATGATGATGAGGAATATGATGTGATTTTATGCATAACTATGTTATTATATATGAAAGGAAAAGTTCATTATAAACATGACATGCTAAGTTTATGATGCATTATAAGACGCATGATTAAACGACGAACCTCGATAAAGTATATTTTCGAACTTAATAAATCAATCTTAGCATGCTCACTATTTCATAATAACCCAAGGTTCCTGGGGACGATGATGATGACACAATGCATCATGAGGTGAGTACCCCTGAGATTCTTTTATAAGTTTCTCACTCCCTCTATTTTTCTTTCATCTCGTCTTAGAAAAAAGGAAGCGTTCGTGAATCACATTGAGGCTCAAGGTACTGAACTTGAATCCTGTAGTTTCACTCGTATATTTCAAATATCTATCCCTATCCCTGAGTGTTATTACTAGGTGCCATTAATGGATGTCCTTCCATCCATATATTATTTATGTTTTATTAGATTGCCTACACTTAGTCTTATTCTCGTTGGTAGGCAAAATATCTATATGATATGTAATTATGGATGCTGTATGATGGAGCCAATATATTATGATGTGATGTTTGTAAATTCCTATGTGTCTTTTAAATTTTGCTAAATCTTTCACGTTAAGCGCGGCTCACGTTTTCAATTATGTTTAAAAAAAAATGGCTCGTAATTTCACTAAGTATTTTCAAAGCATGATTAAGGAACTGAAGCAAAGAGTAAAGTCTAGTAATTAATCAGATCCTCCTAGGTGTATTGGGTTAATTATTAGGGTGTTACATAATCCCCCAACCTTTCATGGAGCTCTGAATCCCGATAAGGCTGACGAGTGGATCAAGAACATGGAAAAGATCTACTCTGTTGTTGCCTCTTAGGACAGAAAGTCACCTTTGCCGCCTACATGATGGAAGCCGAAGCTGAGTTTTGGTGGACCGGCACCCATGGCGCTAGAAGCTACGGCGCAGCCATCAATGGGAGCTGTTTAATATGTACTTCTATGAGAAGTATTTCCCGAATCCGTGAAGAACGCCAAGGACATTGAGTTCATGCAGTTGGTCCAAGGTGGAATGTCTGTCGCCCACACGGCGAAGTTTGAAGAATTGATCAAGTTCTCACGGGTTTTCCAAGGGAACCCGATGAAGTTTGCAAGTGTGTTAAGTTTGAGGCCGATTTGAGGGCCGAACTTAACTTTGTGGCACACATGGAGATTAGGGACTCCTGACCCTAGTCAACAAGTGCCGATCATTGAAGAAGGGCACAAGAAGATGAGTGCCAAGGGTAATCGTCCCGTGGTTTGGGACCCAAGCCCGAAGTTCAAGCCATTAAATCAGACTCAAACGAGGAACCACTACCATCCCTACCAATCCAATCAGTTCAAGCACCAACAACAACAACATCAACAATAACAAGAGGACCCAACAATCAACCATCCGGCAACACCCGAGGCCGCCTTTCAACCCCAACGGCCGAGGGAACCGCAACCATCAAGGAGGAGTGAGCGGTCCTCGCAACAACAATAATCAACAAGGAGGGCCCAATGGGAACAAGAACAAGCACCCCAAGGAGCCCCTGCCCTCTCCCGACCCACAAGCCGTGGAGTGCCCCGTTGTGGAAAGAATCATGGCAATCGTCCCTTCCGGACAAGGAGTATGCTTCAAGTGTGGCAAGCTCGGCCACTATGCAAAGGATTCAGAAGCAATGGAGGGTCGTCAAGTCAAATCCCCGACCGCAACACCAAGGACGGGTCTTTACCCTCAACGGAGGACGCGAATGGATCCAACGACCTCATCGAAGGTAAGTGCGAACTAAATGGTAGAACCTTAACTGTGCTATATGACTCTGTGCTACTCATTCTTTTATCTCACATGCTAGTGTCGAGTCTCTAAATTTGCAAGTTTCTAAGCTTCCTTTTGATCTCATTGTTTCTACTCCCACCAACCGTCCTACATACATGTAACTGTTGTTTAATTGCCATCTTACTGTTGAAAATAGATCCTTTGTCATAGATTTGATTTGTTTACCTTTGAAAGACATAGGAATAATCCTTGGCATGGATTGGCTTCACACTAACCATGTGTTGTTAGACGTTATACCAAATCTGTTATTTTTCGTCACCCCTAGCAAGACTAGTCAAACCTTGAAACTTTATGTGAATGCCGTAGATGTCTTCTGGAGTGGGAGAAAACTAAGGGATATGTCCTTCTAGCCGCTAGCGAAGTAGACTTTGAGCAGAACATAGAGGATATTCCTGTGGTAAGAGTACCCGAGGTATTTCCAGATGAGATACGAGTTCCCTCAGAGAGAGGTGGAGTTCTCCATCGAGTTGGTTCAGGGAATGGACCTATCTCATAGCCCCGTATAGGATGTCACCCTTGGAGTTGAAGGAATTGAAAACCCAGTTGGAGGAGCTATTAGAAAAGAGTTTTATTAGACCTAGTGCCTCATCATGGGAGCCCGTTTTGTTTGTTAAGAAAGGATGGGAGCATGAGATTATGTATAGATTATAGGCAATTGAATCGTGTAACGAAAAAACAAATACCCTTTGCCTAGGATTGATGATCTTATGGACCAGTTGAAAGGAGCGGTGGTATTCTCCAAGATTGATTTGAGGTCGAGATACCACCAAATTCGAGTAAGAGATGAGGATATACCTAAAACCGCTTTTAGGACACGGTACGGACACTTTGAGTTCGCCGTGATGTCCTTTGGACTGACAAATGCACCCGTGTTCATGGACTATATGAATAGGATCTTTAGACCTTATTTAGACAAGTTCGTGGTCGTTTTCATAGATGATATACTCATCTATTCGAAGACTCACGAGGAGCATGAAGTCACCTAAGGTTGGTTTTAGAGGTGTTGAAAGAAAAGAAGTTGTATGCTAAGCTCTCTAAGTGTGAATTCTGTTGGAGGAAGTAAAGTTTTTGGGGCATGTAGTATCGAAAGGAGGTATAGCTGTTGACCCTAGTAAGATAGAAGCGTAATGAATTGGGATAGACCGACCACCGTATGGAAATACGAAGTTTTTTGGGTTTAGCAGGCTATTACCGTAGGTTTATCAAAGGATTTTCCCAGATTGCCCTTTCCCTAACCAAGCTAACTAGGAAGAACACCCCGTTTTCATGGAATCCGATTGTGAAAAGAGCTTCCTAGAGTTAAAGGAAAGGTTGACCTCGACCCCAGTTTTGGTTTTGCCCGACCCAATGTACCCTTCGAGGTATATTGTGACGCTTCGGGGAAAGGTTTAGGCTGTGTGTTGATGCAAAATAGGCAAGTGGTAGCCTATGCAGACAACTCAAGCCTCACGAGGTTAATTACCCTACCCATGACCTAGAGTTAGCCGCCATAGTGTTTGCCTTGAAGATTTGGAGGCATCACTTATATGGAGTAAGGTTTGAAGTTTTCTCCGATCATAAGAGTCTTAAGCATCTCTTTGATCAAAAGGAGCTAAACATGAGGCAAAGAAGGTGGATGGAGTTTCTAAAGGACTATGATTTCGGCTTAAGTTACCACCCGGCAAGGCCAATGTGGTCCGATGCCTTGAGTTGAAAATCATTACGCTTATCCCACATGATGGTCAAGGAAGTTGAGCTGATAGAGAAGTTTAGGGACATGAATTTGGGGATGTCAATATCAGAAAAGAGTGTGAAGATGTGTCATCTTACGGAACAAGTGGGTTTAAACAAAGGGTGATGATGGCACAAGTAGAAAATGAGGAGTTTAGGGAGACTCTGAAGCGGTAAAGGCTGGAAAGCTTAAGGGTTTTGAGCAAGGGCAGATGGTTTGTGGAGGTTCGAAGGGCGGATATGTGTACCGCAAGATGGTGACCTCCGAGAAAGTATCTTGGAGGAGGCCCATAAAAGCCACTTCACCATCCATCCTGGTGCCACCAAGATGTATCAGGATTTAAAGAAGATGTTCTTGTGGCCCGGATTGAAAAAGGACGTAGTAGCCTGGGTTAGTAAGTGCTTAGTCTGTCAAAAAGTAAAGATTGAGCACCAAAAACCTTCAGGAATGTTGCAACCTTTGCCTATCCCCGAATGGAAGTGGGATAGTATATCTATGGATTTTGTGACCAGCCTACCTCGAACCCAAGCCAGCCATGACGCTATTTGGGTAATAGTGGACAGGTTAACCAAGTCGGCCCATTTCCTACCCATCAAGTTAACCTTTTCCCTAGATAAGTTGGCCCAGTTGTACATCCAAGAGATAGTAAGGTTACACGGAGTTCCATCGACGATAATCTCGGTGAGATCCGCGGTTTAGTCGCGTTTTGGGAGCCTTTCAAAAGGCGTTTGGTTCAAAGCTGTGTTTAAGACGGCTTACCACCCTCAAACAGATGGACAATCAGAAAGAACTATCCAAACATTGAAGGATATGCTAAGGGCATGTGTTTTGGATAGAAAAGGGAGTTGGGATAAGTACCTCCGCTTATCGAGTTCGCATATAACAACAGTTATCATGCGAGTATCGGTATGGCACCGTACGAGGCTTTGTATGGAAGGAAGTGCCAGTCGCCTTTGTGTTGGCATGATCTCGAGAACAAAGCGTTTTGGGACCGGATGTAGTAAGGGAAACCACAGAGCAAATAAGAATGATCAAGGATAGAATCTTGACTGCTCAAAGCCGACAAAAGAGCTATGCGGACAAGCGGCGAAAGCCGTTAGAGTTCCAAGAAGGTGAGCATGTTTTCTTGAGAATAACCCCCACTCCAGGAATAGGTAGAGCCATGAAAGTCAAGAAATTGAGTCCCGATTTCTCGGACCTTTTGAAATCCTTCAGAGAGTCGGAGACTTGCCTACAAAATAGCCCTACCCCAAAATCTGCAAATCTTCATGACGTCTTTCACGTCTCCCAGCTGAAAATATCAATCCGACCCTAGCCATGTGTTAGAGCCAGAGCATGTACAGTTAAGGGAGGACCTAACTTTCATCTCCCAACGAGGATCGTGGACCGTGGTGTAAGCGGTTGAGGAATAGTCCGTTCCTTTGGTGAAAGTCGCGTGGGGACGACAAGACGGAGGAGTACGTGGGAATTGGAATCCGAGAATGCGGACGAGTATCCAGAGCTTTTCTAAGGTAACGAATTTCGAGGACGAAATTCTTTTAAGGAGGGGAGTAATGTAACGCCTCGATTTCTCCTGTTAGAGTACAAATGACCGAAATGCCCTGAGGTCATTTTACCCGAAATTAAAGGACAGTTGCCCGGCAACCCTCGAATGGGTCAACTCGATGTTTAAAGGGGATTATGTTGTTATGAATGATGTTCGAGGTGAAAATCTCGTTTTCTAAACTTTCGGCTCAAAATGACCAAAATACCCTCCATGTTTACACGGGTAAAAGGTGCCGTTTGAGCCCAGAACTTTTCCAGGAATGTTTGATTTTTAGTCGGGCCCAAAAGGTCCCGCAAGTTTTCACAAATTACCATTTTGCCCCTAGAACAGTGTAGTAAGCCTAATGATGCAATTAAGCAAACCTAAGCAATATTAGGCTCTAATCGAAGATTAATTTATTTCGATAATTAATCTAGAGTCAAAATAATTTATTAAGGTTAATTAGAACCTAAGATTGCTTAGATAAACTCTAATTGCATTCTTTAATTCAAGATTCCTAGTCATTGAATGTTTTCTTCTCTCCAATTCCTTAAATTAAGGAATTGTGCCATACCTCATTTGACCAAAAGAATTATTTTAAATTACTAATCTAGTAAGATCACCCCTAATCAAGTCTTGACACTTCCTAATTAACCAATTATCTCACCTAAACACCTTCTTACAAACTCCTAATCAAAACCTTAATCAAAGAAACACTTAAACACATCCTTAAACCACAATTACATGAACAAAATCCCTTCCCCTTGGCTGATGAGGGTGGCCAAAATCCCCCCTAAAATGGTGCCACATGTTGATTTTTGTTGCACTCCAAGCCCATACCTTAGGCCATACCTTGCCCATGCTTCCAACCATGCTTGCCATGCCTAAGCCCATGCTTTTGTAAGAGATATTTCCTCCCCCTTTGGCCTTGAAAACCATCAGCCATTCCCTCCCCAAATTAGCCAACATGTCTCATTTTTCTATAAATACCAAGCCTTGATGAACCTTGTCACACTTTGGTTCACTTGGTAAGTTCACACTTCTTGCAAATCCTCTCATTTCCTCTCAAACTTCCTCACTTGGCTGATTTCTTCCTTCAACTTTCAAAAGGATTTTCCTTCTCCATTTCATCAAGAACTCAAGCTTTCCTTCCTCTCTTCAAGACTTCTTAAGGTAGGGGTTTGTTTTAATGTTTTTGCTTGTGTTCTTAAGAAAGTTCTAGTTTTTCTCTTGGTTTCAAACTCTTTTCCCCTTCTCTTTCGGCCAAGAGGCCTTTTCATAAAGAGAACATGAGCTTGATGATGAGGTTTCAAGATAATGACTTGTTGTTGTCATGTGAGAAACCTCTAAAGCTTGAAACAACTTGGTCTTGGACCATACATGCTTGTGTTTCTTTCTCTTTTTTTGGGTTTCATTTTCGGTTCTTTCCTTTTCTTCCTTAAATGATTTCAGTTCCCTTTGCCTTGGTTTGAACAAAGTTTGCTAAAAATGTAAAGTAGATCACAAAAGTTTTGTTAAAGAAAATTAATCACATGATTTCAAAGAGCTCTAAGCTTACCCTTGCCAACCTTAAAGTTGGTCGGCGTTCTAAGAGTTTTACTCTAGATTGAAGCCCATGAGCAATAAAATAAAGAATATGACTTAGTCCTTGTAGTTTTGTTTAGACAAAGTGTTGAACTTTGGGTCCATTTCCTTAAGCTTGATGATGAAGTTCAAACCTTAAGATTTCTCTTGAAGTCTAGGTGCTAAGAACTCTAAAGCTTGCCTTATGATACATAATGGGTTGAGGTTTATGTTCCTCTAAAAGTCTTGTAAGAGCTCTAGTTAAGATAAAAATAAGTTGCATTCATGTTTAAATTTATGTCTTGCATCTCATGTTTATTTTGATGCTATCACTAATTTCACAAGAGTAAATGAATGAACTTGCATTACCATATTTAAATTCCCAAGCTTGCATTTCATGTTTATATTTCAAGTCATCACTTAATCCTTAAAGATAATAATGAAGTTGCATCTCATATTTATTTTATGCTCTCACTTTACTTTCTAATGAAGAGTAAAATAAAGTGCATAGCATGTTTAAGATTATGTCATCACCTAAATACTCTAGAGCTCAAAGACTTGCCCTAAGTATCCTAAAAAGGGAACTCTAGTAAAAAAGAAATGGATGAGTTTTAGTATGATTCAATAATGGTTTGATTTTGTAAAATGTGAGAATGATTTCAAGAAATGTTGGAAAACGTTTTATGAGGTCTCAAGATGTTTAAATAGTTTGGAATGTGTCAAAAATCATGTTTTCTCAAATTTAAAGGTTCTGGTAATCGATTACCAGAAGGGTTTTCCAAAAACTTTTGGTTCTGGTAATCGATTACCAGAGGCAGTGTAATGATTACCACGGCTTCTTCATGCCCAGAACCTCTTCTGGAAACCCTATAATCGATTACCTTATAGTGTAATCGATTACCCTTATGTCCTTTATCTTTCAAAAGGATTTAACCCTAAGTAATCGATTACCATTGTATGTAATCGATTACCCAGTTGTTTTTGAAACCCAGAATGAATTGAGCTCCTGGTAATCGATTACTAGGAACATGTAATCGATTACAGAACACCTTTTGTTTTCTAAAAATGTCCCAAGAGAAAACTAGTAACTTATATGCATTTCAACCCAAGAGATTATGTGATTTTATGGGTTCATGATTTCGGTTCTATGTTTGGCTCCTGTATAAATGCTGTTCTAAGGTGTTAAAATGTGTAAAATTATGTTGAGTGAAGCAAGGATCGATTTAGAAAAGTTAGAAAAGAATAAGTAACTTAAAAGGGATTAGAGATGAGAATTCTAGAACACCTTAATGCAAGAAATGCAAATATGTTCTAGCATGATTAATTCAAGGATAAATGATTCATAATTAGTAAGACATGTACAAGATCCCTTCATAAATGATTAGGTGTTGATTTCTAAGTTTAAGGTGATGATAAGAGATTAAAATGGTTTATAACTTAGAGAACATGCCTAGGAATCCCTCATAATTGGTCTAGGAATTAATTATGGAGCCTTAGGTGAAGACGGATCTTAAAAAGGGTCCACGAATGGAGATTCTAGAGCCCTTAAGCAAATGATATTTTCTGCCCTTTCATGTGAATGCTGTATGGAATTTTAGTGAGTTCAAATCTTAGAGAAAAGTTTAAGTGTTAACCTCTTGAGGGTAATAAAGATGCAAATACAAGTTTAAAGCCCGTAAGGGTCAAAGCATAAGACACTATGAGATAGGTGGACGAGAGAGTATAATTATGATGATGAACCTCGTGCACACTTATGATGATGTGATTATGTTAGTTCCTTGAGCATGAAACTTTATGTGCATAATTTGATTTGGTGATATGATGAAATGTTGTGTTTGAGATGCATAAGTTTTCGAAATATGAATGAAATTGAGAAATATGCTCATGTGAACTAGAAAGTTATTGAATGAGAAAGTTCCATGAAAATGATGCATGTGACTGAGATTATGTGGCATGACTCAAATTTGAGGAAATTCGGAGAGTAGCTATTATGCCGCCGAATTTCCGTCAAATTTGAGGGACATAAGAAAGTTTTTGAAAAATGATGTTTAAAGGTGACATGCAAGACGTACTTCTCCTAGGAGAAGGTAAAACCGTGAGGGCAAAGGCATTAGCCTGCCAAAGCGGACAAAGTCGCTGGTCTTAACCAGTCGATACGTTTCGAAGAAAGAAAAATATATGATGTTTAAGGTGACACACCGAGACGTACTTCTCCTCCGTGAGGAGAAGGTAAAACCATGAGGGCATAGACATTAGCCTGCCAAAGCGGACAAAGTCGCTAGTCTTAACCAGTCGATGCGTTTCGAAGAAGGAAAAAGTCCCATGATGGGTGATCCTTAGGCCCCCTACCCGTACTCTGGGAGTCGGGATTATGATGATTATGATGAATATGATTATGTTATGATTCGCTTATCAAGAGGATAAGTAAGAACTAGTGACGACTAGTTAAGGTATGAGCTCATAGCCTAGTTTAAGGGGTGCGGTTACTATTATGATTGGTGTCACAAGTATGAGAAAAGGAAAGATGTTCAAGAGAAAAGTTACATGCCACTTATATGTTGTTTGTTATTTGTTTGATTTACCTAAAGTCCTACCATGCATCCATGAACTATTATGTTGCATACATGCATTAAGAATCATTATAAAAGACATGGACCTTGGATAAATATCTTTGTGAAAACCTCATAATGAACCTATGCATGCTTAACCTTTTCATAATAAACCCAAGGTTCCTGGGACGTAAACGATGACACTAGGATAGAGGATTTCCCTCCTGAGATTCTTTAGCAAGATTCTCACCCCTCTCTGTTTCTTTCCGTTACGTCTTCAGACATCGATGGCGTCGTTCGTGATTTTTGTTGACGCACCCGTGTGGAAGTGCACTACGATCCGATCTTCAGAACATCGTTGTGCCATACGCATTTTTGCATACATGGGATGCCCTTTGCCTTTCCAGTCTCCAGCTTCAGATTTCACTCCGACCACCCCTTTGGCGACAACATGATCTTTGAGAGGACTCGACCTCAAGACGAGAGAACGCGGTGCCAACCATCGTCCTCGCTGTGCGTGACCATCCAATCGTCCCTCATCACGCCGCTGAGGAGGACCTATCCGAGGACTCTCCAGGTATCGGAGGATTCCGCCCTTCGATACCTTTGGCCGCTCGAGGGGTAGCGAGGATACGTCTCCAGCCAAGGCCTATGAGGCGTGTACGTCAGCCAGAGGCGCCCGCCGAGGTGGTCACGTCGCTCGCCGATTCGCATGCCCACATCCCCTCTTCGATGGGCCACATCAGAGGAGCTTCGAGTTCGTAGGCTACATATCGGTCCGAGGATTTGCGTCGTCCGTAGGTTTTAGAGGAAGGTTGCTTTGTGGGAGTATCTTTTGGGATTGTTTCATGTATTGGTCTTCATGTTTCTTATTTTATGTTATTGTCCTAAGCTCTCCCCATTAGTATGGGTAAGACTTTATATTTCCTTTATATTCTCTAGTGATGTACTAAACTATGTTATCTAATGTGATGAGGAATGATGTTTATGGATGTGTTCTTTAATGCTTATGTTCTGTATGTTTTATGTATTCTTCGCTTCACGTTGAATATGTTACGCGCAAAGGCTCGCACTTTGTTTTACATGATTCATTTCAAAAAAAAATTTACCTGTATTTTCCACTAAGTATTTTATAAATGAATTTAAAGAGAAGTAATAACTAATAATTAATCTTGATACGTCCTAGGCGTATTGAGGTTAAATATTAGGGTGTTACATGTAGACCTCTAGACCTCAAGGTTGGCTTCATCTTTGGTTTCGAAAGAATGATGAAAATAAGAAGGTTTTTGGTTGTCTTTGTTGATTTTTCCTTGAGTTTGATGATGAGTCCAGACAAATGAGGTCCATAGAACCATGTTATCAGGAGGCTCTAAAACTCATTTCCATTTGGTTAAGATTGATTGGGGTTGAAAGTTTATCCTTTAAAGTCTTGAAATGAGCTCTAGCAAGATAAAGAAATGGACTTGCATCCATATTTATATTTCCTTGCCTAGCATATTTACTTTCCAAGTTATCACTAAATAATTAATCTCAAAGCCTACCTATCTCAACCTTAAAGTTGAGATGTGATTTAGAGTAAATACTCTAAGAGGTCTAGAGCACTAAAATAAAAAATGGACTTGCATCCATATTTATATTCCCTTGCCTCGCGTATTTACTTTCAAGTTATCACTTAATAATAAATCTCAAAGCCTACCTATCTCAACCTTAAAGTTGAGATGTGATTTAAAGTAAATACTATAAGAGGCCTAGAGCACTAAAATAAAGAATGAACTTGCATTCATATTTACATTTCCTATCTAGCATATTTAAGTTTCAAGTCATCACCTAATAATGGTAAAGATCTAAAATGAAGTTTGCATAGCATGTCTATCTTTATGTCATCACTTAAACTCCTAGAGCTCAAAAGACTTGCCTTGGTATCCCAAATGGAAATTTTAACCATGACTAGGGGATGTGCCTTAGTCATGATACAATGTTGGTCTTGATTTGTAAAAATGTGAAGATGTTTTCAAAGGAATATTGGAAAGATGTTTTAAGTGGTCTCAAGGTGTTATAGTAGCTTAGAATGTGTTAAAAACCATGTTTTCTCAAATTCCTAGGTTCTGGTAATCGATTACCATAATGGTTAATTGAAGGATTTTAGATTCTGGTAATCGTTACCAATAATGTAATCGATTAGCAAGGTTATTCCTCATTCCCAAAACCAGTTTTAACTCCTGTTATCGATTACCAGTTATGTAATCAATTACCATGATGTTCTTCATTTTTTAGAAACAGTTTTTAGCCTTAGTAATCGATTACCATTCTATATAATCGATTACCTAGATGTCCTCGTACCCAGGATGAAATTTAGGTTCTGGCAATCTATTACCAGGCCCAAGTAATCGATTGCCAACCATCTTGAGTCAGGAACAAGTTTTGATCCTGCTAATCGATTACCATCATATGTAATCAATTACAAGAACCCTAAATGTGCAAAAATATATGCTTTAAGTATGATAGAATGACTTTATGTGTTGATGATTTGAGATGATGAATTCATGAGATATTTGATGCTATGTGAGTATTTGATCTCTAAAGATAGAATCCATCATTTGCATATTATAGTTTCTTTGGAAACACTTATGCTAGAAATATATGGAGAGCTATGATATTTATGCATTATGTGTTGCATTTTGATATAACATGCTAAGATTTAAGGTGACTTAAAACATAAGAACATGATCCTTTGGACTTATCAAACTATAGGTGATGAAAAGGTGATTCACAAAAGGAAATGACCTATAGACTCCCGAATTAAAGGTTGTGATAGGCGATCTTTAATGCCCCTAACCCGTACTCTTGAAGTCGGGAATTCAACTTATCAAAAGGGATAAGATTATGCTAGTGATGACTAGTGAGGTATGAGCTCATAACCTAGAACTCTCAAAAAGGAGAGTATTAGGGTGGCCCCCAAGGAAAAAGAAAATGAGAAGATTAAGTAACCTAAAATAAGTTATGTTGTGATGTGTTGCCATGATTATGTGTTCTAACTTATTTCTTGATTATAGCATGAACATGCATTTCATGATGAAGTATGATGCATTCATGACCAAGACGCATATTAAAAAGGAATGGGCCTCGGTAAAAATTACACTTTAGAACTTTAAAATTGAACCTTATACATGTTCACTTTCTTTAGAAAACCCA
Source organism: Dalbergia oliveri (assembly GCA_030441495.1). Classification (NCBI taxonomy): domain Eukaryota; kingdom Viridiplantae; phylum Streptophyta; class Magnoliopsida; order Fabales; family Fabaceae; genus Dalbergia; species Dalbergia oliveri. The sequence goes on along the minus strand of JAMLFY010000013.1, from coordinate 3,753,180 downwards.
GATTCCTGAGGACGTAGACGATGACACTAGGATAGGAGGTGTCCCTGAAGTTTCTTTCTTAAGATTCTCACTCCCTATATCTTTCTTTCTTTCCGTCGCGTCTTCAGAGGACCATAGCCACGTTTGTAATCTTCGTTGATAAACCAATTTAGGAGGTGCACTACAATCCGGACCACCGCTCCTACCACTTTGTGGGTCATTGTGCGATATGTATTTTTGCATACATGGGATGCCCTTTTGCTTCTTCAGTTTCCAGCTTTGGTTTACCCCTACTTCCCCCTATGGTGATGATTTGATTTTCCAGCGTACTCGATCCGCGCGGGCGACTCGTTGTAACACCCTAATATTTAACCCAACACGCCTAGGACGTATTAAGATTAATTATTAGTTATTACTTCCCTTTTTAAAAAGAATTTGTAAAATTACTTAGCTAAAAATACGGGTAAATTTTTTTTTGTTTGAAATACATGTAAACCAAAATGCGAGCCGTCGGACTACCAACACGGGCTAATGTAAAGCGCAGAAAAATAAATATACAATCGAAAGCAATAAAGGTCATACCCATTCATAAAGGCAAACACCATAGTATATTAAATCACATAGTTTTAGTACATCAACTGAAATATAAAAAGACATAAAGTCATATCCTATAAATAGGTAGAGCTTGAGTCCAGGGAACATAAAATACAGGAAAACATAAACGCTAATACATGGAAAGCCCCAAAAGATACAACCGGCTAAAAACAAACCCTCCCCTCTAAAGCCTACGGATGACACTAATCCTTGGTCGGGAAACGTAGCCCTCAAACTGCCGACCCTCGGATGTGGCCCAATGGAGAGGGGGTGTGGGCCTGCGGATCGGTGGAATGGTGTAGCCTCCTCGGTGAGGGCACCTTTGAGAGTGACGTTCACACCTTAAAAGCCTAGACTAGAGACGTGTCCTCGCTACCCCTACCGGCGGCCAAGGCAGAAGGGCGGAATCCTCCGAATAGGGTAAAGGAAGATCCTCGAGGTCCCTCCCACAAAGAGGTATGAGGGGCACGTACTCTGGATAGTCACGCACCGCTGAAGATGAAGGTCGGGCATAGCAAGTTCTGCTCGTCGGAGGTCGCGTCCTCTCGAAGATCAAATCGTCGGGAGGGAAGAGTTGGGTGAAACGAAGCTGGGAGGGAATGCAAATGTGCGTCCTATGTATACAAAAATGTGCATGGCACAATGACCCTCAAAATGGTAGGACTAATGATCTAGATCGTAGTGCACCTCCCACATTGCGTATCAATGAAGATCACGAACGACGCCATCGTGGTCTGAAACGTAACGGAAATAGAAATAAAAGAGGGTGAGAATCTTGCTAAAGAATCTCATAGGGAAATCTCCTATCCTAGTGTCATCGTTTACGTCCCAAGAACCTTGGGTTTATTATAAAAAGGTTATACATGCAAAGGTTCATTATGAGGTTTTCATAAAAGCAATTATCCAAGGTCCGTGTTTTTTATTATGAATCTTAATGCATGTATGCAGCATAGCAGAACATGAATACATGACAATACTTTATGCAACAAACCAAATAAAACATCTCATATAGGTGGCATGTACTTTCTCATAATCAACTTCTCTCTTTCGTAAGCAAAATGCTTCTCATCTTTTCTTATTTCTCAAACTTGTGACATCATGGTATGTAAAAATAGTAACCGACCCTGATACTAGGCTATGAGCTCATACCTTAACTAGTCGTCACTAGTTCTTACTTATCCTCTTGATAAGCGAATCATAATCATAAAATAATAACCCGACTCCCAGAGTACGGGGACCTAAGGAATCACCCATCATGGGACTTTCTTCCTTCTCGAAATGCATCAACTGGTTAAGACCAGTGACTTGTCCACTTTGGCAGGCTAATGTCAATGCCCTCACGGTTTTACCTTCTCCTCATCGTAGCAGGAGAAGTGCGTCTCCCTGAAATGCATCATCTGGTTAAGACTAGTGACATTGTCCGCTTCGATATGGTTCCACAACCATACCCCCACGGGTTTCCTTTCTCCTCAGGTAGGAGAAATGCGTCTCGGCATGTCACATATAAAAATCTTTCTTTTCAAAACTTTCTCAAGTCTCTCAAATTTGATGGAAATTCGGCAGCATAACGACATCACTCCGAATTTCCTCAAATTTGAGTCATGCCACATAACTCAAATCACACATGTTGTTCTCATGAAATTTCTCAATCAAATAAATCTCTTAATTCAGGAGCATATCCTCCTAATTCTTTCACATTTCACATTCTCATGCATCTTAAGCATAGCATACCACATTCATCACAACATGTCACAAACACACATATAGTCTCATATTCATGGCATTAACATATTCACATTCATCACAGTATACCCACTTGGTCTCATTCTCACATCACACCTCCTATCTCATGGTGTCTTATGCTTTGGCCCTTACGGTCTTAAACTTATGTTCTAATGATTCTAACTTTCATTATGGATCTTTATTACACCTAGGGGATCATTACCTATAATTTCCTCTAATGTTTATGCTTACTAACATAACCAAACAGCACTTCATCAATTTGGGCAGAATTTTGTCATATGCTTAGGGGTCCTAGAATCTCCGTCTTTGACCCTTTCTAAGTTCCGTCTTCGCCTAAGGCTCTATAATCAACTCCTAAACCAATTATGAGGGATTCCTACACATATCCACTAATTATAAACCATTTTTCTTAAGTCCAATTATGCTGGAACAGAATTTACAATTTGTGCATCTAAGTGTTCTAGAATTCACATTTTAAGTCCTTTCTAGTTACTTGTTCTTTCCTAACTTCCCTAAATCATTCCTTGCTTCACTCAAACATAATTTTACACATTTTAACACCATAAAACAGAATTTATACAGTGGCCAAGTGCACAAGGCAGAACCAAAAATACAAGCATCATATAATCACATAATCTCATGATTTAAATGCATATAAGTTGCTAGTTTCTCTTGGAATCATTTTAGGAACTCAAAACTCTTTTAGAAACCAATTCCTCTCATTAAAATCATACAAAAATGGGTAAGGTCAGTAGCTAAATTATTTAGCTCAAGGAATAGATTTAAAACATAAAACTTTGTTCATAAGGTTCTTTAAGTACACCTAAGCTTAGAAAAATTCCAAGACTTAGACTATGGGCACTTATGATTAGATGAACTCATCCAAGTCCATCATCATCATCACAAGGCCGAAATGGCATTCTTGAAATGCCTCCATTTTCTAAAACTTTATGTAAGATACTTGGGCAAGTCTTTGAGCTCTAGGATATTTAAGTGATGGCATAAACTTAAACATGCTATGCACTTGTTTTACTCTTCATTATAAAATAAAGTGAGAGCATAAAATAAATATGAGATGCAACCTCATTATTATCTTTAAAGATTAAGTGATGACTTGAAATATAAACATGAAATGCAAGCTTGGAAATTTAAACATGATAATGCAAGTTCATTTAGTTATTCTTGAGAGCTTAGTGATGGCATCAAAATAAACATGCTATGCAAGGCATAAACATAAACATGAATGCAACTCATTTTATCTTAACTAGAGCTCTTACAAGACTTTAGAGGAACATTATAACCTTAACCCAATATGTATCTTAACAACATAAAGTGAGCTTTAGAGTTCTTAGCACCAAGTCTTCAAAGAAGCCTTTGGTTTTGAACTTCATCATCAAGCTCAAGAAAATGGACACAAAACTCAACACTTATCTAAACAAACATACAAAGAACTAAGTCATATTCTTTATTTTATTGCTCATGGGCTTCAATCTAGAGTAAAACTCTTAGAACGGCCAACCAACTTTAAGGTTGGCAAGGGTAAGCTTAGAGCTCTTTGAAAACATATGATTAATTTTCTTAACAAAACTTTTGTGATCTACTTAACATTTTTACAAACTTTGTTCAAATAAAGGAAGAGGAAACCGAAACCATTCAAGGGAAAGGAAGAAAAACCAAAACTTTAAGCAAAGGAAAAGGAAAGAAACCAAGAGCATATATGGTCCAAGACCAAGTTTTTCAAGCTTTAGAGGTTTCTCACATGACATCACAAGACCATTATCTTGAAACCTCATCATCAAGCTAAAGTTTTTCTCATGAAAAGGCCTCATGGCCGAAAAAGAAAAAAAAAGAAGGAAAGGCTTGAAAACCAAGAGAAAACTAGAACTTTTTTAAAGAAAACAAGTAAAAACTTTGAAACAAAACCCTACCTAAGGAAGTCTTGAAAGAAATGAAGGAAAGCTTGAGTCTTGAAAGAAATGAGAAGACAAAATCTTCTCTTGAATGTGGATGTGTGTCGGCCAAAGAGAAAGCTCAAGGAAGATGATTTTTCCTTGAGTTAGCAAGCTTGGAAATGGAAAGGTTAAGTGTTTAAGAGGTGGTTTGAGGTGAGGGAGTGGTGGTTTATGGTTGTTTGTGGTGGTGGAAGGTTTCTTTGAGGAAGAAGAAGAAGAAGCAAGATGAAGAGAACTTTAGAGAAAATGAAAGAAAAGCAAGAAACTAAACTTGGCAAAGCTTCTAAAGTGTAACCAAGTTCTTCAAGGCTTGGTATTTATAGAAATTTTGCAACATGGAGGCTGCCAAGGGAAGGAGTGGCCGACGACCTCATTGGCTTTGGGGGAGGAAAATATCTTTGAATAGGTATGGGCTTAGGCATGGCAAGCATGGTTGAAAGCATGGTGAGGTATGGTTCCAAGTATGGCCTAGGCATGGCTCTTGAGTGAATTAAAACAACATGTGACAGATTTAAGGGAGGATGTTTCGCCAAAATTTTACAGCCAAGGGGGAGGAAGGGATTGTTCATGTAATTGTGGTTTAATGATGTGTTTAGGTGTTTCTTTGATTAAGGTTTTGATTAGGAGTTTGTAAGAAAGTGTTTAGGTGAGGTAATGGCTAATTAAGGTTGTCAAGACTTGATTAGGAGAGTGTTCTTGCTAGATTAACAATTTAAAATCATTCTTTTAGTCAAATGAAGTATGGGCACAATTCCTTAATTTAAGGAATTGGAGAGAGAAAACACTATTCAAGATTCCATGACTAGGAATCTTGAATCAAAGAATGTAATTAGAGTTTAACCAAGCAATCTTAGGTTCTAATTAACCTTAATAAATTATTTTGACTCTAGATTAATTATCGAAATAAATTAATCTTCGATTAGAGCCTAATATTGCTTAGGTTTGCTTAATTACGTCATTAGGCTCACTGTACACGTTCTAGGGGCAAAATGGTAATTTTGCACTAAAACTGGGGACCTTGGGCTCAACTAAACATCAAATACCACTCATAAACATCATTCCAAACTTTCTGGAAAAGTTTCAGGCTCAAACGACACCTTTTACGTAAAACACGCAAAGGTATTTTGGTCATTTTGAGCCGAAAGTTTGGAAAACGAGATTTCACCTTGGATATCAATCATAACAGTTATAATCCCCTTCAAACATTGATTGACCCATTTGAGGACTGCATCGACTTCCCTTTAATTCGGGTAAAAATGACCTCAGGGATTTCGGTCATTTGTACTCAAATAGAAAAAATGAGGGCGTACACTCGCCGTGTCGCCTTCGACTCAAGTGGTGCATGACTACCCCGAGTATGTTCCCGCTCAGGCATTCAGAGACTGACCATCGGAGGACTCCCAACTCATATCTACTTGGAAGGATCCCCATGGCCCCCATGGAACCAAAGGGCGTGACACGGTGACACGTGGAGGCTAGCACGACGTTCGGAGATGCGTCCGCTGAGGAGGTCATGTTCGTCCCCTTCCGCCTATATATACCTGGAGTTCACCCAGTTCATTGGGTATGCCACCCGGAGGAAGCCAACCAGGCAGGAGATGAATGGAGGACCCTCCTGAGTTAGAGTTGTCACAAGGATTCCCTTTTTGCTACATCTTTTGATAGGGATAACTTTCGGTAGAGCACTCTTAGGCTAAGGGAGGGAAACGGTCCTGGTATCTAGTATTTTGGGATTCCATGTTTAACTGTATTTTGATTTATTTTTTCCATTGGTCATGTATCGGAAGCTCAGCCCACTATGGGTATGACTTTGTCGTTTAATTTCTGTGTATTAAGAACTAGGTTATTTCATGCTACGTAATATAAAGCTTGTTATATGATCATGAATGTTGTGTACGTGCATGTTTCTTTGTTTACTTTGATGGCTCTTAGCATTTGATTTATAGCACACGTGCGTATGGCTCACGTTTTGTTTTTTTTCAAAAAGAAAAATTTTTTCCATATTTTCCGTAAGTATTTTGATAAAGTGAATTTAAAAGAATGAATCAAAGAGTAATAACTAATAATTAATCACAATACGTCCTAGGTGTGTTGGTTTAAATATTAGGGTGTTACATTTTGGTATCGAGTATTTCAGTTCTCATGGTGCCTGAGGATTGGACTCAACTATGCTTCTTAAGCATAATGCGATAGATATGTCATGTGTAGTTGTCCCATCAATGGGATGAGCTTAAGGAATAGAAATGCATGACTACTTTATGTCTATCTGTGCCATGGTAACTATGCCACTTTACATAGGATGTTGAGCCTGATCACCTCAGTGTTTGTGTTGGTGTAAATAGGAACCAATGGGACAACAGAATAGACCTCGACTCCAAGCCAGGACGGTGAGCCTGAAACCCTCTGGCTAGAACCATGAGGGCAATGTTCAAAAGGATAGACCGAGATCGCCAAGGCACAGGCCATGCAGAAATTCCTGAGCACGCCCGTTTTGGGGAATTCTGCAAGGCCAATCACCTCCTCAGAGGAGCCTTGAATTCAAGCCATGCCGACAAGTGGATCAAGAGCATGGAGGAGATCTTCACAGTGATCCCATGCAAGGAAGGACAGAAGGTGACTTTTGCCACCTACATGCTGGAACTGATGGGTTTCTGGTGGACTGGAGCTTAGAGACTGCTAAGACATCAGGAACAAAGATCGAACTGGGAACTGTTCAAAACTCACTTCTACGAAGTACTTCCAGAGTCTGTGAGGAACACTAAGGACATCAAGTTCATGAAATTGACTCAAGAAGGCATGAGTATTGCTCTACACGGCCATGTTTGAGGAGCTCATCAAGTTCTTGAGGATGTACTAAAGGAACTCGGACGAGTCCTGGAAGTGCATCAAGTACGAATCCAATTGAAGGCCGAAGTTAATATTGCGGTGGCTCATTTGGAGATCAAGGACTTCCCTACCCTCATTAACAAATGCCGTATCATTGAGGATGGCCAAAGAAGTTGAGCATGTCAAAGGCCGATGGATTTGCAAGGAAGCTGGCACTACAAGCCCCGAAGTTCAAGCCGCCAACCACGTTTCGACCCACAAGGACCACCATCTCGACCCCCATTAAGACCCAAGGTTCCCAGAGATTTCAACCAAGGAAGGCCTCACGACAACTGCGGGAAAGCACCTCTAAGGACCCAAGTGGCATCTGCAAGACCTACACCTGCACTGTTTGTGCTAAGTGCGGGAAACACGGAGACCTACCTTGCCCAGGCCTGGGAGTTTGCTATCGATGCAGGAAGCTCGGCCACTTCTCGGGAATGCACGAAGAAGAACCCAACGATCCTCAATCCCAAGCTGCAACACCAAGGGAGAGTCTTCACTGTCAATGCTAAAGAGATAACGAAGTCAAGGAACCTCATGGGAGGTAAGTGTGAAATAAATGGTAAAACCTTAATTGTACTTTTTGACTCTGCGCTACCCATTCTTTCATCTCATATTCTTGTGTTGAATTCCTTAAATTACATGTGTCTGAACTTCCCTTTGACCTTACTATTTCCACCCACAGGAAAGCCTGTTAGAACCTAAATGTTGTTTGAACTGTAGATTTATTCTTGAAAATAGATCTTTTGTCTTAGATTTGATTTGTCTACCCATGAAAGGTCTAGACATAATCCTTGGCATGGATTGGCTTTATGCTAACCTGTAGTACCAAACTACTATGAAAATCAGTCGTGCTTCCTTCCTATTCCCAGTGAACCTAGGAAACCCTTGAACTTTTACATAAATGCTATAAAGGCTGCTTAAGGGATAAACTAAGGGTTATGTACACCTGGCCACTAGTGATGTGGACTTTGAGTAGAGTTTGGATGAAATACCTATTGTGAGAAACTATCTCAAAGTATTTCAATGAAATACAGAGTTCCCCAGTAAGAGAGATAGAATTCTTAATAGAGTTGCTTTCAAGAACAAGACCCATATCCATAGCACCCTATAGGATGTCCCCTTTGGAACTCATCAAGTTGAAAGCCCAGTTGGAGGACCTCTGAGAAGAAGTTTGTAAGGCTAAGTGTATCACTGGTGAGCCTCGGTTTGTCTGTGAAGAAAGGATAGAAGTATGAGAATGTGTGTAGATTATAGGCATTGAATAAAGTAACGGTGAAAAACAAGTACCCTTTGCCTAGGATCGATAGACTGATGGACCAACTGAAAGGGCAGTAGTGTCTTCTAAGATCGATTTGAGGTTGGTTACCATCAGAATTAGGGTAAAAGATGAGCATATCCCAAAAACAGCCTTTCGCACTCGATACGGCCATTTTGAGTTTGCAGTTATGTCCTTTGGTTTAACCAATGCTCAGGCATGTTTATGGATTACATGAATAGGATCTTTAGACCCTATTTGGATCAGTTCGTGGTTGTCTTTATAAATGACATCCTCATCTACTCTAAGACCCACGAGGAGCGTGAACATCACCTAACCATAGTATTGGAGATCTTGAAGGAAAAAAAACTATATGCCAAGCTCTCTAAGTGTGATTTCTGGTTGGATAAGGTAAAGTTTTTAGGGCATGTAGTATCTAAGGGAGGAATTGCTGAGACCCTAGCAAGGTGGAGGCTGTGATGAAATGGGAAAGACCTACAACGGTAATGGAAGTTAGAAGCTTTTTGGGTCTAGCTGGCTATTACCATAGGTTTATCAAAGGTTTTGATTTCCTTACCCCTAACCAAGCTGACTAGGAAGAACACCCTTTTTTCATGGACTTCGGAGTGCGGAGCTTTCAAGAGTTAAAACTCAAGCTAACATCAACCCCTGTCTTGGTTTTACCCGACCCTAATGTACCTTTTAAGGTATATTGTGATGCTTCTGGAAAGGTTTGGGTTGTGTCCTGATGTAAAATAGGCAAATGGTGGCCTATGCGTCTATGCAACTCAAGCCACATGAGGCAAATTACCTACCCACGACCTCGAGTTAGCCACCATAGTGTTTGCTCTAAAGATATGGAGATACCACTTGTATAGAGTAAAGTTTGAGGTGTTCTCCAATCATAAGAGTCTGAAGTATCTCTTTGATAAAAAATAGCTAAACATGAGGCAAAGGAGATGAATAGAGTTCTTGAAAGATTATGATTTCGGCTAAACTACCATCCTGGCAAAGCCAATGTAGTGGCTGATGCCTTAAGTAGGAAGACTTTGCACCTATCCCACATGATGGTTAAGGAGGTGGAGTTGATCAAAAATTTTAGAGACCTAAACCTAGGGATGACCTTGACCACTAAGAGCATAAAGGCATGCCATCTTAGTGTGACAAGTGACTTTAGGAGAAGGATCACTCAAGCCCAGGAAGATAAAGAGTTTCAAGAACTCTAGAAGCTGTGTGGGGAGAAAAGTTGAAGGGTTTTGCAGGATGCCGAGGGTGTATGGAGGTTTGAAGGTAGGATCTGCGTCCGGCTGGTGGTGACCTCCGAAGAGAGATCTTGGAGGAAGCCCATAAAAGCCATTTTACCATTCACCCTTGTACTACCAAGATGTACCAAGATCTGAAGAAAATGTTTTGGTGGCCAGGCATGAAGAGGGACGTGAGTGCATGGGTAAGTAAGTGCTTAGTTTGTCAAAAGGTGAAGATTAAACACCAAAAACCCTCTGGAATGTTGCAACCCCTATCATTTCCCGAATGGAAGTGGGATAGTATCTCCATGGATTTCGTAAGCTGGACCAAGGACCCAAGCTGGTTATGATGCCATATGGGTAATAGTGGATCGACTACCAAGTCGGCCCACTTCCTACCTATAAAGGTAACTTATTCCTTAGATAGGCTAGCTCAGTTATATATCCAAGAGATAGTAAGGTTGCATGGAGTACCAGGACAATAATTTCGGATCAGAATTCGCGATTTACGTGATCCAGGTTGTGCCTAAGCACGGCTTACCACCCTTAGACGGATGGACAATCCGAGAGGACTATCCAAACCCTATAAGATATGTTAAGGGCATGTGTCTTGGACAGAAAGGGAGTTGGGACAAATACGTGCTATTTATCGAGTTTGCGTATAACAATAGTTATCACACAAGCATTGGCATGGCACCATATGAGGCCATATGGGAGGAAATATCCATCACCTTTGTGTTGGTACGAGCCTAGAGAGCAAAGCCTTCTAGGACCCGATATGGGAGGGAAACAACGGAACAAATCAGAAATCAGGGATAGAATCTCACTGCTCATAGTCGAATAGAAAAGCTATGCAGACAAACGACGAAAGCCGATAGAATTTCAGAGGAGAACTGTGTTCCTTAGGATCACTCCTACCACAGGCATAGGTCGAGCCATGAGAGTTAAGAAATTGAGCCCAAGATTTCTTGGCCGTTTTATCCTTAAGAGTTGGGAACGTAGCATACCGTATAGTGTTACCTCAAATCTATCTAACCTTCATGATGTCTTCCATGTTTCCAATTAAGAAAATATGAGTCTGACCAGAGTCATGTTCTAGAGCCAAAGCAAATACAATTAAGGGAAGACCTGACATTTAACCTACCCTCTACGAGGATCGTAGACAACAGAGTCAAACGCGAAGGACCAAGACGGACCTCTAGTTAAGGTAGCGTGGGGACGAGGGAAACGGAAGAATACACGTGGGAGTTGGAGTTAGATATAAAGACGCTTTATCCGAGCTTTTGTCAGTAACGAATTTCAAGGGCAAAATTTTTTTAAGGAGGAGAGTAATGTAATGACCGGATTTTCCGTGTACAAATGACCAAAATACCCTGAGATCTTTTACCCAAAAATGAGGATCATCGGTTCCAACCATCCTCAAGGGGACGTTTTGATGATGATAAGGGATTATATGTGTTATCTGTGTTAATAGAAGAAGAATCTCATTTTTGACCGATGCGCGAAATTATCAAAACTCCCTATGGTGATTAACATGAATGAAGTGCCAATTGAATTCGACTTCACCCAAAGGTTTTAAATGATATTTTTAAGCAATGTGTAGCAACTGGTTAAGCTTGGGTAGCCTTGGGAGGTTTTGCAAAAAATTACCATTTTGCCCCTAAGTGTATTTGGGCCTAATGACACGATTAACAAAATCAAAGCAATATTAGGCTCTAATTAAATATTAGTAAATTCTAATTACTAATATAGAGTCAAAATAATTTATTAAGATTAATTAGAACATAAGATTGCTTAGATACACCTTAATCTTTGTCTTAAAAATCAAGATGTCATGTCATGGAATCTTAAATAGTATTTTCTCTCTCCAATTCCTTAAATCAAGGAATTTTGTTTGTGAATGATTTTTATATAAAATGAGTTTTATTTCACTAATGAAGCAAGACCAACTCCTTAATCATGTCTTGACACCCTTAATTATCCATTACCTTACCTAAAACACTTACTTACAAACTTCTAATCAAAAGCCTAATCAAAGATACACCTAAACACACCTCTAAACCACAATTGAATGAAACATTTTCTTCCCCTTGGCTGGGTGGCGAATGCCATTCCTCCCTATACACCTCAAATGTTGATTTATTTTCACACACAAAGAGCTATGCCTTGGACCATACCTTGACCCATACCTAGCCTTACCTTTGAATGACACTTAGAAGAGATATTTTCTCTCCTCATGGCTACAAAGAACAGCCCTCTCCCATTTTCACCCATACAATTTCATTTTTCAACTCATAATACATATAGCAATGTGTAAAGAAATCTCACACTTTTACCACTAGCTATTTGTTTGAGTTTATGACCAAAAAAGCTCTCTAGTTTCTCTCAACTTCAAGTCTTTCCACTACCACTCTCAACCCTCCCCCAACTCATAAACACATAGCCATTCCCTTGCAAGGTCAAAGCTTTCTCTCTTCAAGCAAGGAACACAACTTGGTAGGGAGTTATTTTGAGTTTTCTTTCTCTATTCTTCCTCTTATGTTTTCGGATTTAATGATGCATGAAATGGATGAATTTTTAGTTGATGATGTGGTTGTGTTGCTCCTCTTCTTGTTCTTCTTCTTCTAGCTTTTAATCTTTCCTTTTTTTCTCATTCTTTGTTTTGTCGTTGTTGGTTGATTGCAAAACCAAAGCTTGATGATGAGAGATCTTTGTGTTAGTTGTAAAGACCACCATGTGTAGACCTCTAGACCTCAAGGTTGGCTTCATCTTTAGTTTTGAAAGAATGATGAAAATAAGAAGGTTTTTGGTTGTCTTTGTTGGTTTTTCCTTGAGTTTGATGATGAGTCTAGACAAATGAGGTCCATAGAACCATGTTGTCAAGAGGCTCTAAAACTCATTTCCATTTGGTTAAGATTGATTGGGGTTGAAAGTTTATCCTTTAAAGTCTTGAAATGAGCTCTAGTAAGATAAAGAAATGGACTTGCATCTATATTTATATTTCCTTGCCTAGCATATTTACTTTCCAAGTTATCACTAAATAATTAATCTCAAAGCCTACCTATCTCAACCTTAAAGTTGAGATGTGATTTAGAGTAAATACTCTAAGAGGCCTAGAGCACTAAAATAAAAAAATGGACTTGCATCCATATTTATATTTCCTTGCCTCGCATATTTACTTTTCAAGTTATCACTTAATAATTAATCTCAAAGCCTACCTATCTCAACCTTAAAGTTGAGATGTGATTTAGAGTAAATACTCTAAGAAGCCTAGAGCACTAAAATAAAAAAAAAAAAAAACTGAACTTGTATTCATATTTACATTTCCTGTCTAGCATATTTAAGTTTCAAGTCATCACCTAATAATGGTAAAGATCTAAAATGAAGCTTGCATAGCATGTCTATGTTTATGTCATCACTTAAACTCCTAGAGCTCAAAAGACTTGCCCTAGTATCCCCAAATGGAAATTTTAACCATGACAAGGGGATATGCCTTAGTCATGATACAATGTTATTCTTGATTTGTAAAAATGTAAAGATGTTTTCAAAGGAATGTTGGAAAGATGTTTTCAGTGGTCTTAAGGAGTTATAGTAGCTTAGAATGTGTTAAAACCATGTTTTCTCAAATTCTGGAGGTTCTAGTAATTGATTACCAGCTTATGTAATCGATTACCAGAATGGTTATTTAAAGGATTTTAGGTTCTGGTTATCGATTACCAGATAATATAATCGATTACCAAAGGCTGTTCCTTATTCCCAGAACCAGTTTTTAACTCTTATAATCAATTACCAGTTCATGTAATCGATTACCATGATGTTCTTCATTTTCAGAAACAGTTTTTAGCCTTAGTAATCAATTACCATTCTATGTAATCGATTGCCTAGATGTTCCTCGTACCCAGGATGAAATTTAGGTTCTGGTAATCGATACCAGCCCAAGTAATCGATTACCAGACCATCTTTGAGTCTGAAACAAGTTTTGATCCTGCTAATCGATTATCATCATATGTAATCGATTACAAGAACCTAAAATGTGCAAAAATATGTGCTTTAAGTACGATAGAATGACTTTATGTGTTGATGATTTGAGATGATGAATTCATGTGATATTTGATGCTATGTGAGTATTTGATCTCTAAAGATAGAATCCATCATTTGCATATTATAGTTTCTTTTGGAAACACTTATGCTAGAAATATATGGAGAGCTATGATATTTATGCATTATGTATTGCGTTTTGATATAACATGCTAAGATTTAAGGTGACTTAAAACATAAGAACATGATCCTTTGGACTCATCAAACTATAGGTGATGAAAAGGTGATTCACAAATGGAAATGACCCTATAGACTCCGAATTAAAGGTTATGATAGGTGATCTTTAATGCCCTAACCCATACTCTTGAAGTCGGGAATTCAACTTATCAAAAGGGATAAGGTTACGCTAATGATGACTAGTAAGGTATGAGCTCATAACCTAGAACTCTCAAAAAGGAGAGTATTAGGGTGGCCCCCAAGGAAAAAAGAAAATGAGAAGATTAAGTAACCTAAAATAAGTTATGTTGTGATGTGTTGCCATGATTATGTGTTCTAACTTATTTCTTGATTATAGCATGAACATGCATTTCATGATGAAGTATGATGCATTCATGACCAAGACGCATATTAAAAAGGAATGGGCCTCGGTAAAAATTACACTTTAGAACTTTAAAATTGAACCTTATACATGTTCACTTTCTTTAAAACTCAAGGTTCCTGAGGATGCAGACGATGACACTAGGATAGGAGGTGTCCTTATTGAGTTTCTTTATTAAGATTCTCACTCCCTATATCTTTCTTTCTTTCTGCGCATCTTTAGAAGGACCTAGCCACGTTCATGATCTTCATTGATATGCCAGTTTGGTAGGTGCAATACGATCCGAACCACCACTCCTACCACTTCGTGGGTCATTGTGCGATACGCATTTTTGCGTACATGGGACGCCTCTCGCTTCTCTAGTTTCCGCTTCCGGTTTCCTCTACTCCCCTATGGTGATGATTTGATTATCGAGCGTACTCGACCCCGTGACGATCAGACTCGTCATGCTCGCCCTTCGACTTTGACAATGCACGACTACCCCTAGTATGTTCCCTCGAAGCATTAAACTGATCTATAGGACTTGCTTACTCATATCTACTCGGAGCCCCCATGGCCCCCATGGCCCCCATGGACATGGGAAAGGGCAGTGAGGACATGGTGACACGCAGAGACTAGCACGACGTTAGGAGGTGCGTCCGTGTAACACCCTCCTAATTACCATGTGCTACTCGAGTATTGACATAGAAATTAGCGAGTATTACTTACGTTCAGAAACTATACTAGTCGACATATAAAGTACTAAAGAGATTTAGATACATAGGTTGCGAAACTCATTTATACATATATGAACATTAAGTTTCAGTTCCAGTGTGTACACTACATTAGTAAAAACGAGATGACCCCAAGCTAGTTAGAAACCTCGTAACAACAGGACTAGCCCTCGCCTAAGACCTAACCTACTCAAGTATCCGGCTAACAAAATAGCATATAGATACAACGGACCTGAAAATATTTAATAGTACATCAAATTCAGGCTAGCAAAGTCCTAACACCACACTACTACTATGTCCACGCCAAAAGTCTCTAAGAATCCGTATCGTCCTATAGGAAGCCATTGGCCATCGGCACGATGTCCTCGCCTCCACCTGGGCATCCTGGGCCTCTGACGGGTCAAACTCTGAGGAGGATGATGGCGAAGGGTCGTCCTGGAGGAGGCAGGGTGGTGCCTGGTGGGGCTACAAAAACATTCGGATGTGCCATGTGTAGAGGCACACCATCATACGGAAAATCGGGTCGAACTCTGGGGTAAATACAGAAGTCCTGAATGAAGGCTGAAGAATACGTAGGCCCGGACAATAGGCCACAACGTCAGGGAGTCCAGGTTCGGATCGTAGTGCCGCTCCACTAGGGCGAGTCAAGGAAGAGAATCACAAATGGCATCTGAATGCAATACAACATATATGTACATAGAGATGAGAATATTATAAAATTCTAGTAGGGTAATCCCTCATATACGATAGAAATCAACATCAACTGAATGCACATAAGAATACTCATGCAAGAATTATAAGCACCACTACCAAAGTATGTACATTATGTGAAATCAAGATACAACCGCAATAATGAATTATGCATTGCTATTTGGAGCCATGGAATCCCATTTCGTGCATTTCTCTTTTTATTAACATAAGGGAGGCTTAATATCACATCAAGAGGTGTCTACATTAGCAGTTCCAAAAAGGACAATAGATTGCTAGGACATGAGCTCATTCCTACTCGTGATCATCGACTTCATTTTTTTCATTTCCGAATCACACACAGTTATATCCCTGGCCGATACATCCATCGACTCATAAAATTCCTAGGAAAGTCCTTACTTTGGCCTTCCCTAATTAACTTGTATAAGCCTTTTCTCTGTTTTCCCATATGTTAGAACATGCACAAGTGAAGTTTATACATTCTCTTTCTCATATAATTGCATCATGTTATTTTCTCTTTTTCCAAGGCGTGCTTACCATACATGTAGGCATTCAATTACATTGGACTCTCATTCATACCTTTAAAACAATTAGTATGCATTCATATACTAGATACTTGAACTATATACTACGTCATCATTAATTTAAGGCTTTTTCACCTTTTCAGCACATGGGCAGATTTATCATTTCAGTACCAATATTTAATGTACCTGTCTAATGGTTGGTTCAAGGGCCACAAAAATTTTCCATGACACTTCAATGTGTCAAGGATGCCCTATAAAAATTTCAACACTCCTGGAGTTCTCAAACCCCATCAAGAAATTGTACAAATCTAGTGGCCAGAGACCACCAATTCACAGAATCATGCCAAGGTTCTCACAATTTTTAACCCTATAAAATGATTGAACTAACTCACAAAAAAATTTACAGTAATAGTTACATGTGTTATGCACTTCCTGTAAAACTTTCAAAGGATAATTCAATCATTTGGTATGTTAATAAAATTATACAAATTCACAGCCTCAGTTCCAACGTTCAGGCAGCATCTCTACAATTTCGGTTACTGATTTTTCTAAGGCAGTTTGACTCAAAATCAGAACCCAAGAAAATTCTTGGGCTATTCCAAGATGTTAACTTGAACATATAAATTTTTCAGCTCATGAAAATGATCACAACATGCCTAGAAAAATCGTGACCATGCACTGCCTAAGACCAAAAATCCAGCAAGTATCACTTAACATCTTTTTGAGTAAAGTGATTCTTATCATCATCCAAACCTATTACCAAAATTAACACATCAATATCAATATAATATCCATCAATACAACCATAATTTTCGGACTTAGGGCAAGCCAAAACAAATCAGAAAAATTCAACAAGAAAAGGCAACAAAAACCCTACCCTTGGAAGCTAATGTGTTCTAGTTTCTAGTTTGCTCCAAGATGGAAGTTCTTTGTTCCAAAGCTCTTAAAACTCACTCAAACCCTCCTCTAATCAATGATGAGTGAGGTAATAGAGTGAGGTTTGGAGATTCTAATAGGTTATATTTGTAGAAGTTGAAGTGTAGAACAAGTTTGGTTAAGGGGAATTTTGGTTTCAACAAGGTTTTTGGGGTTGAAATCTAAGGTTTGAAGCTTTTTGTGAAGAGAACAATGGAGTCCTCTGATCTCCTCTTGTTTGGCCGAGATTTATGATGGAGAATTATGGGGTTAGGTGGTTCATGTTAATCTTATAAGGTGGCTTCTTATTGGTTAGTTACAAAATGCAATTAATTCTTGTTAAAAGAAATTGACATCAATGGCTAAGATTTGATCTTTCATTCAAGATGAAATCTTAGCCATTCATGTGGCCATCAAAAGGATAAACATCATTAATTTGTAGGGATTAACTAGCTTTCTGTGTTAAATTTGCACACGAAATTTCACCGAACGGGTAACAAGTACCATTAATTCAATATTACCCGAAAATAAATTCTAAGCATCAAACTTTCATTTCCACTTATTTCTAACCTTATTTCTCATGTTTTCCTAATTTTGGGAACCTCGGATCCTGAACCTAGGGTTTAAGCCCAGGCCTAGTGGCCTGTAAAATACTATTCACATTTTTTTTTTTTGCTCGAACATAGAGTCATTCTCATCATTGCTACGTCTATTAGAATCTTAATATTTGCATTAACAAATCCTCTATTAATTTCTAAAGAAAATTAGGTTATAAAATTAGGGTGTTACATTCGCAGAGGAGGTCATGTTCGTCCCCTTCCGCCTACATATGCAGAGGAGCTCGCCTTGTTCATTGGGTATATACCACCCAGAAGGAGGACCAGCCTTGCCGGTAGATCGTGATGGAGGACCCCTCCTAGTGAGTTGTCATGAGGATTCCTTTTTTGCTACATCTTTTGATAGGGATGACTTTTGGTAGAGCACTCTTCCTGAGGGAGGGGAAACGATAGTTGGTATATAGTATTTTGAGATTCCATGTATTTCCTGTATTTGATGTATTCCTTTCCGTTGCTCATGTATCGAAAGCTCAACCCACTATGGGTGTGACTCCGTCTATTTAATTTCTATGTATTAAGAACTATGTTATTTCATGCTACGTAATATAAATCTTGTTATATGATCATGAATGTTGTGTACGTGCATGTTTCTTTGTTTATTTTGATGGCTCTTAGTATCGGTTTAGGTAGCACGCGCACATATAGCTCACGTTTTGTTTTTGTTTCAAAAAGAAAAATTTTTCCCATATTTTCCGCTAAGTATTTTGATAAAGTGAATTTAAAAGAATAAATCAAAGAGCAATAACTAATAATTAATCGCAATACGTCCTAGGAGTGTTAGGTTAAATATTAGGGTGTTACACTCTCTCTTTCCATAACCCCAAGCTGAAGCCTAATAAAAGAATCTCATTTCCAGACCAAGTATCATATTGAAGAGTGTTCAGTTCCAAGATCAGAAAGAAGATGGGTTGTTCAAATAGAAGGGATGAGGATTAGGAAATGAAAGTTTATTTATGGAATCATCTCTCAGAATATAAAGATGAGTCATGATGTGAGTCTTTGATGGTTCTGAAAGTGAAAAGTGAAGCTTAGAAAGTAAGAACTTCAAAAAATGATCTCAAGAGTCAGTAACCTCTCTTTATGAAGAAGGATGAAAAGGTGGGATATTTCCACGTCTTCGAGCTTTCTTTTTCCACATCGTTTCGCTTTTAGTCAGTTACGTCACATCACTTAAATAAGCCCCCACTTCTCACACATCACTTCTTTACCTTTATCCTCTACCTTTCACTCTCAAATTGTTCTCTTCCTTCATCTCAAACCCTCTCATCTGCAAACCAAAGCATCTTGCTTCCTCATAAATCCTTATCTCTAATCCTTCTTCAAGCCTCAACCTCTTGCACTCCCTTATACACATACTTGAAAAATGGCTGAAGGAAAACCTTGCTCTTGGCGTGTTGCCAAGATGGGAACATCTCGCATGTTTGATGAAGTTCCCCACCAACAACACTATGCTGACAACTTCTACTCTGCTATAGCCCCTAAGAAAATGCTTCAACGGGAGATCATGATTGAAGTTCTTATCCTTCTAGAGGTCATTTCCTTTCAAGGATGGGAAGGGTTCCTAAACTTCTCCATAGGGTAGTTCAGGAATAGTAACTTTCTATTCCATCCTGTAAGTATAGAGTCGGTGTTGACTTCTTATGTCAGAGGCATTGATATCTAGTATAACGACCTTTCCAACATCATTCGTGCTCTTGATGACGGTGTCATCTCTACGTCAAAAGATGACTAGTGGATAGGTCTCAGAGTTTACAGAAGAGGTCTCTAAATTCATAATCTACTTTCCAGACATTAACCTGGCAACATAACTACCACCATGTTAAACACCAAAGACGACAAGTCTTTACCCTCATCCAATTTTCTTTACTCCCAAGGCTTGGAAGCACATATCTATTAGTTAGGATGGACTTGATGTTACTATTTTGTCTATTGGCAAAACAAAGGTAAGTTTTCCTAGAGCAATCTTTGTCTACATGCTAAGTGCCATCTCTCTAGGAGAGAACTACTGCTATTGCTTATGGGATTCTGTTAACCAAGATCTTCGAGTACTTATAATACCCATTGGAAACAAGTGGTACGAGTATATGGAAGGAAATGAGTACTCTCTAAGCTCTTTCAAGACCATCCGAAGACCAACCGGTGCTATTTCATCTCTGTGTCAAAAGACAAAGCCTATGAATAAGTGATGCAACTCTTGAAAAGGTAGCGGAGGAGAATGAGGGAAAAAAAAAAGGAAGATCATTCTTCTTGGGACAGCTCCGATGAAAGCAAAAGGCCTGAAATAATTATTAGATATGAGGGCTTACCCTGTAAATGTTGCATGGCCTAGACTTTGAAAATGACACAAGCTTAGGGTCTTTGAATTAGAATCTGCTTCTAAAAAGGAAATATCCTCAAAGAATGAATCAGCAATCGCATCTCTAAGAAGAGCTCACCTCAAGTAAATGCTCTCTCCTTGATCCTGTTATGACTAAACCATATCCAACAGTGGGCCTTTCAGCCAACCAGCACTAGGGCATAACCAAGCTTTATAGAAGTACAAGTCCTGCTACGAGAACAACATATAATCAACAGCTGGCTAGATCAAATGGAAGCCTTATCACGACAACATAAAGCACTTCTACTAGAAATTCTTCATGAAGTCAGGCGCCAAGGTTGATGATGGTGTTCCTGGATTCCAGCACACCTCCATTTTGTTGATGACAAAAGGGGGAGAAGGAATAAATAGAAAGAAAATCTTGTGTTGATAAAAGGAGAGTATGCATTGAGGGAGAACTTTTAGAGATTCAGAGTTTTTTTTTTCATGATCTTTTTGCATCTATTTTTTAAAAAATAACATTTATGTTTTCTTATGATTTAATTTGCTCTTTTCTTCGCTTTAAGTTTGATATAGACAATCTGTTCTTATTCTATATTGATGCTTGGTTACATGCAATATATATATCCATGAGCAAACTTATTTGAAAGTTTTTATCCATGCCTTGCTTGCTCAATATGCAAGCTGATACTTTGCTTATATAAACATGAGCATCGCTTTCAAAAATAAGTTTGGATAAAGATGTCCTGAATATGGTTTAATGAAGAGATAATATCACAAGAATTACTTGTTAATTATTCAAGATGTATATCTTCAGAAAGTTTCATTTTAAAAACTGATAATCAAGCTAGTTGTGTTAAAAAAGCTTAACGATAATATCCAATTTATTATCGCTTTGATGTATCTAGAAAGTACTTTGAGTAATTTCATAATCTTCAAAAACAACAAAATCAGCTTGATATAGGTTACTTAAGGCTTTAAAATGTTTGAGAACCTATCATGCCTTAAGAAAGAACTTTCTGAATGTTACAACTCGTGATGTTTTGAAAGAATAGTTATTATCGTTACATATTCAGTTCTAGTTCTTTGAACATCTTTTCAAAAGATTTTCTTCAAATTGGTTTGTCATCATCAAAAGGGGGAGATTGTTAGCTCAGAAGGTTCAGAAAGCTTCATAGCAATATGTTTTGAGTGATAATAAAACCAATTTAAAGAAAATATTTTGAAGAATGATTAATGTCTTCCTTGAGTTTCTTGGCATAGCGTAGGTTTTTCCGAATTGGATAACACAGACTTGAAATGAGAATGATTTCACTTTGCATGTGAAAACATAATTTATCTCATATAAAGGGATTGAACCTAATAGAAAGTGAACGTTTTATCATGCAAAGTATGCATACATACCTTACGGATAAAAGAAATAATATCAAGGGCAACAAACCAAGGTCTGGACTTACAAAAGTAGACGAGACCAGAAAGTACACTATGAATGAAGATATCCATCAAACTCTGAAGCCAAAGTGTTCTACTACCTTTAATCAGTATACTCGCAATGTTTTATTTATCAACAAGCCATGATTGAAGATGTGAAGAGCTAGGAATCATCAAGGAAATGATACCGCATATCAAAAAGCTCTCATACAATGAAAGTATGCACTCTACAAGAAATAGAGGAATTTTTTAAATTCAAATTTGAAATTCAAAAGTCAAAACCCGGTGATTAACGCGAGTCATCTCTTTTACCACTATGGTCAACTACCTCAGCTTCTAAAGAAGGAGTTCAGAAACCACGTTTAGAAAGTAAGAGTATTTCTGAAGTAACATCAGAAACGTCAATCATACAATGGCTTCTGCAAAAGTTTAACAACAGCAGGGCTACTTTTCTAGATTGCTTTCCCAAGATACAAATGGATGATCAACACATTTCACTTGGAGATCTGATCAAGAGGCAATGGTCACAAGGAAGACTATCTATAATAGAGATGTTGTGCTTTCAAAGAATATAGATTGACGCTGCACAAAGAGCAAAAATGCTAAAAAAAAATTCTCCTCATATGCTTGTAAAGTTCATTACATCTAGTAATCATTTCCTGTGTTTATAAAAATCTTCTTTCTATATTCCTTCAGTGTTCATACGTTCTTCCTAGGAAGAATATTTAGAAGAAGTCATTCGAGTGTTTCCTAGAACTTTGTTTGTAAATCTTACAAAAACTTGAGTATGGGCTAGTTTGAGTTACAAACCCAAACACAAACCTTTGTATCCTCGATCTAGTAATGATCAGTATGAGCTTAGTTTGGAGAGGCTAAGACTACTTGCAACGTGATAGTAAAGATGTGTTCCTGGTTTGGTTTAGCTTGAAGAAGCTAGTCAAAGACTACTTGCTTCAGCTTGAAGAGATAGATGAATAACTACTTGGTTCAACTTGAAGAGGCTGGTGAATAATAACTTGGTTAATGATAGTAGGGGTTGTCTACTAGTAAGCTCGTAGATTGTCCTTGTTCTTCTCCAGTGAGAAAGGTTTAGTGGAACTCAACAGTTGTTAAAACTGGGATGTAGATAGGTTGGAAACCATGTAAAAACTCTTGACCAGTATATCTTTTCTCCTTCATGTCTTATTTTATTTTCTCTATCTAGTATTGTTACTATGTTAGTTTGAAAAACCTTTTTCACGCATTTATTTTCATATTAAGTTCAAAAAGTTCACTTTCTAAAGTCACTAATGTTATTTCCTCTCTCTTCAAGCTCATAGCTTGATAGTATATTGATCGCAAATTTTTCAAAATAAAAGAAAAGAAAAGGCAAAGCACGATTCAACCCTCCTTCTCATGCGCATTTGTAATGCCAGGAATTTCCATGTACAAATGAGAAATGCCCTTAAGGTCATTTTACCGAAAATGAGATCGCGTCCTGGCCATCCTTGGAGGGGATGTTTTTGTGATGATAGGGGATTGTGTATGTTATGTGTGGTAATAGAGCAGAAGAATCTCATTTTGAGTTCAAATGCGCGAAATTACCAAAATGCCCCTGTGGCTATTTAACCTCGTTTACGTAGGTTAGTACGGACTTTACCAAGGGTTTTAAATGATATTTTTAAGTAATGTTTTATGTTGGATAAGCCTGGGTGGCCCCGGGGGTTAGTGAAAAATTACCGTTTTACCCTAGCTAAGTGCATTCTAGCCCGAATGACACGATCAGCGAAACCTAAGCAATATTAGGCTCTAATTAAATATTAGCAAATTCTAATTACTAATCTAGAGTCAAAATAATTAATCAAGGTTGATTAGAACCTAAGATTGCTTAGAGAAGCTCAAAATCCTATTCTTGAATTTAAGACATTATGTCACATTTTCATGAATAGTGTTTTCTCTCTCCAATTCTTTAAATCATGGAATTATGTCTATGATTTGATTTGACTAAAGTATGGTTTTAATTCTCTAATTTAGTATGATCACTCCTTAATCAAGTCTTGAACCACCTTAATTAGCCATTTTGTCACCTAAACACTTGCTTACAAATGCCTAATCAAAAGCTTAATCAAAGACACACCTAAACACATCATTAAACCAATTCCATTCATGTTCGGCCTTCAAGGCCATTAATGATGTTTCATGATAGCTTGATGATGAGAGTTCTAGATGATGACTTTGAGTTCATCACAATGAAACCTCTAAAGCTTGAAAACTTGGTCTTGGACCATAAATTATTTCAGTTTCCTTTCATTTCTTTGTTCAAAGTTTTCAGTTCTTGTCCCTTTTTCCCTTAATGGTTTTGGTTTCCATTTCCTTTTGTTATAAAAAGTTTGATATAAATGTGAAGTAGATCACTAAAAGTTGTTTGAAGAACTTAATCACATGTTTTCAAAAAGCTCTAAGCTTACCCTTGCCAACCTTAAAGTTGGTCGGCCATTCTAGAATCCATGCTAGATTGAAGCCTATGAGCAATAAAATAAAGAATACGAAGTAGTTTCCTTTATGTTTGCTTTTATGAGTGTTGAGATTTATTTCTTAGTTATGTTACAATGTTGGTTTTAAATTGTGGAAATATGATAACGATTTCAAAGAATTTTTAGAAAGGTGTGATAAAGTGTTTTTGGAAAGGAAGGATACTTGAAAATGTGTTAGAAAGTTTAGTTTTTTGAAAAAGGGACTCTGGTAATCGATTCCTGGGCTATGTAGTCGATTACAGGAAGCAATTTATGGGATTCTGGGTTATAGTAATCGATTACCAAGAGGTGTAATCGATTACCAAGGGTGTTCTCAATACCCAGAACCAGTTAAGACTCATGTAATCGATTACCAGTTCATGTAATCGATTACCATGATGTTCTTTTCCAGAAACGGGTTTTGTCTTGGTAATCGATTACCAGCACCTGTAATCGATTACCAAGACCTAAATGTGCCAAAAATGAGTGTTTTGATTTTAATGGGATGAACCTATGATATGGATGCTTATGTGATGTTGCCTTTTCACATGATTACTTAATGGGAATGTACATGATATGGTGAAATGAAATTATGATGATAATGCCTATGCCTATGTGTATTGAAGTCGTACTTGATTATTTACTTGAAATGTATATGACGTGATGAATGTTACTTGAAATGTTATAACGTTACATATGAGAAAAGTATATGATATGTTTTAAGATGATTCCATGCTCATGTTGCATAAATGATATGTTATATGATGTATTATGATTGTACGCTCATGTTACATCCATACAAAATATGTTAATGAGGAAATGATCCCATTATGACTTCCCGAGTTAAGGGTTGTACGGGGTGATCCAATAAAAGAGATATGTTAATGTAAAGGTTATATGCCGAGACACATTCTCCTGCTCCGGAAGAGGAAGTAAACCCGTGGGGGGTATGGACGTGGAGCCATACCGAAGCGGACAAAGTCACTGGTCTTAACAGTTGATACGTTTCCAAGAAAGAAAAGAGATATGTTAATGAGGAAATGATCCCATTATGACTTCCCAAGTTAAGGGTTGTACGGGTGATCCAAGAAAGAGATACGATTCCCCTCTATTTTCCGTATAAATCTAGCGACGGCTAGTTAGGATGAGCTCATTCCTAGGCGATAGCTGATTAGGAGTTTTGGTGGCTATGATAAATCGGCGGGTGGCATGTTGGATGGATTTTGGTGGCTATGACGAGGGTGGAAAATGAGAAAAATGATAAAGTGAAAAGTTATGAAAGGAACTCACAAGTTCAATTATGATAAAGTAAAAGATGCTCATGCATATGTTTCATTGAAGTTTCATTGATGCTTTGATTAAGTAATATGTGTTATCTATGTGTATTGTCATGCTCAAGTATTGCCATGCATACATAGAATATATGTTGCATTCATATCATTAAGACTCATGCTAAAAAGAACCCACTTCGGATAAAAGAACTTGAGAAATGTAAAATTGAATCTTATGCATGCACACCCTTTCATAATAAGACCGAAGTGGCTGGGGGACGACGATGACACTTGTGTTAGAGTCAGGAGCCCTCCTGAGAATCTTATATAGATTTCTCATCCCTTTTCCTTTCTTCCGTGTCGTCTCCGAGGCGAGTGATGTGGATGTTCGTGATCCTTTGTGAGGCACAAGTTTAGGAACCACGTCCCACGGTTAAGAGGTTAAGCGGAAGCGCGAAGATTAGTCTAGTAAAGTTATAGTAATGTCTAGCGTTGGGTTCGTGTACGTTCATCTTTTGTTATGTTTAGTATCTTGAAGATGTCCTCATGTTCGAAGGGCATCATCGTTATAATGTGACTATGATATGTTAATATAAATTATGTTGTGACTATTCCATGACTTGTTTCTATATGCTATGATAATGTGTATATGTTGGCTATATCATGTGTGTATTAATCGTTATGTATGCGCACGCGCGCTCGCATTTAATTCTTAAGTTCAAAAAGAAAAAAATTAGTCATATTTTTAGTACTCGTAATTTAAAGAAAACCAAGTCAAGTTCTGAAACGAAGACGTAACCGGTAATAACTAGCCAAATGCGACTCGAGCGTGTGAGGTGAAAGTTAGGGTGTTACAGCATTCTTACCTACAACTTTTTCCAATGAAACAACAGCATCCACTGGTGCTTTTTCTTTCAACTTTGTCTCTAGCAAAGTCACATCAGTACCCAATAATCTCACAAGATATATCTTTCTCATACCATAAACCAAGATTAGTAGTCCTGGATAGATATCTTAAAATCCTTTTAACGCATTTAAGTGTGATTACTTTGAGTTAGATTGAAATCTAGCACAAATTCCTACACTTAATTGAATGTTTGGTCTACTTACTATAACATATAGAAGTGAACCAATCATTCCTCTATAACTCTTTCTGATACCATTTCACCATTCTCATTAGCATCGATGACTTGAGATGGATGTATGGGGGTACTCATAGGTTTGGCTTTGTAACGCCCTGATTTTTCAGTGTTTAAATGACCAAAATGCCCCTAAGGTCATTTTACCTGGAAAATGAGGATCGCCAGTCGGCCATCCTCAAGGGGACGTTTTGATGATGAAAGGGGATTATATGTGTTATGTATGGTAAGAAGAAGAATCTCATTTTTGAGTTTCGATGTGCAAAATTACCAAAATGCCCCCTATCTATTTAACACGATTTATGTGCCGGTTAGCCCAACTTCACCAAAAGGTTTTAAATGATGTTTTTAAGTAATGTTTAACGTTAGGTTAAGCCGGGTAGCCCAGAGGTTTTTGCAAAAAATTACCGTTTGGCCCTAGCTAAGTGCATGTTGGGCCTAATGATGTGATTAGCAAAACCTAAGTAATATTAGGCTCTAATTAAATATTAGTAAATTCTAATTACTAATCTAGAGTCAAAATAATTAATTGAGGTTAATTAGAACCTAAGATTGCTTAGAGAAGCTCAATCTTTTTCTTGATTTAAAGACTTTATGTCACATTTTCATGAATAGTAAGATTCTAATCAATTTCCTTAAATCATGGAAGTTGTCACATGATGAGATTCCTCCTAATAAAGGTGGATTTGCATTAATCAAGCAAGACCACTCTTTAATCTTGTCTTGAACCACCTTAATTATCCATTATCTCACCTAAAACACAAATTACAACTCTTAATCGATGACCTAACCGAATCAACTCCTAAACACACACCTAAACCAACATTAAAATGAGATTTTCTTCCCCATTAAGCCTTAATCATGGCTAGCCATTCCTCCCCCAAATCATCCATCACATGTTGAAATACAATTAGAATAAGCTTAAAGAATCATGCATGCCATACCTTGAACCATGCTTGCCCATACTTTGAACCATGCCCAGCCATACCTAAAGCCATACCTTGCAAAGAGATATTTTTCTCTTCCTTGCCTTGTGTTTCGTTTTCTATAAATAGGCATCAAGGAAAGCTTACAATGTTTTACTCATTTTTCACAACTTCTAAGCTTTCTTTCTCAAGCACCAAGAATTCTTCTTCTTCTTCTTCTTCTTCTTCTTCTTCATTCTTCCAAGAACCATCATCCTCCACCTTTCCCAATCACAAACACCATAAACCTTCCTTTAAACACATAACATTTCCATTTCCAAGATCAAGAACCCAAGACAAACCTTTCTTTCTTTCTCCTCCTCTTGGCTGAAACCATCATCTAGCACCAAGGAGAATTTGTTCTTCTCATCTCATCTCAAGACTAAGGTTCCTCCTTTGGAAAAGAAAATATCTTTGGTAGGGAGTTGTTCTTTAAAATTTCTATTCTTTCCCTTGAATTTATTTTTTTTCAAGTTGAAAATTCTCCTTTTCTTGCTTCACCATTTCGGTTTCTTCCTTTGCTTTTCTTTTCCCTTGATTTCGGCTTTGTGGCCTATATGATGAAGGAACCATGGCTTGATGATGAGGATCTTGGATGTTGGTTGTAAAACCATCATTTATCTGACCTTTAAAGCTTGAAGGTTCCATTTTTAAGAAACTTTTTAGTAAGTGATATTGTTATGTTGCTAAAGTGGTAATCTTGAGCCTAGGACTTAAAGAAATGCATTCATATTTATATTTCAAGTCCTTGCATTGCATATTTATATTTTCTTGCCTAGCATATTTACTTTCCAAGTTATCACTTAAATAATTAATCTCAAAGCCTACCTATTTCAACCTTAAAGTTGATATGTGATTTAGAGTAAATACTCTAATAGGCCTAGAGTACTAAAATAAAGCAATGGACTTACTTTCATATTTATATTTCCTTGCCTAGCATATTTACTTTCCAAGTTATCACTTAATAATTAATCTCAAAGGCTACATATCTCAACCTTAAAGTTGAGATGTGATTTAGAGTAAATACTCTAAGAGGCCTAGAGCACTAAAATAAAGAAATGAATTTGCATTCATATTTATATTTCCTTGCCTAGCATATTCACTTTCCAAGTTATCACTTAATAATTAATCTCAAAGCCTACCTATCTCAACCTTAAAGTTGAGATGTGATTTAGAGTGAATACTCTAAGAGGCCTAGAGCACTAAAATAGAATTGAACTTGCATTCATGTTTACAATTCTTGTCTAGCATATTTATTTTTCAAGTCACCACCTAAAACTTAAAGATGTAAAACTAGAGCTTGCATTCTTATATTTAATTTTAAGCTTTGTATAGCATATTTACATTTTCTTGCTATTAATCTAGAAAACTAAGAATGAAGCTTGCATTGCTATTTACATGGGTTATTTATGGTCTCAAGGCATTGCCATGCATACATGAGATATATGTTGTATTCATATCATTAAGGCCCATGCTAAAAAACACCTACTTCGGATAAAAAGATTTAAGAAATTTAAAATTGAATCTTATGCATGCACACATCTTTCATAATGAAAACCGAAGTGGCTGGGGACGATGACGATGACACTTGTGTTAAAGTCGGGAGTCCTCCTAGAATCTTGAATAAGTTTCTCACCCCTTTTCTTTCTTCCGTGTCGTCTCCAGACATGAATGATGCTGTTGTTCATGATCTTCCTTGAGGTGCGAGCATAGGAATCACGTTATCTACCAGGTAGAGGTCGTAGCAAAAGCGTGAAGACTAGTCTAGTTTTGCTATAGGTATGTTTAGCTTTGGGCTAGTGTATGTTCGACCTTGATTATTGTGTTTAGTATCTTAAGGTTTCCTTATGTTTAAAGGACATCACTATTATGTTATGATTATGGCATGTTAATATGATTTTTGTTGTGATTATTCTATGTTCTACGTATATATACTATGATGAAGTGTATATGATTGCTATGTTATATATGTATTAATCGATATCTATGCGCACGCACGGCTCGCATTTTAAGCTTTAAGTTCAAAAGAAAAATTTGGTCATATTTTTATTACTTGTATTTTAAAGAGAGATAAGTCAAGTTCTGAAACAAAGGCGTAACAACTAATAACTAACCGAAATGCGACTTTAGCGTACTAGGTTAAAAGTTAGGGTGTTACAGGCTTAATCCATATTAAACTTTTTTAAAAGCTTTTTTGTATACTTTTCTTGATAAATCAAGGTTCCTTGCTTTTGTTGTTTTATCTAAAGTCCAGGAAAAACTTGAGTTCACCCATCATGTTCATCTCAAATTCACTCTGGATTAATTTTGAAAACTTTTCACAAAGAGAATAATCAGTGGTGCCAAATATAATATCATTAATATATATTTGAACTATCATAAAGTGATTATTTTGCTCAAGAGTAAATAGGATTGTATCGACTTTACTTTTCTTGAACCCATTCTTAAGTAAAAAGGTACTTAGGCTTTCATACCAAGCTCTGGGAGCTTGTTTCAGGGCGTAAAGTGCCTTTGTTAGCTTGAAGACATGGTTAGGAAGGTTTTCACTCTAAAAACCAAGAGACGCTTCACATAAACGTCCTTAGAGAGGAATCCATTTAGGAATGCAGACTTAACATCCATATGGTAAATAGTAAATTCCTTGAAGACAACAAAAGCAAGTAGCATTCTTATGGCTTTAAGCCTAACTATTGGTGCAAAGGTTTCACCATAATCAATTCCTCTTATTGATTATAACCTTGTGCAACCAACCTTGTTTTGTTTCTGACAACTTTTCCAGCTTCATCAAGCTTGTTTCTAAACACCCATTTAGTTCCAATGATGGTCTTTCCTTTGGGCTTTCCCATGAGCATGCAGACTTTGCTTTTCTCAAACTAGTCCAATTCCTCTTGCATAGCATCCACCCAACTTTGATCATTCAAAGCATCTTCAATACAGTCATGCTTGATAATGGAAATGAAAGCATAGTTAGACACATATCTGAGGAGGATCTTATTCTCACACCCTTTGAAATGTCCCTTAGAACTTTGTTATGAGAAACTGCTTTTAGATCATAAACTCCTTTGTAGTTCCTGTAATCTTAATGTTCTTCAATTTCTTTTTTATCTTTAGATTGCTCTTTTTCATGCTCAGAAATATCACTTTCTGAAGACTTTGGAATTCTGAGTAAACTTTCTGAAATGTCCTTGTTCTGGAGCTTACTTTCTAAAGATTGCGCTTTCATCTGCTTGCTTTCTGAGGGTTCCTTGAGATTCAACTTCTCAAGATTCTCTCTAGCTCTTCAAGAGCATCAGCAATATCCTTCTTGAGCTCCTTGAACTTGATGTGGATAGTCTTTTCAACACATAGTGTTCTCTTGTTGTATACCATAAAAGCTTTCGAGACTAAAAAGTATACTAAGAAAATCCATCATCAGATTTAGGATCAAATTTTGCGAGTTTGTCCTTGATGTTAAGAATAGAGTAGGATGAGCCAAAAATATGGAAATATGATATGTTGGTTTTCTGCCCTTCTATAGCTCATAAGGAGTCTTCTTGAGGATTGGCCTTAGAAAGATTCTATTTTGAATATACCCCAAGGTATTTCAGCCTCTGCCCAAAAACCTTTTGCTAAACCACTTTCTAAAAGCATGGTGAATATTCAAAGTCCTCCCCATCACATCCTCCTCAATCTCCTTGGGGTCTTCCTCAGGGTCTTCCTTTGAGTTTTCCTCATCATCGACATCATAATGAGCAGGCTCAAGAGGAATCATCTAGAAGGGCTCCACATCTAATAGCTCCTCAAGGACCTCAACTTCATAATTAGAGGATAATTTTATCAAGGCACTTGTTGTGAAGGGGTCCCTAATCTCTGCAAGTTGGAATTAGAAGAATAGGAGATGATGTAATGGTTATTATATGAGGTTTGGTGACTCTACATACTCCTGTTGGGGCCACTTTTATGGTATGAACTCTTCGGAATGCGGCCCTACCTCCAGAGGTCCAATCTGAATTTGAGTCACTGTGCTTGACGCCATCATTAGATACTCTCAATCTAGAGATGACATGATCAAAGGTGTGAGAAATTATGTATTTCTCAGTAGGGGATTTTATCTTATCATAAGTGTTATCGTGTACATCTCTAGCCACTTTGAGTTTATTATTAAAGAAAATTATTACCAGTTAAAGATTTTATTATGCTTTACTTTTGAAAAATTTATATTCCGAAGTGATATGTCTTTTAAGATCTTTCATGAGCAGAGATAATGAATCTAAATAGTTATTATAGTCATGGAAAAGTCCACATAACTAAATGCATGAATTTAATAGCTATGCATCTTTAACTAGATTCGGTCCTTCACTCACTGAGTGCACCAACATCATTGCTTTAAACCACCACCTTAAGGTGATGAGCTCATACCGTGGCCGTCACCACAAACTTGTTTCGCGAGAAATCCCAACGGACTGGGCAAGGGGTTAAGCGTGAACTTCGCTATTACTATTTTATGCACAGCTTTCGTAGCATTTAACATTTCTCATGAAAATTATCATGATAGTGATCCTCATATAATACAATCCATACTATGTGATCGTTACTCAATTCAAGTCATGAATAACGTTTGCTTCGTATAAGACATAGTACTTGAATTATTTATGCATATAACAAACCATTTATCATCCATAATCATTCAATATATTTCATACACATTCAATCTCATAGGTCAAAGTCATTCATTATATGTGTCTCAAAGTCACTAGGTCATATATCATTAAAGCATAAGCTTCTAGGTCAAGGACTAAGTTCTCTAGTCATTTTATGAGTGTCAACCTTTCATTTAGGTGTAGCCATGGATTATATATTATTATTATCATTATTATTATTATTATTAAATTTAATCTGATAGAATCTTAGTAAATTAATCTTAAGCCTTATGAAAATGAGGAATTACTTGTTTTCCATCAAGAGTGCCATTTTTTCTTATTAGAGTTTTACAAGCTTCATTCAAAAATCAGCATGTCTATATGAAAAATTAATTTCTCTCTTTATACTTGCTATTTTGAGAAAATAAAGATATGCTCAAAATCTTGACTCATTTATCTTTCTCTGAAAGCTAACTTTGTAAAAATATTCCAAGCAAAATTACTTTATACCCTTACAAATTTACTCTAGGCAGTGCTCAGAAATTTTACCCGTGGCTTGTTTTGTAATCATGGAACAATGTAGGTATTTTCAATGAATGTATTTTATATGGATGTGTTCCTTAAGGTCTTAGCTTTCCCAACAAAATCAATTTTACACATTTTGCATTTTTTTTTTTTTTTTGGAAGGGAAAAGCTCTGAGTATTAATGAGTTAGATAGCATCTTCAACAAAAAGTCTGAAATTTGAAAAATTATATCTTCTTCTAGAAAATGAGTTTTTCTATACTTTCTTTTGGAGAATGTTCCTTAAAAGGCTAAATTTTAGGCATAATTTTTCCAAAGGTAGAAACGACAAGCTTTCCAATTGTTACTAGTTTTTGTTCACTTAGCTCAGTCAAAACCAGCTTCCAACACTAGTATGTCTGTGTGTATAAATTTACTCCTTTTCAATTCTAATAATATATTCTTATCATTTCCAACAAGGCCAACACACATACACATCAATATAGAGGCATTGGATAGAATAACATATAGCTTAGAGCATGTTTATCTTGGAAAGAAATAATACAACATTTAGAGAAAACTAGATGTGCAAGTTTTAAGCCTTTAGCTCTAGGATGAGCTAGAGACTTACAACCTTCACATCCTCAAGATAAAAACCACCTATCTATAACATCCTAATATTTAACTCAACACACCTAAGACGTATTTAAGTTAATTATTAGTTATTACTCTTTTGTTCCAGTTCTTAATATAAACTCTTAGAAATACTTTAATGAAATTACGGGTAAATTTTTTTTTTAACTTTCAAAACAAAACGTGAGCCGCGCGTACTAAGTAAAACCCATCATCTATCTTGCACATATAAAGGAGGAATACAAACGAGTCACATGCGTGCACAACAAAATATGCTACTAAAGGAATATCATTCCCACTAACAGAGGTTAAGTCAAGTACAGTAATCCAAGATGAAATAATATACAAACGAATACAAAACAAACTAGCATACGATCCCTCCTCTCACTACTCCTGCTCAAAGCGCCTAGAGTAAAATCCACGGATCAACTCGTCTCGTATGGCATAAAGTCCTGTAGGTCGAACATGGGCACCTCAGCGAGGATGGGTAGCGCCTCTACGTAGGGTCAGCATCTCTCATCGGTTGTACGACGTAGTTTCTCATCACTGTCACCTCCACCTCTATAGGGACAACAAAGGTAGACCTACCTGAAGGGTAATAGGAGGGTAGATCCTCTGATGGGTCCAACCGTGACCCGGAGAATGGGATGGTGACGGGGTATGAAATCAGGGAAGTCTCGAGATGATGCAACAGAGTGAGTATGTGGAAACTGTGACCATGCAGCATGAGCGCTCGAAGGCAAGATCATCCAGGAAGGGAGGGGAGAACCAGTCCCTAAAAATAGGGTGAATGAAGGGATGATCCATAAGGACATACAAACAAACTGTACAATAACCCACAACATGATATGATCGTTGACTGGGTCATAGTGTATTTCCCACGCAGGGGCATCACAAAGATCACGAACGTCACCATCTACCTCTGAAGACGAGATGGAAAGAAAAGAAAGGGAATGAGAAACTTATAAAAGAATCTCAGTAGGGTTTTCACCTCCTAATGCATGTGTCGTCATCATCGTATTCAGGAACCTCGGATTCATTATGAAAATGTGAGCATATATAAGTTTCATTTATTAATTTCCAAATACCTTTAGCTGAGGTCTGTATCTTTTAGCATGAATCTTATTGTCATGGATGTATCATGAATGCATGTCAATGCCATATGCCAGTTATCATAAAAATCACAATCAATGTACATGACATAGTGAACATAAATCTTTCTAACATGATTTCTCCTCATTATTCTTTTAGGTGACTTAAATTTCTTATACACTTTTCCTTGGGGGCCGCCTTATATCTTCTCTTCTCTTGAGAGTTCTAGGTTATGAGCTTATACCTAATTAGTCATCACTAGTTTATACTTATCCCCAAGATAAGCTAAATTCCTGACTCCTAGAGTGCGGGTTAGAGGGCATAGGAACACCTTTCATAACCATTAATTCCTGGAGTCTAAAGGGTCCTTTTGGATCACCTCTCATAACCTTTAATTTGGGGAGTCTAGAGGATCATTTCCATGTGTCTTATGTCACCTTAATTTTAGCGTGTTCATTAGAGTGCAAACCGAAGCATTTTATCATTATAATTTATGAATTCACATTTCATGCTCATAGAACACATCAATTATGCATCTCAAAGATCTCAATCATAATTGCAACTCATCATAACATAATTCTCATAGGCATGCTATTATCAACATCTTATTGAAAGGTAAACATGCTCCTACCCAGTATGTCGAAATCAAGGATTGGGCTCAACTAATGCACATGTTGTGCTTCAACAAGATGCATCAAAGGTCATCACCAATAAAATTCTCATTTTCAACCTCAAGTTGTCGTAATTACTCATTAGCCCTTAAACGGGTTAAAACTACAAATCGGTTTAATCTAACACTTGTAATTATTTTTTTATGCATCAAAGAGATCAATAGTGGCTATTACAATAATTTTCACTAACTTTTAACCTGATGAATAGTATCAAATAGCATTGAGCAATATTAGAAAATTAACTCTTAAGTGTTCTAGAAATTACATTTTTGACCCTTTCTAATTACTGGCTTTTCCTAAGATGCTAAAAATAATTATTACACTAATTATTAGCAATTTTTACACAATTAGACAACCCTAAATAGCATCATCAATAATCAAATAATTCAAATCAGTAGCCAAAATTCACATCTCTAGAAACTTTCAAAAAGTGCACTTTTGCACATTTCTAGTTACTAGTCTTGCCTAATGTGTCAAAAATGATTTTTATAACAACTAATGGTAGTTTTCACCACTCTAATTCATACCAATCAGCATGTTACATAATTTATAAAAACAAATCAGAAACCTCTATTTTAATTTCTAAGAGCTTGGAAAATTGCATCATAAATCATTCCTAGTTACTAGTTTTTCTTAAAATTATTTCAAGGCATTGGAAAAACATGAAGCCTTAACATAAAGTAAAACTCAACTCTAGGCCTATCATCATCATAAGGCCGAAATCATATGTTAAAGTATGTCCATGGTTAAAATTTTCATTTAAGATAAAAGGAGCAAGTCTTGAGCTTTAGAGATTTAGGTGATAACTAGAATCATAAACATGTCATGCAATCTCATTTTTAATCTTGGTCATTATAAGGTGATAACTTTGAAATATAAATATGATATGCAAGGCTTGAAATATAAACACGATGTGCAAGTCCATTTCCTTATCTTTAAGATTTAAAGTGATGACTTGAAATTTAAACATAATATGCAAAACTTGGAAATTTAAACATGATATGCAAGTCCACATTAAGGTGATTGCTTGGAATATAAACATGATTATGCAAGGCTGGAAACTTAAACATGATATGCAAATCCTTATTATTATCTTCAAGAATTAAGGTGGTTACTTGAAATATAAACATGATTATGCAAGGCTTGAAATTTAAACATGATGTGCAAGACTTGAAACATAAACATGGATGCAAATTCCTTTTTATATCTTGTTAAGCTCAAAACTCAAGACTTTTTAAAGAATCAACTGATTGACTCCAATTAATCTTAACAATGAGGAAGTGAGCTTTAGAGTTCTTATTACCATGGTTCCAAGAACCTTATTTCTTGAACTCATCATCAAGCTCAAAAACAATTTTTTTCATTAATCTTTTGACAACAAAAACTAAACATTGAGCTTTAGAGGTCTATTTTATGATGGATTCACAACCATCACCATGATTCCTCATCATCAAGACATGGTCATTATCAAGCCATAGAAACCAAAATTTAAAGGAAAGAACACAAGAAAGAACATGAAATAAAATTCCTACCAAGTTGTTTCTTATTTACAAAAGATAAAGCTTGATCTTTTATGAAGTAACAAGAAGAAAAATCTGCTCCTAAATGTGACGATGCTTTTGGCCAAGGCAAGTTAGAATGGAGGAAGAAATTTCTTGTGTTCTTGTGTTTGGAAATGGAAAGTTTAGGTGCTTAGGAGTTGATCTATGGTGGAAATGTGTTTGTTTGAGGTTGCTAGCTTGGATGAATGTCAAGACTTGGAGCTTCTTGGCTATGGAGGAGGAAGAAGAAGAAGAAAGCTTGAAGTCTTGAGAGAATGCAGAATTTTTTTTATGATTCTTTGAGCAAAACAACTTCAACAAAGCAAATGGTAATGAAATGATGTTTGTAAATACATTATTTATAAAAATAAATAAATAATCATGAGGCTGATAGTGAGCATGGGAGGCTGTGGCCTTGTTGGGAGATAATAGGAGACAAGATTGGATTCTTGATAAATGATAGGATAACATATTTAATTAGATAGTAAATCATGAATTGGTAACTTAGGGTAAATGGTAAAAAACAAGTGTTTAAGATTTACCAAGACAAGTCAAAAGAGTAATCTTATACTAGTAATGGAATTAATCTCAATTGAGTTGAAAATTAATTAGTAACATAAGTTCTAATCTTGAGACAAAGTAAGAAAGTGCATTTGATTTACCTTAATCTTAACATTATTGATTTCATGATTAAGAAAGAAAATTAAATTTCCCTAAACAATTCTTAGGCTCTAATTACCTTAGATAATTATTTTTAACCTTAAGTAATTATTTTTAACCTAAGATTAATGAATGAAATCAATTTGAAAAGAATTAGAGCCTAATATTGCCTTAATCACTTAAGTGAACTCATTAAGCACTAACTAGGGGTAAAAAGGTAATTTCACACACAAGCTCCCGGAATTACCCGAACATTTCCAGATATTACATAGTACTTGTAACAAACATTTTAAAATTTTACGGAATAAGGGTTTGAAAGTTACTCAATCTCATGTTAAATTACCATAGAGGCAATTTGGTAATTTTACTTAAGTAAAAATCGGGAGTTGAGATTTTTACCTCAACATCAACATATCACAAATAATTCCTTTCAAACATAAATCTAACCCCTTGAGGATAGCCGGATTGGCTATATCAATTTCGAGCAAAAATGACCTCAATGGCATTTTGGTTATTTTGCACACGAAAATCGGGATTTGCAATTTCGCACAATGTTACCCTAATGTTAAAATTTCTAATTAAGGATTGTTTGACCTCAAAACTTGTGCAAAAAATACCTAGGGGTATTTTGATAAGTTTGCACAACAGGAAAAATTGGGCATTACACTATCAACCAATGTAGAGGTAACGATGAGTCCTTCAATCCTTGCTAAGGTTCATGAACAAACAAAAAAAAAAGGTAAAAGTAAAAGTTTCCTTGCCCTTAGTCGAAGCTTGGAGATCTTGCTTGCAATAAGAGCTAATGTGTATGTTTCTTTTACAAGAGTTAGGAGAAACAACCCTTGTAATGAAGAGTGAGAACTTAGAGCTAGAATATAGTGTATAAGGAGGGAGTTAGAGAGAAGTACAAGAGAATAGAGAGCTAGAATCTTAAGAATGACTCCAGGATGGCAAAGAACAAAATAAAGCCAACTTGCCCCTTTATATAGGCCTCTTTGGTCGTGGGAGTTAGGACTTGTTTGGAGGGCTTTTTAATCCTCCATTTATTTCATTCATTAGCCGCTAGGTTAGGGTAATGGATAGTTATAACTTGGTTAGGTTTGCTAGTTAGTTTTTGATGAGTTGCATTTATGCACTCATTCTCTCCTAACTCTGGACACTTTGCATTTGAATTGTACTTAATTGATGGGTAATTGGTAGATTCACATTTAGTCCTCATTGGGTATCATTGAATAAAATCATGATTCTTTGCACCATTTTGATAAATAAAAATATTTTGGAGTTTCCTATACTTTTAATCCTTTTTTGTGAGTGTTATTTGCTTCCAGGGACTTCCCATAGTGGTGTATGAAGACCATAGAGGTGCATGGATTTTGTACTAGTGCTCAATTTGGGAGAATTTGGGGAGCTAAATAGAAGAGTTCTAGAGCTCATTTCCAGAAAGTATTGCAATGGAAAATTCCTATCTCTCTCTACAAGGATCGAATTGAGAAAAATGAAGATGTGTTGGAAAGCTCACGAAGTCCTCTATAACTTTTACGTTTAGCTTAAAACCCAGTTCTAACTGCCTCTTGGTGAAAATCAAGTTGCAAGATTAAAGGTTGCTGATACTCTGATGCTGTCTAATTTGACTCTTAGTTAGTATTTTGCCAATATATGAAGCTACCAATGTCTGATTAAGGTTATTCTTGTGGCGTTGGAAAGCTTATTCACAGAGCTACAACTTCTATTTCTTAGCTGAAGAGCTAGTTCGAACGTTTTGGCCTGCAAAATAGGGTTGGAAGTGTTTAGTTAACTACCCAGGTGGTGAACAAAGGTGCAACTTCGGCAATTTCTCATAGGAACGCCCAGCGGTCAAATGACCGCCCAGGTGGTCATAAGTGAGTAGCTAGCGTCAGCGAAACGCAATTTTTAAAAATGGAAGCCTAATTTTGGTTGACTCATTATTAGGTCAATACAAAAAAGAACGAGGAGACTCTTATACTCTCACATTCTCTCTAGAATACTCCTTCTCTCTACCCTCTCTCTAAGTTTTGGGAGTTCCCAATCTTTGTTTTGGCTCCCATTTGGGATTGTAATTGAAGCTTTCTTTCAACAACGATTGTGATACTCCCCTATGGAGGAGTAATCTCTTTACCATGTGCAAGGACAACTAAGGATTAAGTTTGTTCTTGAGGTTCCCAATTTTAATTGCAATTCATGGTTGGTTTTTCTTCCCCATTTACTTTCTCTTTTGACATCAATTGTGAAGATTATTGTAATTGTGTTTTTACGAGTTATTTGGTTGTGCATTCGTTCGCATGCAGAATCTAGACACCATTGGGGTATTGGGTCGATTGATTTAATTATATCCAATTGGTAAGGGATTGAAATTAACTCCATTAGGAATTCGGTTGCTGTAATTGGAAGTCAAACTAGCATTGGTTCAAATCACGATTATAAATTACTAGTTCTTATGTTAGCCAAACCTTTAGTGGGAGTTCGATTGTATGATCGCTATGTAGAATTGCATCATTGTTGTATCATATCATAACTAATGAAAGTAACCACCATCATGAATTTATCTTTTCATTGACATAGGAAAGACTTAGTTATACCCAACGGGTATTTGTTGTGGACAATTTCACAATAAATAATTTATACCAAATGGTATTGTAGTGGTTTACACCACACAAGGGATATAGTCTGCTTAGGACGAGCTCAGTCCTATACATGATCATCGAACTTCATTTTTTCCATTTCCGAATCAGACACAGATCTTCCTAGCCGATACGTCTATCGACTCAAAATATTTAGGGAGGTTTCTTTTTACTTTTCCTTCCCTCATTCAACCTAAGTCTTGTTTCTATTTTGTCCATATGTCAGAACATGCACGACTGAAATTTATATATATTCTCTTTTCTCAAATGCAAGCATAATGCATATCCAGGCATTCATTCACAATATAATCTTAATCATGCCTCTAGCATACTTTTATCTGCCACAAGTCACATGGCCAAATAGGTAACATTGAGTATTCATGTCATACTAGAACCAAAAATGCCATTAGTTCATCAACTGGCAACATCAATCCATTTCCAGCACAATGGTAAATTTACTGTCCTAGGCACAACATTTAGTTACCACATCAAACGGCCATTCCAAGTACCACAAAAATTCTATATGACACTATAACATGTCTAGAAGACCCTGTAAATATTTCAAGACAAACAGAGGTTTATAGCTACTTCAGTAAAATGTACAAATTTCGAGGTAAGGGTCACCAATTCACAGTCCAAACCCGTGTTCCCAAAATTTTTAACCCTAGTAATTGATGGAAATCAAGGCACAAGAAAATTTACAGTGATACTTCAATATGTCACTAACTTTGTATAAAAATTTCATGGGCTAATTCAATCAATTGCTATGACAATAAACTTGGACAATTTTATTGCTTCAGTTTCAACAACCAAGACAGCATCAATCATATTTCATTCTTGATTTTTTTGAGATAGTAAAATTTAAAATCAACACCCAAGAAAATTCATATAGTTATTTTAAGATGTTAAACCAACATATAATTTTTATAGCTCATGAAAACACCCACAAATATACCAGAAAATTCATGCATAATTACTGCTTCAGGACAACTAGGAATCCGCAGCCTAGTCCCAATTTCCTTTGAGAAAAACCCTTTTCTAAGCCCATCCAAACACACCACCAAAATTCACACATCAATATCAACATATTATCCAGCAATACAACCAGAAATTTTGGACCTCGGTCATGCCAAAACAGATCAAAAAAATTGACAAGAAAAGGCAGCAAAAACCCTACTTGTAGTAACCTATTAGCTCCTTGGCTTCAAGATTAACCAAACTTGATTCCTTCTCCTCCAAAGCTCCCAATCCAACTTCAAACCCCTCTGATATTAGTGAGGTGTGAGGTACAAGACAAGGTTTTGATAAGGAATGGAAATTTTGTTCGGTTAGATTGGTAGAGAATTAGGTGTAGAACAAGTTTAATGAAGAACTTTTGATGTTTCAACAACTCTAGGCTAGGGTTTTTGGGCTTAGAACTCAGAACAAGCTCTTGAGGACAACAATGGTGGCTGGTCTCTTCTCTTTTTCTTGCTGGCCGAATTTGATGGTGTCTTGGAGAAGAAAATGTGACTTGGCTCTTGTATTTAATGCTTTGAAGATATTATGTAAAGTAAATAATCATTTATGTGTTAAAGCAAAATGGATGGCTAAGATTTAATCTTATTCCAAGATTAAATCTTGGCCTTCCACATGTCCTAAAGGATAAGCTTTGACCATTTGTGGTGACTAAAAATATCTTAAATGTTAAAATCGCACACGAAATTTCCTAAACGGGTAAACACCGTACCCGATTGAACCGATATTGCCCGAAAATTAATTTTAAGTATAAAATTATCAACCCACCTAATTCTAACCTTATTCCCATGTTTTCCTAATTTCGAGCACCTCGGGCCCGAATCTAGGTTTAAGCTTCCAAGGGCCAGGCCTATAAAGTTACTATTCATCCCTACTAGAAATTTTTTTTTAAAAAACATTGGGCCACCCTCATCGTTGTTAAACTGTTATATTTTTAAAATTATGACTAAAAAACTCAAATTAATTTTTAAGTAATTTTCGGGTGTTACACCTGTTACAGCTAGACTTTTGATTGAAAACATGGTAGAAAACTCTCGCAGTTTGGGTTCATCATGGTAGTAGTACTCATCATATGGGTGAAGTCTCTTAGTTAGAGACGCAAGGTAGAGAAGAACTGGATGAATTGATAGAATTTTTGAAATAGATAGCCTTGAATCAGTTGGGCAGGTTCCTTCACTTCAGTTAGCTTGTGGTATTTGTTCTTGTGATACCCATACTCCTGATGTATGTCCATAGCTACAGGAGGACCCCACCTTGGTTGCTACTAGCAATGTGTTCCTTGGAAGACCCTAGAATTAGAACAACCAAGGGGTATGACCCGCGCATATATAACTCGGGTTGGAGAGATCACCCCAATTTGAGGTGGAACAACTCATCATAGCAGCAACAAAAATATGTTCCACCCCAAAAGTAGTAGAGCTACCTACGTGTCTACCAACAACTAGCTGCTCCACATTTGCCTACCCCTTAGCAGCCTTTTGCACTACCTGCCCTTCAGAATGAACCATGGCAGGAGATGATGAAAATGATGATAGAAACACAGAGGGAACGGAACAAGCCATACAAGAGATAAGAAATGCAATTGTGAGGCTAGAAAGTTCCCAATCCCAGGGAAGTGCATCCACCATTCATTCTCAGACAATTCTCAACCCCAAGGGAACGTTTCTGCTCCAGTTTTGCCTGGTTGGTGGTCCTTCAAGAAGCAGGTTGTGGCTAGAAGTCAGGAAGATAAGCAGTTGAACCAGAGGTACAGCAAGATAAGCCTATACCCCAGCAAAAGCAAGCAGAAGAGCAGGTAGAAAGAGTCATTCCATTGCCCTTCCCAGCAAGTTGCAAGACCTAAGAAGTCCAATGAATTAGAGTTAGAGAAGGACCTCTTGGAGACTTTTAGGAAGGTAGAAGTAAATATCCCTTTATTGGATGCAATTAGGCAGATCCCCAGGTATGCCAAATTTTTGAAAGATTTGTGCACCAACAAGACGAAACTAGGGGCAGTGAGAAAGAAAAGGTGACTATGGGGGTGAATGCTTCCTCCATCGTCAAACCAGGAAACCTACCACCCGAGGGTAAGGATCCAGGCACATTCAATGTTCCCTGTACCATTGGGAACCAGCAAATCAAGCAAGCCATGGCTAATCTCGAAGCTTGGCATTAATGTTATGCCAAAATCACTCTATAGATCCTTACACTTTGGGGAGCTCAAGCCCACTGGGTTGACAATCCAGCTTGCCAACCAAGCATCACAAAGCCAGAGGGGGTATTAAAAGATGTCCTAGTGAAGGTAAATGCTTTAATATTCCCTGCTAATTTTTATGTGCTTAAGATGGAGAATGACACTGATGCCAACCAACATACATTAATCCTGGGTAGACCCCTTTTGAAACTCAGAACCAAAATTGATGTTTATACTGGTACATTATCCATAGAGTGTAGGGACTTGAAAGCCTAATTTTGTTTGTCTGATGCCATTAAATTCCCTTGAGGAACACTCTATGTTTAGCATGGATGTCATTGACTCCTAGTAGAAGATGCATGTGATAATTTACTTGGTAAGGATACACAACCCCTCTGCCTTATTTTCTTCTCCCATGGGATATGATGAATCTGTTGTGAGATTTTCCAAGCTTTCAGATCCAGGTACACCACCCAAGACGTTCTCAGTTGCCAAGTACTCATAACCAATCCATGTTGGGTAAGAAGCCCTGTGAGGACGGTGGATCTTGCTGCATGAGCCCATGCAAAACTAATGGTCGAGGGCCAAAGTCTAGATAGAATGAACCATTCTTAGTCAACCATGTGCACCCTGATGGTGCAATTGAATTAGAAAACTCCAGGGTGGTTCGGTGCACCATTGATGAGCATAGCTGATGTACCTCCATGAGGCCCAACAGATCTAAGGGCTCAGTTGACCTATCTTTGGGTTAAAGCTACACACCCTCCATGAGGGTCCTGATCATCCAACTTAAGGATGCTAAAGCAAAGTGCTAGGTGAGAGATAACCCACTAGGTTTTTCCTTACCCTTCCTTTTTATTTTCTATATTTTATTTATTTTAGTTTTGCGTCTTGCTTTATATTTGTTTTTATTTTCTTTCA
The DNA here is from genome assembly GCA_030441495.1 of Dalbergia oliveri. Taxonomy (NCBI): domain Eukaryota; kingdom Viridiplantae; phylum Streptophyta; class Magnoliopsida; order Fabales; family Fabaceae; genus Dalbergia; species Dalbergia oliveri. The sequence goes on along the minus strand of JAMLFY010000013.1, from coordinate 3,709,345 downwards.
CACCATTCTTTTGGTACCTTAGAGGTTACATGTACAGGCTCACACTACATGCACTTTATTGACTTGCTTGGCATTGACTACTTTGTATTGTATGCTTGGTGGATTCATTATGTTGATTGGATTGAGTACATACACTTTTACCTGAGATTTTGAGCCTCTTTGATTGGACTATTATGTGCCATGCTTATTTGTTCATGTGTGTTTCCCTCTTTCGATTTGTATTCTAGAACTTGCTTAGGGTCTTGTTTGAAAATATGTTTTTCATGTGCATGCTTGAATATGATTAAGGCATTTTTTTTTATTTTTGCCACTTACCCATATAACCATCATTTGCATGTTACCATTGTTTAGCCCCTTTAAGCCTTATTACCATTCCTTTGTTTTGGCACATTTTTAGCCAAAAGTGAAAAACCATGAAAATTCCCAACCTTTTAGGGTTAAGAGAGCATTTGTGCATATCTTATATGTGTTTAAGTGTAAGGGTAGGGGAAAGCATGAGGACATGCCCCAAATTAAGTGTGGGGGAGGAACAATGTATACAAAAATAAATTCAGTAAGTAGTACACTAAGAAGGACAAAGGTTAAAAAAGAAATCCAAAAAAAAAAAAAGAGAGTTTAGTTGAAGTTGTGTCACATTGCTAAAGAGAGGCCTGGAACTGTATTAAGATGGACAAAGTGTACCCTCAGGCACTTATGCTCTTACCTATGTATTTACTCTCCTTTGACTAGAGGTTTAGCTCCACTGGCCTTTATATTTTCCCACCTTCACCTAGGCCCCATCACAACCAAAAGCAAGTCCTCTTGATTCAATATGCATATGAGTGTGACAAATGGAGAATAAGACCCTTGACAAGCCTATGGTAATGCATTTTCATTTGAGGTGATCCAAGTGTACATTTTATCCTAAAACACTTGAATGAATGAGTGGCAAACACTAACTTTGGGAGGGTTTTTGTACTTGATTCATTCATCATGTATGTGGATTCCACCTTGTGTGCTATGTTCTTATTCATCCCTTGCTTGTTGAGATCATCTTTGATTGTTGTTGTGAAAGCTCATTGCTTATATCTCTAGGTCCATTGGATTGGTGTGTTGTTATTTTCCATGTATCATGCATTTTTAGAGTTAGGAGTCCAGGAGCTTTGCAGCATTCATCTAAGTCTCTTGCATGAGGACATGCAATTGTTTAAGTGTGGGGAGTTTGATGAGTTACATTTATGAACTCATTCTCTATCCTAACTCTAGACATTTTGCATTTGAATTGTACTTAATTGATGGGTAATTGGTAGATTCACATTTAGTCCTCATTGGGTATCATTGAATAAAATCATGATTCTTTGCACCATTTTGATAAATAAAATAGGGATAAATGTATTTTACTCTCCTATTTTAGGTGCTGTGCAATTAGACCCTGACTTTTAAATTTGGGCAATTCGCTACCCCTGAACATTTTAGACCGTGCAAAAAAGCCCTTCCGTTAACTATACATCCATTTCTTCTGTTACCGCTCATGTGATAGTCACATAACATGTAATGGACAAAAATACCCTTATCTCCCTCCATCTTCATCCCCTTTCTAGCCATCGCTTCCACCCACCCTCCTCCTCTCTCGTTCACATACACCTTGTCTTTTCCTCCCTATCATGGTCTTCTTCATCACCATCACGGTCCACACTACCATTGCAAATGAACCAAAAAAGAAAAGAAAAATCAAAATCTTTCTTCTCCTCTTAAAAAACCCCACTCACAACTTTTCACACCAACACAACACAACACAAACAAAAATTACAACATACAGCACAGTTGGTGGTTGAATCATAACATCAAAATTTTCTTTTTGTTTTTTACACATATATGATCAAATCAAACAAACAAAAATGGCCATGGTTGATTTTGAACAAACAAAAAGCAAAGCCTCTGCGCCACCATTGCCACCACAGGAACCCCCCAAAATTGGCCACCATCTTAGTCGCAAAACTCTCCCTCGCAACTCCCTCTCTGTCCGATCTGTCCACGTGAAGCTAGCCTCCACTTGCCACCTCCACTGTTGTGAGCGCTCCAACCCACAAACACTGCCATTTTTGTAAACAAAAAAAGAATAATAAATTAACAGAAAAAAAAAAGACGTGAGGGAGAGTAAACCAGGCCACAGATCGCACCACCAAACCATCACCGTGTGCCACCGCGGTCCTCTGTCACATGCACCGCCATCCCCACCAGATCTGAAGTCACGGCTACTTTGATCAAAGCAATGAGGATACGAACAATGGCCACAGAGTTTCAAGAAGTGGTGACGGAGCTTCGCGATGGAGATCTGAATCACGTCCGAGCCAAAAGCCCAAGAGAAAGAGAAGGATGGTGATGGCTTAGATCTAAGGTGGACGAGCAGGCTCCACACGCGATGGAGATGGCAATCGTGCAGCTCCCTTGTGCAAAGGAGGAGGTGACAACGACGAAACTTCTTGCAAAGGTGGCAACGGCGTCGGGTCTTAATTTAGTGTATTGCACGTGGCCGGGCCCTCACTCAGAACTAGAGATTGAGGAGGGGAAAAGGTTGGGTTAAGGTAGGTAAATTTCATAAAAGGGTGAGGACAATTTTGTCCATTAAATATGCCATGTGACTATCACATGACTAGTTAACAAAAGAAATGGATGTATAGTTAACGAAAGGGCTTTTTTGCACGGTCTAAAATGTTTAGGGTAGCGAATTACTCAAATTTAAAAGTCAGGAAATTGCATAGCACCTAAAATACAAGGGGGTAAAATGCATTTATCCCATAAAAATATTTGAAGCTTCTTGTACTTTTAATCCTCTTTTGTGAGTGTTATTTGCTTTCAGGGACTTCCCATGTTGGTGTATGAAGACCATAGAGGTGCATGGAGTTTGTACCATGTTCAATTTGGGAGAATTTGGGGAACTAAATAGAAGAGTTTTGGAGCTTATTTACAGGAAGTATTGCAATGGCAAATTCGTATCTCTCTACAAGGATCAAATTGAGACAAATGAAGATGTTTTGGAAAGCTCAAGAAGTCCTCTATATCGTTCATGTTTAGCTCAAAACCCAGTTCCAACTGCCTCTTAGTGAAAATCAAGTTGCAAGATTAAAGGTTGCTGATGCTCTGATGCTGTTAATTTGACTCTCAATTAGTATTTTTCCAATATCTAGAGCTACAGATGTCTGATTGAGGTGATGCTTGTGGCGTTGGAAAGCTTATTCACAGAGCTACAACTTCTATTTCTAGGGCGAAGAGCTAGTTCAAATGTTTTGGCCCTCAACATAGGCTTGGAATTGTTCGGTTAACTACCCAGGGTCAAAGACACCCCAACGGTGAACAGAGCAATGGAACTTCGGCAATTTCTCATAGGACCACCCAGCGGTCAAATGACCGCCCAATGTTCATAAATGAGTAACCAATGTCAGCAAGATGCGATTTTTGCAAGTGGAAGCCTAATTTTGGTTGACTCATTATTAGGTCAATACGAAAAAAAGAACGAGGACTCCTATACTCTCTCATTCTCTCTCTAGAACACTCTCTCTCTCTAGGTTTTAGGAGTTCCCAATCTTTTTTTTGGATTGTAATTGACAGCTTTCTTTCGACAATGATTGTGATACTCCCCCTATGGATGAGTAATCTCTTTACCATATGCAAGGATAATTGAGGATTAAGTTTGTTCTTAAGGTTCCCAATTTTAATTGCAATTCATGGTTGATTTTTCTTCCTTGTTTACTTTCTTTTTTTATATCAATTGCGAAGATTATTGTAATTGTGTTTTTAAAGTTATTTGGTTGTGCATTCATTCGCGTGTAGAATCTAAATACCATTAGGGTATTGGGTCGATCTATTTAATTACATCCAGTTAGTAAGGGATTGAAATTAACTCCGTTAGGAATTAGGTTGCTATAATTGGTAGTCAACTGCATAGATTCATAGAATCACGATCGTGAATTACTAGTTCATATGTTAGCCAAACCCTCAGTGGGAGTGCGATTGTATAACCGCTAAGTAGAATTGCATCGTTGTTGTGTGATATCATAACTAATGAAAGTAACCACCACCATAAATTTATCTTTTGAACAAATGATTGAATAACTCTTAATCTGGGAATCCTTGTAGATAATTTTCTCATTATAATTGCTCGATTTAATTTAGTTGCTAAAACCCCCAAATCTCTTGAATCAATTCGGACACTTACTTATGAGACGACTTGGATTGCACCCTAACTGCATTTTTGGTGCAATTTAGTAACTAAAAGACTTTTTAATTTGTTGCGAGTTTACACCCACATCAGTTTTTATGCTACAAAAACACTTAACCTAGAGCTAGATTTCATGCCTAAGGGTGACTAATGACAACTTGTCACAAAGTGACACCATCAAGCTTTCATATAGACATTTAAGCAAGCTTCAAATCAGATCTTTCCACCCTAATTGATGGTTGAATGTTCGGCCATGCAAGAAGAAAAGATGAGAATCTTGTGATTTTCATTTTGATGGAAAACTTGGCGTTGTCTTGTAGTTAAATTAGGTTTAGTATAAGTTGTCTTGAAGAAACTTGTGCAAGTGTTTTCCTTTACATGTTGGCTGAAAATATGAGGGTTAGGAAGGGTCCATTGTGTTTTGAGAGTTGTTCTAAGAGGATCTCATTAATGGGGTATTTGGGTGTTTTTATCACTTTTGGCAAAGTACTTTTTACTTCTAAATAGTTTAATCCATGTTTTAATTATATTTTATTCTTAATGAAGAATCTTTCATGGATTAATTATATTAAACCCTTATCAGATTGATAATCACTCTTATTAATAATTAATCATGCCTATTTTAATTATTTTAGGTATAATTCACTTTTAAGATTATTATCATTTATAGTAAATTACCTGTTAAGCTTATTTTATTATTATTCTTGGAATCCTACACTATTTATTTTGTTTTCATCCATGATTAGGATATTAAACCCTTGATTAACTTTAGTTAAACCACTTGATCATGATCTAATTAGTCTTTGATCATTATTTCTTTATGTTGACTATTACATGTTTTAGTTGACTTTTGCATGATTTTATTGACTTTCTTAAAATTTTGACTTTTAGAGTTGACTTTGACTTCTAGTTGACCTTTGGCCTAGAGATTTGACTTTTTAACTTTGACCTTTGACTTTGGTTTTTGTTGACCCTGGGTCAACACTTAACCTTTTACGTTGGCTTGCCTCTATTCGGGTGAAAGTTCAACTTTTCAGCAAAATCGTTCACATCTGGTCATCACCAAGTGAACCTCCATTAAGGATAAAAATGGGAATGTTACATTTCTCCCCCCCTTAAAAATTTTGCCCTCAAAATTGTACATGCAAACAAATTCGAAAAATCTATTTACATTTCTATTCCAAGCTCTCATGTAAATTTCTCCATTCCTCCTTCCCAAGCCACCTTAACTAGGGGTACATTCTTACTTCTTAGCTTCTTGACTCCTTGGTCGACAATCCACATCGTAGGTAGTTCAAGCGTCAAGTCTTCCTTTAGTTGTAATACTTCTGGCTCTAAAATGTGACTACTCCGATACTTCTAAGTATTGATATGTGAAACACATTGTGGAGGTTGGATAGATTGGGTGGTAAAGCAATACGAAAGGCTAAGGTGCCGATTTTGGCAAAATCTGAATAGCCCTAAAAACTTAGGACTCAGTTTCTTTACCCTCATAGCTTGACCTATGCATCTGGTTGGGTAATTGCAGAACACGTGTTCTCCTTCTTCAAACTCGAAAGGTTTTCTTTTTGTGTTGGCATAGCTCTTTTGTTTGCTCTAGGCAGTGAGGATTCAATTTTTAATTTTTTATATCCATTCAGTTGTCTTCGTCACCAAGTCAGGTCCTAACAAACTCTTTTCTCTCGGTTCATATCGACACAAGGGTGATTAGCACTTTTTGCCATATAAGGCTTCGTAAGGAGCCATCCCTATGCTAGTATGAAAGCTATTATTATAGGCAAACGCGATCAATGGAAGGTATTTGTCCCAACTTTTTGGTTCATCCATAACACATGCCCTTAGCATGTCCTCTAGGGTTTGAATGGTCCTTTCCATTTGACCATCATTTGTGGGTGATAAGCTATAGTAAGGCTCAATTTTGATCCAAAACCCTTTTGGAAAGCTTCCCAAAACCTAGATGTAAATCTTGTGTCCCTATTGGAGACAATAGTTGGATGTACTCCATGAAGTCGTACTATCTCTTGAATACATATCGAGGCCAATTTATCCATAGGATAATTAGCTCGAATGGGTAGAAAATAAGCAACTTGGTTAATCTGTCCACTATGACCCATATGGAGTCATGCCCAGTTGGGTCCTCAGGAAACCCATGACAAAATCCATCGATATGCTTTTCCACTTCCATTCGGGAATAGCAAAGGGTTGTAGCAACCCAGATGGCTTTTGATGTCTAATCTTGACTTTTTGGACCAAGCATTTTCCTACCATTTCTACCACGTTTGCCTTCATTATAGGCCACCAAAACATCTTCTTCAGATTGTGGTACATCTTGGTCATACACGGGTGATGACTGACTCTTATGGGCTTCTTCCAGAATGCTAGCCCTCAGTCCACCTGTCATGGGAACACATATCCTTCCTTGATATCTCTAAACTCCTTTCTAATCTTGGGAGAAATCCTTCAACTTTCGGCTTCTACTAGGGACAAGGTTTTTAGGAAATTCTTATCATCCTTTTGAGCCTGGATTATCTGGTCCTTAAAGGTGCTAGTTATACTTAACTAGCTCAGCTTTACTTTCCCTATAGATATGGTGTACCCAAGGTTGAGAAATCCTTTTATGAACCTCTTATAGTAATTGGCAAGTCCAAGAAAACTCCAAACTTCTGTCACTATGGTTGGGGCCTCCCACTTCTGCACTTCCACCTTGCTGAAAATCCTTTTATGAACCTCTGATAGTAATTGGCAAGTCCAAGAAAAATCAAAACTTCCATCACTATGGCTTGGGCCTCCCACTACACCGCTTTCACCTTACTTGGATCCACAACTTTGCCCCGTTGTGAAACTACATGACCCAAAAATTTTATTTCCTTCATCCAAAACTCACACTTGGAGAGTTTGGTATACAACTTTTCTCCCTTAGGGTCCTCAGGATGACTCTCAAGTGTTTCTCATGTTCTTCCTCCGTCTTTGAATATATGAGAATGTCATCTATGAACACCAACACAAACTTGTCCAAGTAAGGTCTAAAATTATGTTCATGTAGTCCATGAATACGGTAAGAGCATTAGTCAGTGAACAACATCACGTTGAACTCGTAATGCCTATATCTTATCCTAAAGGTTATTTTAGGTATATCTTCTCCCCTAACCTGAATTTGATCATACCCGAACCTCATATCTATCTTCAAAAACACCTTGGTGCCCTTCAGCTAATCCATGAGGTCATCTATCCTTGGCAACGTGTACTTGTTCTTTATGATGACCTTGTTGAGCTTCGGAATCCATGCACAAACACAAACTTCCATCATTTTTCTTAACGAAAAGTACCAGAGCTCCCCAGGGACACACTGGGTCTAATGAAATTCTTTGCTAACAACTCCTCCAATTACTTCTTAAGCTCCACTAACTCCATCTGTGACATCCTCTAGGGTGTTATAGATATAGGTCCCGTTCCGATATCAAATCTATGGAGAATTCAATTTCGCTTTGTGGGTAAAACATTTGGGTATTCTTTCACTACCAGAATATCCTCTAGAGCTTGCTCTAACTCTACCTCACTCGCCAGAAGGAGAACACATCCTTGCTTTACTCTATTTCCACTGCATATGCCTGATGGTGTTCAAGTACAGGGAATTTTTTCATGGTTCCGATAGTTGTGGGTGCAAACACTATAATCTTATTTGAACAGTTTAGGAGTACATGGTTGGCAGAAAGCCAATTCATGCCTAAGATTAAATCAATACCAGTAGGTTTAAACAAATCAAATCATTCTAAAAGGTCCTATCATCTATAGTAAACTGACACCCTAAATAGCCTAGACTTGTGGTAATCGAGTTCTTTGTAGGTAGAGAAACTATCAAAACATATGGCAGTTCTTCCAGGTAATTTCAACTTAGAGACACAATTGTAAGAAATGAAAGAATGCGTAGCGCCAAAGTCATATAGTACAACTAAGGATTTACCCATAATTTTGCACTTACCTTGGATCAGGTTGTCGACTCTAGAATCGCATCAGCGAAGATTTCAAACACATGCCCTTGGACCTTAGGCTTAGGAACATTCGACTCGGTCATTACTTGGACAATTCTTGCGAAGTGTCCCGGCTTGCCACACTTGTAGTAGACATTTTTCCCAAGACGGCACTCCCCACTGATTCTTTCCACATGAACGGCATACCGACTTATTGTTGTTGTTCCCAAGTCTTGGGCATTGGAAGACATCCTTTATTGATTTTGGGCTGGCGTTAGGGGTGTTTCCCCTTGGGTGCATTTCCCCGATGAAATCTCTTATAGGGTTGCTGAATTACCACTGTGGTTGTCCTTTTCTGTTGTCCTCGGTGTTCTACATGGCCAACTTTCTGTTACAACCTTCTGCTACCTAACATTTGTTGACCAAGGAAGCGGAATTGGTGATCTCTAGGGTGGCTACTATAGCTAGAATATCTGGCTTCAATCCACTTTCATACTTCATGCATTTCCATCTTTCATGTGGGTCTCATTGGTAGAGTGCTTAATGTTTAATCAGCTCTTCAAATTTGGTTGTGTACTCAGCCACGGTCCAATTTCCTTGAGTCAGTGAAGAAACTCCAATTCCTTTGCCTTCTTGACAAGATCTGGCAAGTACTTCTAGTAAAAGGTGGTACTGAAAACTTCCCACAAAATATGTGTTCCAGCATATTCGAGCTGGCTCTTGGCACCCTTCCACTAGGAAACTCCTCTCCTTTGAGGATAGGTGGCATAGGCCACTTTCTTGTCCTCTTGAATAGTCGACGATAAAGAATACCTTCTCTATTTCCTATATCCAGGCATTAGTTGTGTCTGGGTTGGTGGTTCCTTTGAACTCTGGTGGACCAGCTCTTTGAACTCACAAACTCTCCCGTTCATTAGTTCCCACAAGTTCCTCAGTCCTTCCATTCATCTGCTCCATCATAACTTGGAGCTTGAGCTTGCATGGCATTGGCCATTTCACGTATTGCGCTAGCCATCTTATCCTAACTTCCTTCGTTATGTTGTCCATAAGAACATCAGTTTCCCCATTAGTTTCTGGACACACCAAATAACAGACATCAAGTTGATTGGGCTCAATACTTATGCCAAGTATGACAGGAACTAACATCATTCTTAAGCAGTCATGCATCCTAATCCTAACATCTCCTCATACAGCAAAACTTTAAAGCATGACATTTATAAAAGCATAGTCAGTCCATCCCCCAGGCCTTAAAAGGATGAACTACTCGATACCAAAATGTAACACCCTAGTAAGATCGAACAATGCTTAAGTAATTTCAGTTCTTCTTAGTTATTACCTTTTGCTTTGTGTTTCTTTTAAAATTAATGTTACATGAAAATAATAGAATTTTTTTCAAAACCATATATTCAAAAATTAAGCCTATACTATGAAGTGGAAGTTTCGTATAATAGTCGGCACTATTCTTTCTTTAAAGCTCTTTAACAAAATACTCAAATACATAATATAGATAATAAACTTTAATATTAATTATAAACTTAGTACATAACCAAGTTCACAAAGATGGGCATTCCCATTTTTAAATACATCTCATAGCATGGGTAACAGTGCATAATACAACATCAAATATAACAAGATTCCGAATAAAACCAAATAATACAGAACTATAAAGAGGCAAAACTAAACATAACTAAATATATAACTAAGGATAAGGGATCAATGTAGTAGTGCAACAGGTGGCTCCATCTCTAGCAGGTATAGTGAGTGCGAAAGGGCTTCTAATGACCGTGTGTGGGGTACGAGTGGGTGCATGGATCCTCGATGCGGGTACTCCTGATGATAACTAGGTGACTGGAGGCATCAGGATGTAGATCGTAGTTGATATGGACATCACATCAGGAATAGGTCCCGACTCATTTGAAGGCATCCCCCAATTTTGCCAACCGTCATTCTCAATATTGTCATGCCAGGATTCAAAGTCCTCCTCAATCTCCATGGGGTCTTATTGAGGTTCTTCCTCCGGGTCTTCCTCATCATCGGCATCGTAATAAGCAAGCTTAGGAGGAATCATCTGGAGGGCTCCACATCCAATGGCTCCTCAATGACCTCAACTTCAGAATTAGAGGATAATTCTATTACACGCACTTGTCATGGAGGGGTCCATAAAATCTGCACATCAGAGTCGAAAGAATCGAAGATGACGTGAGGGTTACTGTATGAGGTTTGGTGACTCCATATCCTACTACTAAGGCCACCTTTATGGTATGAACTCCTCGAGAATACGGCCATGCCTCCTGCTGTCCAATCTGAATCGGAGTCACTATGTAAAGCGCCATCCTCTGGACGCTCTCTATCTAAGATGATACAGTCAAAGGTGTGAGAAATTATATATTTCTCAGGAGGGATTTTATCTTATCATAAGTGTTATCGTGTACATCTTAGCCACTTCGAATTTATTATTAAAGAAAATTATTCATTATGCCTTGCTTTCAAAAACATTTATATTCCCTAGTGGCATGTCTTTTAAAATCTTTCATGAGCAGAGATAATGAATCTAAAATGTTATTATGGTCGTGGCAAAGTCTACATAACTAAATGCATGAATTCAATAACTACGCATCTTTACTGGATTCAGTCATTCACTCACTGAGTGCACCAACATTGTTTCCTTAAATCACCTCATTGAGGTAATGAGCTCATACCGTGGCCATCACCACAAACTTAAGATCTTAGCTTTCCTAACCAAACCAATTTTACACATTTTTCATTTTTGTAGGAACAGAAAAGCTAGTTAAGTGTTAAAGGGTCAAACATCATCTTCAGTAAAAAGGCCGAACTTTGAAAAATTATATCTTCCTCTAGAAAATGAATTTTTCTATACTTTCTTTGAAGAATATTCCTTAAAAGGTTGCCTTTCAGGCATAATTTTTCTAGAGGTAGAAACCACAAGCTTTCTAATTGTTACTAGTTTTTGTTCACTTAACTTGAACCAGTTTCCAAGTGTGTGTGTGTGTGTGTGTGTGTGTGTGTGTGTGTGTGTGTTACTCTATTTCAATTCTCATCATTTCCAGCATGGCAAACACACATACACATCAATCCAGAGACATTGGACAGAATAACAACTTAGAGCATGTTTATCTTGGAAGGAAATAACACAACATTTAGAGAAAACTAGATGCGCATATTTTAAGCCTTTAGCTCTAAGATGAGCTAAAGACTTACAACCTTCAAATCCTCCAGATAAAAGCCACCTACCAAATAATGTATAGGTAAATATGAGTCCTTCAACCCTTGCTAGGGTTCACGAACAACAGGAAAAAAAAGAAAGAAAGGTAGAAGAGAAAGTTTTCTTGCTCCTAGTCCAAGCTTGGAGATCTTGCTTGCAATGAGAGCTAATGTGTATGTTTTAGTGTTTTTACAAGATTTAGGAGTAACATCCCTTGTAATGCAGAGTGAGAACTTAGAAAGACAATATAAGTGTATAAGGAGGGAGTTTTGAGAGAAGAATACAATAGACTAGAGAGCTAGAGACTTAAGAATGACTAGAGGATGGCAAAGAACAAAATGAAGCCAACTTGCCCCTTTATATAGGCCTCTTTGGCCGTGGGAGTTAGGGCCTATTTGGAGGTCTTTTTAATCCTCCATTTAGTTCATTTAGTTGGCCACTAAATTAGGGTAATGGATAGTTAGAACATGGTTAGGTTTGCTAGTTGGTTTTTATGCTACAAAAACACTTAACCTAGAGCTAGGTTTCATGCCTAAGGGTGACTAATGACAACTTGTCACAAAGTGACACCCATCAAGCTTTCATATAGACATTTAAGCAAGCTTCAAATCAGATCTTTCCACCCTAATTGATGGTGAAGTGTTCAGCTATAGAAGAAAAGATGGGAATCTTGTGCTTTTCATTTTGATGGGAAACTTAGTGTTATCTTGTAGTTAAATTAGGTTTAGTGTAAGTTGTGTTGAAGAAACTTGCGCAAGTGTTTTCCTTTACATTTTCGCGAAAATATGAAGGTTAAGAAAGGTCCATTGTGTTTTGAGAGTTGTTCTGGAGAGGATCTCATTATTTGGGGGTTATTAGCGTTTTACCACTTTTGCAAAGTACTTTTTACCCAAAATGGTTTAATCCATGTTTTAATTATATTTTATTCTTAATGAAGAATCTTTCATGGATTAATTATATTAAACCCTTATCAGATTGGTAATCACTCTTATTAATAATTAATCATGCCTACTTTAATTATTTTAGGTATAATTCACTTTTAAGATTATTACCATTTATAGTAAATTACTTGTTAAGCTTATTTTATTATTATTCTTGGAATCCTATGCTATTTATTTTGTTCTCATCCATTATTAGGATATTTACCTTTGAGCAACTTTAGTTAAACCACTTGATCATGATCTAATTGGTCTTTGATCATTATTCTTTATGTTGACTATTACATGTTTTAGTTGACTTTTACATGATTTTATTCACTTTCTTAAACTTTTGACTTTTAGAGTTGACTTTGACTTTGTGGTTGACCTTTGACCTACAGATTTGACTTTTTGACTTTTGACCTTGAGTCAACACTTAACCTTTTACGTTGACTTGCCCTTATTTAGATGAAAGTTCAATTATTTCAAGCGAAATCGTTCACATTGGGTCATCAGGAGTGAACCTCCATTTAGGATAAAAATGAGGATGTTACAAGGCATCTAAGCTAGAAGAATCATTGCTACAGCGGTGGTGTGAAAAAGGATGACATTGGGGAGGCATACCGAATCCTGGAAAAGCATGAATACAAGGGATAAGACACAAATCTTGAAAGGATGACAAGACTTTATCTCTAAACCTAGACATGATTGGCCATTCATAAAAGCCTCAAGTAACACTTCGTTAATGCAAATGGGCGCTCTTCCATTTACATAAATAACATGCTATTTGTGGACACTTTGTCACGACCAGACCTGGAAATGTGACCAGTGAGGAATCTTTTCCCCACATAAACCTTATGACCTCTGAGTCTCTCTACATGCATATAGTAATAATAAAATTCATCTTTAAAATATTATTTCATCTCTGATATAAATCTCTAGCTCTTTGAAAGCAAAGTTCTCATAAATAATTTCATAATCAAACTCTAAATCTCTCTGTAATACACAATATAATGAGTTGCTCTCTCTACAAAATAAACCATGAAAGTTATAATAATGTAAATATAAAATAATCATGGTATACAAAGCGCAATCTATCTCTATGGTTTGAGAACTTGCCTAATGACATTAGAGCACTCTATCTCTATATAAAACACAAAAGATACTTCACTCCAAAGTGAAGCTCACCAACTGGATATTCTACTGCTAGGGAGGAGGTGGCTGAGAAGGAGTCATAACAACTAGTGTATTGTAATGGAAAAATGGAGAGGGGTGAGTGTAATCCTGGGGACGAGGCAGGGAGTGATCGCGGGTGCGAGAAGGCACGGACAAGAAGCGGCTCCTACCTCCAAACGGAGAGGTAGATGAATGAACCAATTACACACCCAAATGAGAGGGATCCTAAGTCTATATAGGTATAGGACTATACAGTTAAGGAGGGCTTATATGAATTAATTGGTACTACCTATGCCACAAAGATGTGTAACACTCTAGTAATTAACCAAATACACCTAGGTTGAATTTGATTAATGACTAGACTTTACTCTTTGCTTTGGTTCTTTCATCATATTTTGAAAATACTTAGTGAAATTACGAGCCATTTTTTTTTTAACATAATTGAAATCGTGAGCCACGCATAACATAAATGATTAAGCGGTAGTAAAATAAGACATTTAAGAATCTAAATATATCATATTGGCTCCATCACATAACATCCATAATGCACATCACAACATATATACAATAACCTCACTCAAAAGGTGAGTTAAGTTCATACATCATATCTTACACCTTCACACCATAGGAAACTATTTATAAGGAAATTCATGCCCCTAAACTAGATAACCTTAAAAGCTCGAGGAAGGCTACTCTAAACTGGGATGTATAACACTCTTAAGACTACTTAAGAACTCTTTAGGGCCACTGTCTTGGAAACGGGAAGAAACCCGATCACTGACGAGCTTCCTCGGAAGGGGGCACACGAGATGCACCAGGCTGGGTCGCATGGACGATCTTCTTGCTAACCTCGGCTGAATAACTGTTTCCTCACTACCCTCTCTTACACGTGGGAGAGGAGGAGCAGAGCTCTCAGAATAAGCATGAGTAGGAGGGTCCTCTGAAGGATCAGTTTCAGAATATCTCGTTCGTGGATTATACTCTGGAAAACCATGGACAGGAGATGAGGCGGGATAAGAACGTAACATTCTTTCATCAAGTGGACGTGCATGTTCGAAAACCATTTCATCGCCATAGGGAGAAGTAGGAGAAAAACGATAACTAGGGACAGGATGTGCAAATGGACGACCTACGTAAATAAAAACACGAACCGAGCACCTTCCTTCAAAGTGATACGAATGATGCACCGGATCATAGTGGAATTCCCAAGTAGGGTGTCAACGAACGGACGAATGTCGCCATCTGAATCTGAAGACAATGACGGAAATAAAGGAAAGGGAGTGAGAATCTTACTAAAGAATTCTCAGTAGGGTATCTCCTTCTACGGTGTCATCATCAAAGTCTCCAGGAATCTCGGGGTTATTATAAAATAGTGAACATACGAAGATTAAATTTTAAGTTCAAAAATACTTTTACCGAGATTCGGTCAATTTTAATTATGCGTCTTATAATGCATCATAATCTTAACATGTCATATTTATAATGAACTTTTCTTTTATCATTACATCATATTCCTCATCATCATCATTAATATAACATGCATAGAAGAACATCATATTTCTCATCATACAATAACATACACAAGTGAGGACAAAGCACATGAAAAAACCCATGTTGGTTTGTGGGGACAATCGATAATCCATAAAGCGTAGGGATGTTACAGTGAGTTTTATATAAAACTCAGGAAGATCCTCACCCATAACCCTTTCATGAGACAACAACAAGATATACATACATATATAATCATCAAAATTGGTTAATGCAATAACTTTGAAATCTTATATATATATATATACACACACACACACACACACACACACACACACATAATGGCTCTAAAACTAAGGTTCTCTGGAAATGATAAACAAAAGTACTCTACTAGAGAAACAAGGATCTCTAGTTATGCATTTCATCACAATATATTCTCTGATTATACATGTCAACCATAGCATAATAAATTCTCCTCTATGATCCCTCTAAGATAAATTGGACACCTAACTAAGTTTCGTTCTCTGCTTTGTGAGATTATCCTCCCAAGACAACTTGGTACCAAGATTAACGATTATTTTACAACCATTAACTCATTGTACTTTCTCTATAGCTACCTTCTAGTCTCTAAATCATAGAAATACCTAGTTTTTCTAAAACTCTACTCTTGGGCTTTCCTCTAGGTACCAAACTCTATCATACATAAATACTCTACTCTAGAAATCATTCTGATAATTCACAAAATCTCCAAATTAAATCATATTCATACTCTAGCTCTTTATAAAATCATTTTAGCAATAGTGGTCCTATGAGTTTATATTTAAACAACTATTTCATGCTCTATTGAACCATCCATAATCTCTAATCTCTTGAAATATTCTCTAAATCCATGAAATCATGCCACATTATGAGGAAAATAGTTATAATGATCAACATAAGGATCATAGGATTTGAATTCACTCACCTGGAGGGAGGAAGGGATGGTGTCAAGACCAATGGAGCTCCAGGGAGGAAGGATGGCAACAACGTCTACCATAATAATCATAAAATCTAGATTAAACTCTAATACTCTCTAGTTAGCTGTAGATCAACTCTAACAATATTGAGAGAGCACCCCCACTTGACAACAATGAGAGAAACAACAAAGCCCATACTCTTGGATATAAGATGAAGGGAAGAAGACAACAAAAACCCACAAAATCTCTTACCTTGATCTTGGAAGGAGAAGGATTAAGGTTGGATTGAGTAGAAGAGAGTGGAGAGGGATTTGGAAGGGAAGGTTTCGGTTTGATGAAGGGAAACCCGACTATGAAGGTTTAAGAAGGAGTTGGAGGATCATTAAACAAAACTGTGTCATTTTACATTGTATTGGCATCAGCCTTACTGTAATGAGTCCTTCAAGGAGCCACTTGCTCCAGGTAGTTATGTTCTCCAGAATTCTGCAACAACAACACCCAAACTGCATCCTTGGCCCTTTACGCATCCAGGGCCTTCAACACGGTGGGTCCCAAGGGACTCTAGTGCTATCAGAACTTGTCTACTAACACGTGTACACCAAGTATTACAATATCTAGATCTATCCTCATGGGAATGATACTTTGCTCACTACTTTATTATCTGCATGATCTAGTATACTTGCTAGAGTTCGCATCATGGGACCGCCACCGACATCGAAACACCGTCATTCAATACCATTTTTGTGATGGGTATTTTTGAAAAAAATTACTATATTTCTAGAAATGTCACTTAGTATTTAGTTTGTATACTTAATGCCTCTATATTGCATTATTAGGAAAGCTATTCCCCAATAGTATTCCAGGAAATAAAAAATCATTCTATGAACCACACAACCCTAGTATTATCTGGAACTAGGCTTGATAAGGAGTGCACATCTAAGTATGTGCCTCCAACCACTTTGCAAGTCAAATCATTGGGTACAATATTTCAGGAAATGAACACATGCCATGAAAAGTTGCCAAGTTATCAATTTTTTTATATTTTTGTTCATTTTCTTACAACTAGAGTATGCCAATGAATTTAGTTTTAATTATGAGGCAAATGTTGTGATGCTCTTTACTTTGGGAGTGCCATACACCTTGTTATCAATGTTCCAATTAACTGTGGTACATTGTAATAATTCTCTAATTTTGATAAACTGTTAAATAGTGATTAATTGTATTTTAAAAGACAAAAAATTACAATGTGATCTTGGGACACTAAAAAAGAAATTTATTTGACTTGGAGATCAACAGATCAAATTTTATTTAATTTTAGGATCACATAGATAAAATTTAGAAGTATTGTAGTGCATTATATGTATTTTAAAAGTGACCAAAATTTATATGTATGATACTAAGATATTCCTATGAAGTTCTATTTAATTTAAGAATTATAATAAAAATCTATTTAATTCCAGATCATACGAATAAATTTTAGAAATTATTATTATGTATTATATACAAATGGTGTATCAATATACCATCACATTCTATTCATTGGATGTCTGAGGTGTGTGGTGCACCTTCCAAGTGTGGTGCATCTAAGACATGGCGTAATTCCAAAATGTCCTCCTGAAATTCCAAATTATGAGTTGGTAAAAATGTTTAGACCTATGGGGGCGTGTGGTAGCAAGTTTAAATTTACATGCCAGGGAATACTATTCCTGGGAAAGTTATTTCAGGAGTGTCATTCCAGGCATAACATTTTTACAGTGTTTGGTGAAAGGGCTAAACTTCCAGGAATGTTATAAAATATACTTGGGAATTAACATTCCTGTGTTTGGTTGTCATCAATATTCCAGGAATATTATACAATTTTTCCAAAATACCCTCATAGTTTTAATGACAAAATTAACAATTTAAACTCAAAAATTAATAGTTTTTAGTCCAAAACTAACTATTCTAATAAAAAATTAACAATTTTAACTCAATTAACTATTTAAACTAAAATTTAATCTTTTTTACATGAAAATTAACAATTTTAACTCCAAATTAACAATTTTGACTCAAAAATTAACTATTCAAACTAAAAATTAAATTTTAACTCACAATTAACTATTTAAACTAAAATTTAACAATTTTAACTCAAAAATTGACCTTAAACATGTCATACTCAAGACTTTACTCAAAATTTATACACAAATATAATCCATCATAACCATAATTGTATAAAATTTGCTCAAATTAAATTCAAACATAATTTTATTTTACAATGCTCGATATATGAGTATCATCCACATTACATAACAAAAAAAACCACATCAATTTAAACACATAGTAATCCATAAATATATGTCAAATCTCCTACATACAAACACACTGTAAGGGCTACCAATTCATACAAAAAGCTTTAACTCAAGACACATAATTATTCTAAAATAAGAAATTAAGATTGATTAAGACTGAAAATAACCGTCACATGTTCAATCTGAATGAATCGCCCACAAACATTATCTTCTTGCCCTTCCACCTACTTAGGAAATCCATCCCATCGAACCTAAAACACATAATTCACAGTCACATTTACACAAAATAATATATTTTATTTTAATTTTATTTGTCATATCATATATGGAGCCTCTATTCTAAAAAAAAAAAATTGGTTTGCTTGCACAAAACCAAATTGAGTTTTATTCAAACTCATTTATCAAACACTTTAAAACTAGCTTCAGCTGGTCCCCTCTTCACAGTTCTTTAATACTTGGTAGAGAAAAGAAGAAAAGCCAAACGATTATCAAAGCTATGCCCTTGAAAAATTGTAACAAAAGAAACTCCTAAAATCTCAAAGCAAGGTTCCATAATCTACTATTTACCATTATAATTTGCAATATTTCAAATATGGAACGCATAAAATGCACGAAATAGGTAGGGTGGGTTTTGAACAAATTGGGAAGGCATGACATGAAATTGAAATTGAAATTGAAGTTGAAGGAATGATGGTACCTAGCTACCTACATATTCTGTTTCTCTTTTATTATTTTACTACACAAGTGTCGTGTCAAATTATGTTTTATGAAAATGGCATGTTACTATAATTAACAATGTCACCAAAAAGTAATTAACAACAACTAGCTAGGCCATCAGAAGTAAACTACACCATATGGAAGAAAGTAACCTTCCTTGGATGTGCCCTTCCTCATTGAAGACATCCCATTCCCCGGGCTTATGGGCAACAGCATATTTATTGCCAAGGGCAGTGCAAAAGTTCTCACATTCCTTAACTTCACATTAGGGTTCCTTGAACAAACAAAACCACAATAGAGGGAAACTATAAAATAGAGAAACAAAAAAGACAGCACAACAATCCAACAAAAAGAAGAATCCAAAAAAGGAAGACATTTCTTGTCTACAAGTCCATTTCTTGGCCAGTGACCCAGTGAAAGTATGTGGTTTTTCAAATGTCATATGATTTCTTGTCCTCCATATTGACCAAACAACATTGAATAGCAAGCTAATCCACCTTGAATTTTATAAACTAAGACACTAAATAAGCAGGAAAACAATGCTTAGCTTTATCAGTGTTTTTGGAAAGAACACAACCAATGTCATGGTTCCATGAGAGAATGAATTAGATATAAGATAGTGGACCTCAATGAATGATAAATAAGAAAAGTACGATGACAAAACACAAGCAAAGAAAAAGACACTAAATTCATCCGTGTTGAGAGGAAGGAAGAAGAGAATTACTCACTTTCACCTTAAAAAAAAAAAAAACAACAGCTCCTGAGAAATTAAATAGCATGAAAACCATTTCAATTAGTTGTAAACAAATCCCATGCAATAGTAGAACAGGGAGATTCAACAAAAAATAATTTCCCTCTACATTCTATAGCTATACCTTCAAGTCAAATCCTTACAAGGATACATATATGATCAATGATCATCAAATTACAATAAAAGAACACACCTCATGTTACAAGAGTTAAATGCCCTGATAAATGAGCTTCCAGTGGCAGGAGTATTGCATGTGAGATCCCATCAATAGAGTGAGGATGGATCAGAAATTATCTTCCCATCCAATTCAACCATGACATACGATCAAAGAATACTTTTAAGCATAAACTAACAAGAGTTGATATGCAAAACACTAGTATTGGTTGACGATAAACTAAAAAATAGTAACACAACAATAGGGATTACAGCCTTAAATATGCTCCAAGAAGATGAGATATGATTGCAACACAACTGCAAAAGAAAACCATGATAGAGAGTACCATAAGCAAAAAAAAAAGTGCCAAAAAACTAAAAAATGAAAAATCATCTTCTAGAAAAACAACAATTCAAACCAAAATAGAGTAGCGATCATCAAACAACAATAACCATAACAAAAGTTCAGATTCCACTCACTCATTCACATAGTTTTTTTGTGTGTTTACCTCTGGAAGCAAAAATGAGAGCGAGGTAGCTCTATTCAAGGTTGTGCATAAATGGATTCTTCTTTGACAAGCAGAGCTTGATCCTCCTAAAGCAATCAAGCACGTTTCGAACCTCTTCATCGTGAGACGGCGGCGGTGGTGGCCAGACGAGGTAGGGTTTCCAGAGATCACCGCGGCGGCGGCGGCGACCGCTTCAGGAGGTGCTGTGGAGGCGATGGTGGTGGCGATTCCGAAAGTGTCATAGTGCTTTCACTCACAACCGAAGAGCAAACCAAAAACAAAGAGAGTAGCATAGAGAAGCATACCATGGGTCCATCCTTGTGGCGGTGATCGCGAGCGAAGATCTCACGGCGGAGTTAAAGTGGAAGAGAGGGTGAAGTTGAAGAAGTGAGAGATTGCTCCTCTTTTCACGATGGATGAAGTGATTTGGGAAAGAATGGAAATTATGACAAGGGCAAACTTGGAATTTTACATGGTTAGAATACATTCCCTTGCCATGGGAATAAAAGACTCCCACCCCTGAGATGGGTTTAAATTTTGATCATTTTTTATTCCTAGGATAAAAAGTTACTTGAATATTCTTTCAATTGTTTACCAAACAATGGAAAGTTACATTTCCATGCCTAAATTCCAGGAATGTAAAAAGAAATTGGCTGCCACACGCCCTATAAGCACTGCAACTTCATGGGAATTTGTAGTCAAAGATAGTGCGAGCCTCCGTTTAAAGTGTTTAATTCATAAAACTAGAGTGGATTCAACAAAGCCACCAAATCAATGATAATGTACACACGGCATAGGATTAAGTTATGAACCTCGATCTGGTTGGGCGTACTCAGGGAGAGCTCAGTATACCTTTGACACTAACAACTCAAGATGATCGAGAGTAGTGTGATGGCCACAAGGTCTTATCCATCCATCGGTTGCTAATAAATCACAGCACTAATAACACAATAAGGCCGAGTTCAGTCACAGGCCTACAGCTGTGCAGAAATGGAACAGCTTTGACATCTAGTATTTGCATGAATCAATACTGTTCACATTGAAAGCCCAAGTATAATTGTTAAGCTTTTATGCCTGAATTGGTAATACAGGAATGGGAGGCATAAAGGAATACACTAGATAAATTGGCATAAACAGCAAGCAGAAAGGCAGGAGGGGTTTGGTGTGGGAATTCCAGAGCTACAACAAGTCACTTTTGGCTAACCAGGAGGTATGGAGAATAGCAGGAAACCCTCCCTCCTCCCAAAGCTTATGGCACAAGTTCTGCAGGGGTTATATTTCCAAAACTAAATTTGTTGAATGCAAGGAATTCCCGGTGGGCCTTGGGTTGGTCCAGCATTCTTTTGGGTATAGATTTCCTGTAAAGCAATTTTAACATTTCACTATAATAAGCACTGATTCTGTTTGATCTCCCAACTCCTGTTTTACAGTCACTCCTCACCAGGGTCATAAAATCATTGAAACATGAAGATTGTGAGATGAACAAGTTAACATAATACTGCACTCTGATTACTGAGGCAAACAGCCAACACGACTTGCATCATATTCTAACCCTCTGAAGCGGAAGTATGATCACAGATGATCTGCAGCATTGATATTGATACTGAACTAGTGTTTCAGACTACAGAGTTTAAAAAAAATCTGGAATGAGTGATGACAACTACAAAAGATGGTCAGTTAACATGGCTATACAGAAAACTAGGAAAAAGATTACAAACTATTGAGCTACAACAAATAGGAATCCTACTACCAAAAATCTCTTAACAATAATGGATGACCAGATGGATCAACATTCTGGTTTCCTTCACAGCAGCCACCAAGCAAAAATTTGCTTCAGCAGTTCATTCAGTTTATGCTGTCACATCCTCGTCAGCACTCCCTAAATCGCAAATCACAAATGTCATTTATTGCTCACATAATATTGCATTTGAATTAGATGTCAAACTAAATGCACAATTGTACCAGTCCAAATCCAAGAATCAAGATGTATGATGCAAATACTAAGCCACACTTCTAAAAAAAGAATTATATATTTTTTTGAAGAACTCCCAGCTCTTTACAGTCAACTTATATATATATTCTTCTGTTTTGAACAAGGGTTTTACAAAAGGAATTCAATTCCTGTTTCAACCAAAGAAACCAGGTAAGTTATCTGAGATAACTTAATAAACAGGATGAAGCTAATAGAGAATTGATTATCATGATAGATCTACCCAAATACTCCATAGTGCCAGCTCTCAAACTGAAACTTCTGTTGTGTAACGTGCATGTCTATTATAGTAAATGCATTTGCTTTCTTCTAGTGAGGATACCTTATCCTCTCTCTATGTACTCTTTCGTTCCTCTAACAAATTTCGTATTGTATAAAATAGAGCACACCTATCAAAGTGAACCAATTAAAAATTTAGAATGTTGTGCATGAAACAATAATTCAAAGCTACTCACCATACAATTTAGACCATATTAACTTCAAAGTTGGAGAGATCAAGATGCATCTCCTGGTCATCTGTTGTGGCAACAGATGATGCACTGAACAATGCACTTGGAGTATAGTTAAGCTCATAATTTACAAGTATTGGTCCAAATATGTTGAACTTTTTAGCACTACTGCAAGCAACCTCTGCATCAGCACACTTCTTAAAAACCACTCTTGCCCGACTACTTACTCTATCAACTTCTGTTTCAGACTCCTTAAGTGGTCCAAAGTGCCTAAACATTTTATTAAGACTAGTTTCTGAGGGAACAGAATCCAATTCAGCGAAGTTCATAACAAGTTCAGCAGGGGCATTCTCATCTATATAACCAGAAGGTTTTTCAGGAGCCTCGAAATGATTGCTGTCAGAGTAGCGCTTCCTTGAATTGAATCTACGAGTAACTGTAACAGGCTTCTCTGTCTCAGCAAGGACAAGTTGATAGTATTTTTTCCTGTTTCTTTGTGATGTTTGCTCTTCAGAAACATTGTCAATAACCCTGTCAGTCCAATAGGTGTCGCTCATATCCTCAAATTCAAATGTTTCAGCTGATCCAGCTATCGGTGGCTTTTTCCTTTTAGTACCCACTTTATCTGTAAGTATGATCTCTTTTCCAGAATCATCAGCCTCAGCTAATGAATTCCTAAAATCAGAGAAGAAGCTCAAAATAGCACTCAGGAAGCTATAATCACCCAGGGGTTCTTGCGCAACCCACTTCAGTGAAGATAATAAACCATCTAGAGATGAATACTCTGTTGGAACAACCACACTTGACCTCTGCGTTTCCTCAAAATTCTGCAACGAAACATCAGACCCATACCCGGAAAAAACATCAGTGCTTCCATCCATCTTCTGAGACCTGTCACCAGAACACTTCGACACAGAGGGTGACCCAGTAAGTTGACTAGCAACCCTACGAATACATTCACCAATTTTAAATGACTTCTTTGTGGTACCTGAAACTTTTGCAAGCGAAATGGTTTTTCTACCATCTTGCATTCCCGAGTCATCAGCATAGTGATCCATAATTCTCCTTTTTTTGCAATGGGCAGGTAAAACCACATTATCAGTTACCTTCCCCTCAGACGAATAATCACCATCTGGAGAATCTGGTGTCCCGCTCATTAGTTCTGATAATTTTCTTTCCTTCTTTATTGGATGAAAACTATCCTTCAAACTATGTTTCCGTTTGTGACGAGATGTGCTTTGACTTTTTAAACTTGCATGAACAGCTTGACCATCATTCTTACTTATAGGAGTTGCATGCTCAACTTCACTCAAAGTTTTCTCACCACCATGAATTATTGTGTCCATTTCATTGTCCAAACCTCCACAATATTGTATTTCTGGCAAGCAAGAGTAACCCTTAAAACGATAGAATGCAAGCAACTGGGCCTTTGCAATTGCAAGCTCCAAACGATCAAAGCCACCAGTTGGCAACTCTGATAATGTCTTCAAGTATTGTATAAGTTTATCAGGTGAAAAGGAGCTAGCATTAAGTGATTCATCCGCTACATGTCTGATACTTGGCTCTTGTCTAATCCCAGTATTTTCAACAGTCTGGCATTTAATTGTGTCATATGTATCTTCAGGTATGCAAAAACATGCTAGCCCAAACTCTACACGCCTTGCAATTTCATCCAATGCACAATCTACAGCATTCTGAAATGATTCTGAATTACTCAACTTTTCAATAGAGGAGAAATTTGTCTTAAAAGGCTTTAGCTGAGATGCTTCATTCCAAGCAAATGTTCTGTCTCCAAAATAAGCTACCAAATAGCAGTCCTTTTTATAATGCTTCATTGCTTTCTCAGATGAATCTAACGGATCAAATATCTGTCCAGGCCACCATGGATGACTTCTTACCTTACCCCAAACCATATCAGACACAGAAAACTCACCTTCCTTCTCTATTGGCAGAAAATATTTTTCCTGATGAACTATTTCTAAACTCCCAAGCTTTGTGGATGCACCTCTTATGACTTGTCCATCTGTTGTTTCTCTCAGTTCAGCTTCATCAAAGTCTTCAACTTCAATTTCTTCACCTCCATCTGAACCAACCCGCGCAGAAATGCTAGCTTGAACTCCAATATTTTGCCTAATATTAGACTTACGGATTTTTTCCTTTCCATTACCCAACGGTGCACAGTACTCCTGATCAGTAACCTGAGTATCTTCTTTTACAATCATAGAAATTGCAACAGCATCTACTGATGTGCCTGCATCCAAGGAATTACAAGCATCATTATGTGGACAAAGGGTGTAAATAAGTTGAGGTACTTCTATACGCTATTATGAATAATTAAATATTGATTTTTAATTATATATTTGTTGTGTCCGTGTCCTATGATTTTTAAATTTGGAGTTTTCCCTCATATCTAGTGTCTACGTTGTAACATCCTCTCAAGTACAACCTCATCCTTAAGTCATGACATTATACTTAGGAGTTGTTATGTGTAAATTGGCAGGCATTTCTTAAATATCTATAACAAGATCAGGTCATTAGTATAATAACTAAGTCGTAATTCTATCTAAAACATATAAAAAGAAAATAAAATATCCATTAAGTATGCATACAAATACAAGAAAAAGCTCTCTATGAGCCTGTATATATATCTATCTGTTTACATAATTACAAACACATGTATCTAACAAAATAAAGTCAAAAAGACTACAATTATCGGGTTATTATACATTCGATTCTTCTATGACACGACTTCATATCTCCCTTGAGTAATCTGCAAATGATACGGAAACATAAACACATAGGGGTGAGAATTCTAAAATTCTCAGGGCATCCCCAAAATCCATAACAAAATCCATGTCATCGTCATCATCCCAACCACTTCAGTTTACTAAGAAAATGTGAGCATGCAACATATATCAAAGGTTCATTTTAAAGTTCAAAAACTATTTTTCGAAGTGAATTTCTTTTAGCATTCACACACTTAATCCAGATATATCATAATGTTCCAACACATAGTAAATCATCCTAGGCAGACAATTCAGAATAACATAAGTATGCATAAGATAAATGCAGTGAAATTATCTCAAAGTGACCTGGTTTCACTTACGACCATAGAACTCAACTCGGTGCATTTTTTCTTTTCATCGACATAAAAAAAAAAACTTAGTTTATACCCAACGGATGCCATGGACAACTCCACAATGGATAGTTTATACCACATGGTATTTATAGCGGCTCACCACACAAGGGAAATAGATTGCTTATCAGGAAGCTCATTCCTATACATGATCATCGGACTTCATTTTTTTCCTTTTCGAATTTCACACAAATCTATTCCTAGCCGATACGTCTATCGACTCAATATTTCTAGAGAAGTTCCTCTTTTTGCCTTCTCCTCACTCAATATAAGTCTTATTTCTGTTTTATCCATATGTCAGAACATGCACGATTGAAATCTATATATTCTCTTTTCTCACATAATTGCATTATGTACTTTTCTTTCTCAAATGTATGCACAAGCCACATGTAGGCATTCATTCACAATGTAATTTTCATTCATTCCTCATAAATCACTCTTTAAAGTACATTACATGCATTTATACTCATCATACTTGAATCAAAAGTCATTACATTAACAATTCAAGATTTGGGTTCATTTCCAGCAATTGGGCAGATTTCACACCATTGTAGCACAAATTTATTTGCACATCAAACAATCAATTCAGAGGCTATAAAAATTATCTAAGACACTTCAATATATCCATAAGGTCCTATAAAAATTTCAGAGCAAGAATCATTCTCTAACTACATTAACAAAATTAGACAAATTCGGAGGTCAAAAATCCCTTATTTACAGCCAACAGCCATAGTTTCAAATTTTGTTACCCTATCAAATGAGCATCTCAAATCATACAAAAATCCAAGGTTGGACTTCAATATGTCCTCAACACCCTGTAAAAATTTCAAAGAAAAAATCAATCATTTGCGATGGTAACAAAATTAGACAAACTCAAAGGTTCAGAATTGGCTTCCAGACAACTCAACAACAGTATAAGTTTCTAATTTTTAGAAAATAATAAAAAGTCATTTTTAAGACCCACGAAAAATCATGGAGTTGCCTTAGAGTGTTAACTTCAACATATAATTTCTTTAGCTCATAAAAACATCTACAAATACATTAGAAAATTCGTGAACCATAACCTGCAGTACAAATCCGAGAATTCCAGCACATGATTCAAAACTTGTTTTGCCAAAATGGGTTTTCTAACATCATCCAAACACTCTCCCAAAAGTAATACATCAATATCCATATATTATCAACCAATACAACCAAAAATATTAAGCCAAATCAGTAAGCAAAGCATAAAAACATATTTGAAGTAAAAGAGATTCAAAAGCCCTACTCCTTGGAGCTTTTGAGATCTTGGCTCCAAAGGTAATCAAAAAATGATTTCCTTCACTTCAAGACCATCAAACCAACACTAAAACCTCCTTTAGGCAGCAGATTGTGAGCTCTCAAAGCAGAAAAGGTTGATGGATTCAAATTCTAGTCGGTTAATTTTATAGGTATTGATGAGTAGAACAAGTTTTGTGAAGGGAGTTTGTGGTTTTAGTAAGCGTAGGTTAGGTGTTTGGATGTTTGAATCAAGTTGCAAGCATTTTGAGGGAGCAAAAATGGAGTTTGTGTTGTTTTTCTTGGCTGGCCGAGAATGGAGCTACAAGGTGATAAGGTTGGTGGCTTAAAATATATCTTAGATTAGATATATTAATGATGTAGTCAAAAATGTATATCTTTCTAATAATGAAAAGAAATGAATGGCTAGAATTTAATCTTGTAATTCAAGATTAAATCTTAGCCTTACACTTGGGTCTAAAGGATAGACATTATCCTTTTACAAAGATCAAACTATTTTTTAGTGTTAAAATCGCACACTGAAATTTTCCAAAGCAGGAAACACCGTACCCAGTAAACAAATATTGCATAAAAATTAATTTCAAGTATAAAATCTTCATTTATAACTATTTATATCCTTAACCCTATATTTTCTCAGTTTCGGGCATCTCCTAGTCCAAATCTAAGGTTTAACTTGTCTCGACGAGCCCATGGGACTCATAAGGTTACTATTCACTCCCGGCCCAGAAATTTTTTTTTTTTTAACACGTTCATTGGGTCATCCTCATCGTTGCTAAAACTTAGATTTTTGAAATTATGACTAATAAAACTCAAATTAATTTTTAAATAATTTTCGGATGTTACATACGTCACTTTGCATGTGTTGGAATATTGGAAGTTGATCATGTAAATAGAGCTGTGGCATTGGAAATAGCATAAGACAATTAATATAGTCTTGTAAATAGAAGTAGTAGTTATGATATCTCATGTATATATATCCCCTTATGTTGAACGAAATGATTAAGTAATTCAGCCAACTTCTTCTGAACTCCATATTCTCAAGTGTACACTACTTAGAAACAAGCTCAAAGTTGAGATTGGATTTGATTATGTAAATCACCCAAGCACAAGCTTCAAGGTTTGAAATTAAAAGCTTACAAATAGCTTCTGTATCCGTGTATTCAGTCACAAAAAAATTGTAGTTTTATGTAAGAAAAGGTATGAGAAGAATATTTTTTATATTAATGTCTTAACTTGTAATTCAATACAAAGCATTGTAAATTTGTAATTTCTGTATTATTATCTACCACTAACCTAAGTCTTCTTTTCAAAGAGTCTCTTACTTTCTTCCTATTTTACTTCAAAGAGTCTCTTACTTTCTTCCTATTTTACTTCAACTTCTAGCATAAAGATGTTGATAGAAACCTGGTATCTAAGCACAAAAAATGGAAGAAATATCTCTGTATATTAGGGATAAGAGACTGAATTCCAGTGGGCAATCAGCTTTGAAAGCATGTGTACAAGTAACAAAAGAGAAAAGAAAATGGAACTCCTTAAAAGCCTTCTACTCACCCAGGCCTTTCCCAGTAATTCCCTGCCTTCCTACATTCTTTCCATCCCACCACCCCCCCCCAAAAAAAAAAACCCACACTCTTGTTACTAATAATCTTTGATATTTCTTTCTTTTATACATGTATAACCCACAAGGTCCTATCAGATGCCTCCTAAACAATAATAAACTTTAAAAAAAATTTACTGGAAAAATAATCGAACTATAGGCAAGCTAACAAAATTGAGCTTAAGGTTTATATTTTGAACAAGTCAAGGTCCAGTCGTTTAGCCTGACTCTTTTAAATAAAGGAATCAAGCTTTCATTCCCTATTCTTTTCACAAGCAAATCCTAAGCTTCAAGTACTCGTATAGGCTCAACTGGTTTACACCCTATTTGGAACGAGAAGAAGATTTTTATCTACAGCAACAATTTCATGCTCAACCACTAGTTGAGCTAGAACAAAAGCAGTTACGAAATCAGTACAGATCTTACCTTTAATCACTGTAGCGTGGTCCATTATTCTAACTCTTTCTACTTCTGGTTGATCTTCAACTTCCATTTCCATCCCTTTATGCAAACTACCTCGATCAGAATCAGAAACATTTGTGTTTAATTCGACTTCTTCTGTTGGACATGAATCATCCAAAGCAAAATCCCCACCCACAACCTTGTCAGCTTCCATTCCCTGCCCTGTATCTGAACTAAAGTGTGACGTATTAACCACCTGTTTCTTCTCAATGTAGTTCTCAAGCCTAAAGCATTGCTTTTCTTCAGAATTCAAGAGAGCCTTGTCTGCTGCAGCTTCAGCTCCACCAACTCCTCGAACTGGATTTAACTCTTCAACAAATTGAACTTCATCCCAAGTACATGCGTCTTTGTCCAATATATTATCACTCTTCCAGCTAGCAATGTTATTCTGTCCATTCCATGTTTTCAAGGTCACATCATTTCCATCACCCGCTGCTCCATGATTAGTCATCTTCCTCTCTTGTTGCTCATCCTTTTCAGCCCAAACACACTGTACATTTTGTCCCCCTACAGAACTATCTGTTAATGAACAGCCTAAAGCATTAGCATTATCACATCTATATTCACCAACTTTTGACCTGGGACCCCATCATCCTGTGCACTTATGTGCTCAACCCAACCCCTGCAACAGTGGAAACGTTGATTTCACCGCATGATGTATTGACAACTGTTCCCACTTCTTTCTGAGCTATGTTATCCAAATGAGACTCCCCGTGTAAAGATGCAATATCAAGTTTATCACAACTAATTACTGCTTGACCTCTGCCTTCCCTCTCCAATGCCGAATTATCCAACTCACTCACACTCCAAGCCTCATTGGAATCCACGGCTTGAGAACCCCGAAACCGAGCCTCAGCGCCACTACTTAACCCTACAGACTTCACATCCTTACTCAAATCCTCTCCAACCTCAACTGATCCACCACAACCCACTTCATCATTCAGCTCAGCACCGTTCCCACGCGTGCAAACACCATCTATGAAAACATCTGAACCCAAAACCTCCACCATTAAATCCTTTCCATTACAAGCCCCATCCTCTCCAACCGACTCCTCTGAGAAAGAACCCTCGATCCGAACCTGACCCCCACAGTCCACAGACCCCTCTAGGGTTTCACCACCCACTTTCTCATCATGGGTCACAGTGGATTCTGAAGTTCCACAAGTAAGCAACCCCTTCTTCTCTGGTTCCTCCATGGAATTTGTATCTTAAAAAAAAAATCAAAACTTCAAACCTTCAATAAAAAAAAAAAAATCCCCCTTTTCACCCTGCAAATTGGGAGAAAGAAAAAGACCCAGATGAAAAAGTGCATAGATTTGTCCATGGCGTAAACAGATACGAAGAAAAGAGGCAGATTTTGTGAAAACCCCAGGAAAGCAAACAGTTTGAAACCCAACTGAAGAAAACAAAATGAACAAGAAAAGGTAAAGAGTGAAAGAGTAGCAGTACCAGGCTTAGATCTTGTTGGAGTGAAAAGCAGGCACAGGGTTTGGTTTGAGGGGTTTTAGAGAGAGTGTATAGAGAGAGAAAATAAAATGGCGATTCTCAAATCCGGATATAATGCATTCTTGTCCTTTCTGGCTTTCCATTGACTGGTTTTTGTAATATTACATGCTGGTGTTGGGGCATTGTCCGTGACAGCCAATGGAAGTCGATGTTTGCCTTAACTTTGAATCTTGTAACTACGTGGCACTTGTTTATTGGATTACGTATTGAACATATAAAATATTAGTTTGGTCGAGAAAATAAAGAAAGTATTAATTTACTTCCATAAATTATAAAAAAAAATTTAAATGAGCTTTTTTTTGCCATTTAAGTTAGCCCCTAGAAACATTAATATAGAAACTAAATTGAATTATGTTTTAAAATATCAGGGATTAAATTGATTTTTTTTAATTTTAAGAATTAAATGAAACATAAATACAATTTTAAGAATCAAAATGAATCTTTACTCTTTGTGTGTTCCTACTTTCTTCATTAATTATTTTCTTAGTCTTTGTTTGGAAAGGGGAACAAATTGAGTGAGATTTTATTCTCCACGAGTATGTTTAACTGAAAGCAAAATGGGAGAAAAGAAAATAGAAGAAGAATTAATTTTTTTTTGTTTGTGTTGAGTAAGAGAAAAGAAAAATATAATGATGTCAAATGACAATTTTACCTTTATATTATTTTAAGAGATTATTTTAACCAATATTATTAAATTAAACCAAAACTAATTAAAATAATGATTTTTGCAATAGTCTCAAAAACAATAACTTCACGAAATATCATTGTATTTCTTTATTTCAAAAAATAAAATGAAAGAACAACTCACACAAGTCTAAAAGCACAATCCATGCGAAGACTCAAAAGCCACACTCATCTAACCCAAAAAACAACAAGATTATTAGAAAAACAAAAATAGAAAGATAAAGAGTATAAAAGAAAACATGTTGAAAAAGGGAAGTTAAGGATCTCACATTTGAAATGAGCTTGAAAGTTGTGAGAGGGCCTCCAACTGTCATATGAAGGCCACGGTAAGGCATGTAGGTAGAAAAGTGCACAAAAATAAGGGGTTTAAACATGCTTCACCTTTTCTTCCCTTTCTTTTCTGAAAAAGTTTAAACAAAAACTATTAAGTGTAGAACTTGAAGTGCAGCGAAACAATATTAGCGATATTAGAAAGTAACTTTCTAAACTTAATAATTATCTAAGTGACACGTGTTGATCATCTGTTTGTGTCTAGAAAGCGTCTAGAGGAGTAGCTCGTTGTCGAGTTGTTGCAGAAGCCATTGTAAAATAGAGATTTCTAATGTCACCTTCAAAACTACTTTTTACTTTCTAAACGAGGTTCTGAACTTTTCCTTCTAGAAGCTAGAGTGGTTGACCAAGTTAGCAAAAGAGATATCACGTCAGTCTGTGACTAGTTTGACTTTAAATTTGAATTTCAAATTTCCTTCCTTTTCTTGCAAAGTGCACATTTTCACGTGAAGTGAAATTTCTAAAGTGCGGTATCGTTTTTTGATATATCTTCGATCTTTCAGAACTTCAATTAGAGCTTGTAGATGATGATATGATTACGATCATGATGATTGAAGGTTGTGGAACACACTTGCTTTAGAATTAGGTTCAAATCTTCACTTGAAGCGTACTTTCTAAAATCACGTGCTACTTTCTAAGATCTTAGCCTTTGTTTATTGTATATAATGATTTTCTTCACGTTGGGCATATATCTAGTTTTTCCATGATGTAATTTTCACTTCCAATAAGTTCTCATCTCTTTAAACGAGATAAAATATGTTTGCACATGTCATATGAAAATATTTACGCTTTAAGGATCGAATTATGGTAACATAAGGGCATGTTTAATACTTCAAAAACTCAAGGAAAATATTAGTCCTTCTTCAAAATATTTTCTCTAAATTGGTTGTGTTATAACTCAAAACATTTTGCATTAACGCTTTCTGAAGGGTTCTAGAGCTTACAATCTCCCCTTTTTGATGATGACAAACCAATTTGAAGGAAATCTTTTGAAGAGATATTTGAAAGAAATATAATAGTATATATAGCATGATAGCCAATATTCTTTCAAAGCATGATATGATATGATTTTCAGAGAATCTCAAACTTAAGGTATGATATAGATAGAATAAAAAATGCTTCATAGCCTTAAGTGACTGAAATTAGAGCTGATTTATTTCAATCAAAGTTTCTGAAATTAATCAGAGTACTTTCTGAGAGGTATCAGAGCAATACAAAAAAAAAAAAGATATGATCATTTAAGCTTTTCTGAATAAATATAGCTTGATTTTTAGCCATATTGAGCTTTTTGAAAAACATGAGTTTGAATAAAGCGAATAATACTTGTGATATTTTTTCTTAATTCGATTTCTTATTCATGTAACGCCCCAATTTTTATTGTAATTTTTACTGTCATTAGAAATTACCGAATTACGTAGGTAAATATTATATAAAATTTGAGACCAAACAATCCTTAATAAATGAATATAACGTTAGAAGAAAAGTTAGGAGCAATTCGTGCAAATATTGCAAACCCAATTTTCTGTACGTGTAAAATGACCAAAATGCCCTGAGGTTATTTTACTCAGAAATGAGGATCGTGGGCCCCACCGTCCTCAAGGGGATGTTTTGATGATAATAAGGGATTGTTTGTGTTATGTGTGTTAATAGAGGAGAAGAATCTCAATTTTGAGTTTCGACGCGCAAAATGACCAAAACGCCCTTGCCCTTTTTGAACTCCAATTTGCGTGCCTTAACCAAACCTCACTAAAATGTTTTAAAAGGTGTTTTTAAGCTATGATTAACCATTGGTTAAGTTCGAATGGCCCGGAAATTTTTAAGTAAAATGACCATTTTGCCCGTCTTTGAAGTTTTGCAAATTTTGAGATTTTCAATTTGTCTAACGAAACCTAAGCAATATTAGGCTCAAATTAAAGCTTATTAAATTCTAATTACTAATCTAGAGTCAAAATTATTTATTTAGATTGATTAGAACCTAAAATTGCTTAAAACACCCAAATTGCTTAGTAATTCACTTAAACCCTTAACCGTAAATTCTCTAAATTGCATGAATACCTTGCCTACACCTAAAAAATACATGGAACACACAAAATCCTCTTCCACAAGGCTGTAATGCACGAAATTATTAAGTAATAAGTCAGAAAATTATTACACAAAAATCCAAAGAATGAAAACAAAGAATCATGAAAACATGGAAACATGATTCCATGTTTTAAGCCACCAAACAAAATGATTTTTCTTCCTTATTTTTTTTCTCTAATTTTTGGTCAGATTTCTTTCCTTCCTTTGTCCATTTATGAGCTGCAAAATCTCTATAAATAGGCATGCTTGAAGATAGTTTAGATGCTTAGTTCATAACTTACACAAATTCTAGTTTTAGGAGCACCAAAAGCTCTCATTTCCTCCTCCTCTTGGCTGAATTCTTTCTTCAAGTTTTCAAGAATATTTTCTTTCATTTCACTCAAGGAAACCAAGTTCTCTTCCTTTCCTTCAAATCAGATTAGGTAGGGAGTTGTTTTTAAGTTTATTTCTATGCTTTGCTAAGTGTTGTTCTTGGTTCAAAATGATGATTTCATGGATTTTCTCTAGTTTTTCCATTTGGTTTTCTTCTTCCTTTTTCTTTGAACAATTCAGCCATATGGCCTAGGTGGGACTAAGATGATGGCTTGATGATGAGGACCTTGAGGGTGGGTTGTGAATCCATCACAAGTTAGGCCTCTAAAGCTTGAAAGTTCCACTTGATGCAAAACTTTAAAGAATAATATTTTTATGATGTTTTTATGATCTTGAGTTTAGAACTTGAAAGATGTATTTTTCACTTTGTCTTGCTAAGATATATTGGGTTGAATTTATATTTCTCTAAAGTCTTGGAGGAGCTCTAGTAAAGAAATAAAATGAACTTGCATCCATGTTTAAGTTTATGCCTTGCATAACCATGTTTACTTTCTATGTCATCACTAAATTCTCAAGAATGAATAAATGAACTTGCATATTCATGTTTAAATTTCCAAGCTTGCATTTCATGTTTATGTTTCAAGTTGTCACTTAATCTCAAAGATAATAAAGAAGTTGCATCTCATTTATTTTATGCTCTCACTTTATTTTATAATGGCTAAAAGAATCAACGCATGACATGTTTATTTTTATGTCATCACCTAAAGATCCTAGAGCTCAAAGACTTGCCCAAGTATCACAAGCAAAGAAATAAGATTATTGGAGTTAAAGAATTGATTCTTTAAGAAGTCTTGAGATTGGAGCTTAAAAAGATGTAATAATAATTCTCTTCTCCCTTCACCGTCATGCGGATTACCGCCGCTTTCTAAGATTCTTCTCCCTCCACTTGGCCTATGCGGACTACCGCCTCCAGTTTCTTGCATCATGTTTATATTTCAAGCTCTTGCATCATGTTTAATTTTCAAGTCATCACCTTAAATCTTAAAGATAAAGAAATGGATTTGCATATCATGTTTATAATTCCAAGTTATCACCTTATAATGACAAGATTAAAATGAGGTTGCATAGCATGTTTATGATTCTAAGATATCACATAAATCTCTTAAGCTCAAGACTTGCTCCTTTTATCTTAAGTGAGAATTTTAATTATGAAGATTCTTTCAAAAAGAATTAGTTTCTAAAAGAGTTTTAAAGCTTTGCAAGGATTCTACGAGAAACTAATATTTTATGTTCACTTAAAATGTGATTTTATACAATTATATGAGGTTCATGATTCGGCTTCTGATATGAGATTAGTACCAATAAATGATGATGATTTAATATGTTTGAAGTTGTGATAATTATGGTTTATTGCTAAAGGAATGATTCTATGCATGTTAGAGATAAAACTAGCTTCCTAGAAAACCGTAAAAGCAAGATTTCTAGAACTTTAGAGAATGAAATTTATGCATTCTGTCCAGAACATTTAGTGGCCTTAAGAACCAGATATTATTATGTTTAGATAAGGGACAATGATTCATAATTGGTTTAGTAATTAATTTTAGCATCATAGGGAAAGTCGGAACGAGAAAGGGTTAAAAACGTAACTTCTAGCACAAAACCTTAAGAACAACTTACTGTCTATGCTACCCATATAGTCTAATAATGTTCTTAAGGCTTATAATTGATGGTAATAAATCCCTTAGATGCATAAGTAATTAGTTTGATAATTAAGGTTACCCAATTTAGAGTTCGGTTATTTAAGGAGCTTTATTGATAATTTTAGATGACATCTTTTGATGCTTTGGAATGTCAGTTATATGATGAAGTAATGCCTACTGAGAATTTGATATTATTGAATGATTTCATAGCTTGCATGTTATAGTTGCTATTGCAAACAATGAGAATGTTCATGCATCTTAATGATTATGATATAACATGCTAAGACTTAATGGTGACTTAAACTTATAAGGAAATGATCCTTTGGACCCATCAGACTATAGGTGGTGAAAAGGTGATCCTGAGAAAATGATCCTTTAGATCCATCAGACTATAGGTGGTGAAAAGGTGATTCTTGCCCCTAGCCCGTTCTCTCAAAAGGGTAGAGTCGGGATTTTAACTTATCAAAAGGGATAAGTATATGCTAGTGACGACTAGTAAGGTATGAGCTCATAACCTAGATTACTCCCAAAAGGGTGGAGTATAGGGTGGCCCAGGAAAATGATGATGAAAGTAACTTTAAGTCACCTAAGAAACTAAGTAAATGCATTATGTGAATATGATGTTCTGCTATGCATAGTATTTATGAGATGATGATGAGAAATATGATATTCTGTTATGCATAGTATTATGAAATGATGATGAGGAATATGATGTGATTTTATGCATAACTATGTTATTATATATGAAAGGAAAAGTTCATTATAAACATGACATGCTAAGTTTATGATGCATTATAAGACGCATGATTAAAACGACGAACCTCGGTAAAGTATATTTTCGAACTTAATAAATCAATCTTAGCATGCTCACTATTTCATAATAACCCAGGTTCCTGGGGACGATGATGATGACACAATGCATCATGAGGTGAGTACCCTACTGAGATTCTTTTTATAAGTTTCTCACTCCCTCTATTTTTCTTTCCATCTCGTCTTCAGAAATAGAAGGAAGCGTTCGTGAATCACATTGAGGCTTCACCGGAGCTGAACTTGAATCCTAGTTTCACTCGTATATTTCAGATATCTATCCCTATCCCTGGAGTGTTATTACTAGGTGCCATTAATGGATGTCCTTCCATCCATATATTATTTATGTTTTATTAGATTGCCTACACTTAGTCTTATTCTGTTGGTAGGCAAAATATCTATATGATATGTAATTATGGATGCTATATGATGGAGCCAATATATTATGATGTGATGTTTGTAAATTCCTATGTGTCTTTTAAATTTTGCTAAATCATTCACGTTAAGCGGCTCACGTTTTCAATTATGTTTAAAAAAAAAATGGCTCGTAATTTCACTAAGTATTTTCAAAGCATGATTAAGGAACTGAAGCAAAGAGTAAAGTCTAGTAATTAATCAAATACTGCCTAGGTGTATTGGGTTAATTATTAGGGTGTTACATTCAACGCATCTTTATCCAACGTATTTTGAAACACGATGCATTTTTTTGTGCATGAAAATATATAACATATAGACTTTGCACACACAAGAGGTTTTTGAAGCTTGAAAAATAACTAATCTTAGTTGTATCAGAGCATGTAAGAGATGTTTCTGAAGATCAAGAAACTGATCACAACTATTAGAGCGAGTGTAACATCCTAGTTCTTTTCTTTAGAAATTAATTGAGGCTTTATTAATGAGAATATTAAGATTCTGACAAATGTAGTAATGATGAGAACAACGTTATGTTTGAGCAAAAAAAAAGTGAATAGTATTTTGTGGCCCCAGGCGCTTGCTAACTGAAACCTTAGATTCGAACAAAGGTGCCAAAATTAGAAAACATGGGAATAAGGTTAGAAATAGCTAAAAGTGAAAATTTTATACTTAGAATTAATTTTCTGATATTGATTTTCTGTATGGTGTTTCACCCGTCGGTGAAATTTCGGTGTGCGATTTCTAACACGAAGGCTGGTTAATCTCTACATGAATTTTCTTGGCTGTTGATTTTAAGGTTTATTGCCTCAAAAAATCAGATCCCAAAATGAGACTAATGCGTCTTGATTGTTGCAACTGAAGCAATAGGATTGTCTGATTTTATTACCATAGCAAATGATTGAATGAACCTTCAAATTTTTACACAAAGTTGATAACATATTGAAGTGTCCCTGTAAATTTTATTGTGAGTTATTTCAATCATTTTCTATGGTAAATAATTAAGAGAATCCTGTCTACTTTAGTTGGTGGCCCTGACCACTAAATTTGTATAATTTACTGAAGGAGTTAGAGAGATCTGTTGCCTTGAAATTTTTGCAGGGCCTCCTAGACACATTGAAGTGTCATGGAGAATTTTGGCAGCCCTTGAATCGACCAGGTAGTAGGGAAAATAAATTTTTCTACTTAAGCAAGATTCTACCAACCTGTTGAACCTGAATTTCAAATGTTGATTTAGCACTATAATGACTTGTAATTCAACTAGGGTGTTACAATGAAAGCATACTATGAACTCTAATGATTGATTTATTTTGAGGAAAGAATAAGGATTACATGGTGCATGAATGCATATATATGGTTTATGCTTGCTTTGGGGAAAGAGAGAAAGTACTAGAATTACTCATATGCGAAGAGAATTTATACATTTCACGTGTGCATACTTTTAACATATAGGAAAAAGAAACAAGGCTTATACTGGTTAATTAGGGAAGGCCAGAGTAAGGACTTCCCTAGGGATTTATGAGTCGATGGATGTATCCTAGGAGTAGAACTGTGTGATTCGAAATGGAAAAAAATGAAGTCCGATGACCACGGATAAGAATGAGCTCATGTCCTAGCAGTCTATTGTCCTTTGTGAAACTATCTAATGTAGACACCCCTTGATGTGATATTAAGCCTCCCTTATGTTAATAAAAAGAAAATACACAAACTAGGATTCCATGGCTCCAAATAGCAATGCATAATTCATTATTGTGGTTGTATCTTGATTTCACATAATGTACATACTTTGGTGGTGGTTCTTATAATTCTTGCATGAGTATTCTTATGTGCATTTAGTTGATGTTGATTTTTGTATCGTATATGAGGGATTACTCTACTAGAATTTTATAATATTCTAATCCCTATGTGCATATATGTTGTATTGCATTCAGATGCCATCAGTGATTCTTCCTTGACTCGCCCCAATGGCAGTGGCATTACGACCTACCTGGACTCCTGGACGTTGTGGCCTATTCCAATTCGGGCCTATGTATTCTTCAGTCGTTCGTTCAGTGTTTTCTGTTTACCCCAGAGTTCGATTCCCTATATGATGGTGTGCCTCTACACATGGCACACCCCGATGTTTTTGTAGCCCCACCAGCACCACTTGTGCCCCCTCAAACGACCCTTCG
This sequence comes from Dalbergia oliveri, assembly GCA_030441495.1. Taxonomy (NCBI): domain Eukaryota; kingdom Viridiplantae; phylum Streptophyta; class Magnoliopsida; order Fabales; family Fabaceae; genus Dalbergia; species Dalbergia oliveri. Next base: position 3,670,086 of record JAMLFY010000013.1, on the reverse strand, counting down.
TCATCATCCTCCTTAGACTCGGACCCGTCGAGGCCCAGACGCCCCGATGGAGGCGAGGCCATCGTGCCGATGGCCAATGGTTTCCTGTAGGACGATACGGATTCTCAGAGACTTTTGGCATGTACATAGTAGTAGTGTGGTGTTAGGACTTTACTAGCCTAGTTGATGTACTATTAAATGTTTTCAGGTCCGTTTGTATCTATATGTTATTTTTGTCGGCTGGATACTGAGCAGTGCTAGGTCTTAGGCGAGGGCTAGTCCTGTTGTTACGAGGTTTTTGACTAGCTTAAGGGTCGTCTCGTTTGCTTTACTAATGTAGTGTACACACTTGGACTGAAACCTGATGTTCATATATGTATAAATGAGTTTTGCAACATATGTATCTAAATCTCTTTATCACTTTATATGTTGACTAGTATAGTTTTTGAACGTAAGTAATACTCTGCTAATTTCTATGTCAATACTCGAGTAGAACATGGGAATTAGGAGGATGTTGCATTATGGTATCAGAGCTGACTATCCTATCAACCTTAGGATTGGACCGATTATGCTTCTGTAGTAATTGTCATGCATTATGATGCATATATGGATATATGTGTGTGTATGACGCGGTTAGAAATGTTGTGGGTTACTACCACACTTGGATTGGTATTGAGCCTGATCAACTCAATATTTTGTTTGGTGTGATAGGAATCAATGACTTCAAATCAGCAAACTAGGAGCGGAGCAGGAAATGACGTCGAAATGATGAACACCTTTCATGAGATGGCAGCAGCAATGAGAGAACAAGCTGTCATTGCTAACCGAATGATGGAGAAGCTGAACCGCAATGAGGAGCAAAACCCGGTAACCCTGGAGGAAACGAAGGGGATGCGGAATATCAGAAATTTGCCGAGTTTCGGAAGGCAAACCCCCCGCCTTTTCGAGGAGCTTTTAACCCCTGGAAGTAGAAGAATGGATCAAGGCGATGGAAAAGATTTTTTCTGCTCTCCCCACAGGAGATTCAAAAGGTGGCTTTTGCCACCTACATGCTAGAAGCAGATGCGGAATTTTGGTGGGTTGGTACTAGGGGATTATTTGAAGCTTCCCAGGGCTGAAGTTACCTGGGATGTCTTCAAAGAGGCTTTCTACCATAAGTACTTCCCTACCTCTGAAGGAACGCAAAGGAGTTAGAGTTCATGGCTCTTAAACAAGGACCTATGAGTGTAGCAGAGTATACCTGCCAAATTTGAAGAGCTTTGCAAGTTTTATACGATTTACCAACAGGACCCAGACGAAGCTTGAAAATGTATGAAATATGAAGGGGGTTTACGTGAAGACATAAAAGCATCTGTAAGCCTCCTGAGATCCAGACTATCCTACTTTGGTGAATAAGTGTCAACGTGCTAGGAGTCGAACAAGAAGCTAGCAAACCTCAAGTATGCACAAAGTAATGTCAGGAGGGGATTAGCACCCCAAGGTCCCCATTCAAGCCTATACACCGGTCTAGGGAAGATTTCCACCGAACAACAACAACAACAATCGAGGGAAGCGCTTCAATCCCAAGACCGGACATAAGATGAGAGTGCCCTAAATGTAGGAAATATCACGGGAAGGGCCTTGCTGGACAACACAAATTGTTTGCTTCGGCTGTGAAAGCGGACACAAGATATTCAAGTGCCCCAACAAGAAAGTTCAGCCCACTCCTAGGCAACAACAACAAGGGCGTGTTTTTACTGGAAGTGCCAAGGAAGCTTCTCAATCCAATCTACGAGGTAAGTGTGAAATAAATGGTAATATCCTAGATGTCCTGTATGATTTGGGTGCCACTCATTCTTTCATATCCCATGACTGTGTGCAAAAGTTAGAATTGTTTGTATCCAAGTTACCTTATGATCTTCTTGTATCCACTTCCACTGGGTCCTATTAGGACTTGTTATGCATGCATGAATCTTCCTCTTCTTATAGACATAGAGAATCCTCAACTTAGTTTGTCTTTTTTTATTTGGTTTAGAAGTAATCTTAGGCATGGATTGGTTGGTACCCAATTATGTTCTTTTACATTGTCCAAATAGAACTTGGTTTCTTCCATGCGCCTTCTGTTCTTGGTTCCCTTTTCCTTTTATTTAGACCTAGTGACACCTAACCCTAGTAAGGTGGATCGTAAGGAATATGTTCTCCTCTCGGCTAGTGAAACTAAAAGTAACCAAGAATTGAGTACGATTTCAGTGGTGAGAGATCCAGATGTGTTCCAGATGATATTCCAGAGTTTCCACCTAAGAGGGATTGAATCCTCCATTGAATTTGTCCCAGGGACGGGTCCTATCTCAATTGCCCCTTACAGGATGTCACCCTTAGAGTTGAAGGAATTAAGGCACAAATTTAAGAACTATTAGAAAGCATTTCATTAGGCCAAGTGCCTCTCCATGGGGGCCCCGTTCTTTGGTAAAGAAAAAGGATGGGGGCATGAGGCTTTGCGTGGATTATAGGCAATTGAACAAAGCGACTATCAAGAACAAGTATCCTTTGCCAAGGATCGATGACCTTATGGACCAGTTATGTGGGCAACCGTTTTCTCAAAGATTGATCTTAGATCAGGTTATCATCAGATTCAAGTTCGAGACGAGGACATTCCCAAACTGCTTTTAGAACTGATATGGACATTATGAGTCCAGGGTGATGTCTTTTGGATGACCAATGCTCCAGTATTTATGAATTATATGAACCGAATCTTCCACCCTTACTTGGATAAATTTGTAGTCGTCTTTATAGACTTAAAAAGCATACTTGTTAAACATGATATATGATTGGCTAAGTAAGATATATCAGAGCACAATATATATTAGAGAGGAAAAAACAACATAGATATCTTGATGTAAAAAAATATGTACCAGAGCAACAGAATTAGAGTAGATAAAAGAACAAAAGAACTGATCATAGATCTAGAGTAATAAACAACAAATGTATGTACTAAAACCAAGTACAGAGCTATAAAAAAGATAAAAACTAATTGTTCAAATAAATGACGCATGTTGAAAAAAAAAATCTTAGTGCTCCCCCTCATGATGCTCCCAAGTTCCTCACAAGATTTTCTTCTTTCTCTTTTCTTTTCCCCTTTTTGTCATCAACAAAAAAAAGGAGGTGTGTTGGAAACTAGGAAACACCATCATTAGCCCAAATGCTCTTACTTCTAAGGATGTCCTGAGTGTTATGAGGAACCTGAAGTAGTAATTCTTCATGGCTTCAAAGTTGGGTGCCGTGCTCTATGTTGGTGACTTCAACCTAACCAATCTAGAGGCCATGTCCCTCTGATTTGCATAAGAACCTGGATCTATTGAGAACTTGTTAAAGTCTCAGCTGAAGGCTAGTATGGCAGGTGGATGGTTCCTATTATGGATAGAGCAACCTTGGGAGTAGACTTTGGTATGTTGAGGGGTACATGCCCAGACTCTTCATATCAGGATGTGTATGGAGAGAATGGGATATCAGTAGCAATGGGAGCTGGAGCAAAAACAAGATCAAGAAGAGTAGAAGAAAGAGGAATTGAGACGAAGGCTTCTCCCTTGAGGAGCACTTGTCTTGAGGTCCTATCCTCTTCCTCTTCCACTAGAGTTATATGAATAGAAGGGGGAGGTTGAGGCACCATCAGGATAATTGCAGTTTGGTTCATTTGCTTCCTAGTTGGTTCCTTTATAATGGGCTCCATAGATGGTTGTTTAAAAATAGGCTCAAGTCTAAAGAGTTCATTCAGTCTGGCCTTTTCACTATGATATAAACTACCTCTTCTTCAGATGATGATGATCCTTCCGCTTGTTCTTTTTCTTCATCATCTTCTTCAGAAGAGTCAGTCAAGATGACCTTATAACTAGCCTATTGATGCCTTGTGACCTTTTTTAGAAGCATAGAGATCCTTGTCTAATGCTTAGGAACATTTTTGAGCTTGAGCTCAATGTCTTTTCTTTGAATGATTTCTACTTGTTTATCAGGCATCTTTTCTACCCTTTTTTGCAGCTCATCGTTGTTGGTTGTAGAAGGAGGTGGTGGCATCTATAGTTCTTATCTCTGCATTCTATTATGTCTCAACTTTGTTCTCCTTTCTCTATTCAAAGGATTTTGAGCAAATTCTTCTTCCTCTAGTTCTCAGTCTCTTTTCAGAAGGATCAACTTTCTTTTGCCTTTTCTAATCTCCTTTTTAGACTCAACCTTTTCGAAAGATTTCCTGGCTTGCTTTCCTTTTGTCCTGGGACTTTGCCTTGTACCCTTAGACCTTGAGGTCATAGGTCTTTCCTTGGGGTTCTAAAGGAGGCGGGTGAGCATGCCGTTTCTTCCATGTATTCATACCATTCCTCGGTAAGAGGTAGGTGCATATATAGGAATAACCTTGTCAAAAGCATTCTGTATGGTACTCCAACTATTCTCCTCTTGTCCTTAGTGATTGCGTTGAGCATATAATCCATGATGAGCCTTGGCAAGTTCACCTTCTTCTTAGACATGAGACAATAAAGAAGCATGCAATCTATGCCTTGAGCACATCAATGCTTCCTATACATGGCAGAATGGAGAATTGACTGCAGTAAACACTTTTCATTCACTTGCACTTAACTTGGAAGTGGTAACCTCATCAGGTTTATGAATGATGGAGTCAGGTAAGGTACCCTGGACATGTCTCCTTCATTTATTCCTAGGGAGTGAGCCCAGTTGAGTGAGGGAGAGCAAATGAGCCCAACATTTGGTGCCTTACTAATCTTGGAGAGTCTTGTAGGGCTAACCTTGATGGCATAATCTCTAATCAAGGTCTTTAAGGCTGAGGTCGAGGTTCTTTCAAGATACGAGTAGAAAGCCATTACAAGTCCTGAAAGACTCAATCATTAATCTCCAGTATCTTCCCATTTTTGAAAAGAAAAGACCTCATTAAGAATATGTATTTCTTCATGGAGCTCCTTTCTTAATGACTTTCTAGGGGCCATTTTTCTCATAGAGAAGTTCTTTTCATAATGATCTTGCATCTCTGAATCATCAAACATATGAAAGGAAGCTCTTTTATCAATAGATCGGTCAAGTTCTCTTCTTTTAGCCATTGTAGATGTGGGTGAATGTGAGGATTGAATGAAAGGTGGAAGCTTGAGAAGGTTTATGAGAGAGCGGTAGGATTGCACAGAAGATTTGTGAGAAAGGAGAATAGGAAACGGTTGGGGTTATGAGTGTATAAGGTTGAAGACAAATGTAAAAGAATGACATGTAAGGAGTGGAGGTTATTTAAATGATGGGACGTAATGAGAAGGTGAATCAACGAGGGAAAGAGAAACTCAAAATGAGTAGGAAATATCCCGCTCTTTTTATTCTTTCAAATGGAGTGGTTTCTGAAGCATGGACCACTTTCTGACCTTTATTCCATTTTCTTGGCCCATCCAAATAACACTTTCTCACACCATATAGAACTTTTGATTCTAAACTTTGTGAGAGCATGTACTCCATTTTTCTGATCATCTGATCTTTTCTGAACATTTCATCTTCTTAAGGTTTAAAATCTTTATCTGAAGCATGTTTATTTTACCTAATCATCATCTTAAGGTTTAAAATGGGGCTTAATATACAAACATCTTGATCTCAATTCAAAGATTAAAGCACCATCCATATAGCACATAGTGTAAAGATAACTTAAAATGAATTGCTTATTTGATTGTCTTGGTCCTTGACCATTGTGGCTTTAAGCACTCTAAGGTAATAGACTATGTTTTAGGACTAAGCTTATTCCTATACGTGATCCTTGAATTTTCTCTCCAATTCATATACAGACCTTTCTAGCAAGGTTTGCTCCCTGAACTCAATCAAGGGTAGTTAGGTTCACTCCCTAATTGACCATTTACTCTCCAACCCATTAAGACAAAGTCTCATGTTTTTCTCACATATACATAAGCAATTGTAATAAGTGGTTGCTGTTGTATGTGCCTAACATCATCAATAAATTCACATATCATAAATGAGATCAAATCATAAACACTTGGTCATTTCTTCAGCCAAGTTTGCTTGCTACTAGAATTTCAATTCTAAAGAAAATTATGAAACTACTACTAAATCTTATCAAAACAGAGCCAAATAAATTTTCAAACTTAGTTAAGCATTTATGAGACCCTGTAAAAATTTCAAAGTATAAAAAGGTCTTTAACTATATTAATAAAATTCTCCAAATTTCGAGGTCAAAATTTTTCAGTTTCAGCTAATAGCCAAAAGTCTCAATTTTTATACCCTATCAAATGAACCCAAAACTTCATACAAAAAATTTAAGGTTCAACTTCAATATGTCATCAACATCCTATAAAAATTTCAGCTGATAATTCAATAATTTATTATGGTAAAAAAAATTAGACAAATTCTATACTACAAATTGGACTGGCTAGGCAGAACCCTTGACCTATTCAGTTTTCAATTTTTTTTTAAATAGAAAAGTGCTTAGGATGAGTCAAGAAAATTACTAGAGACTTTTCCATATGTTACCTTCATAGATAAAAATTTCAGCTCATGATCATGTCTTTAAACTAGTAATAAAAATTGAAATTTTTCACCTCTTAACTAAAAATGGGATTTTCTAGCAACATAGATCTGAACATGTTTTAGGAAATTGATTCTCTAGCTTCATCAAAACTCACTACCAAAATTAATACATCAATATTCATGTATAATCAACCAATAAAATGAAAAATTTTGAATTCAATCAATCAAGAAATTTCAGAAAATTTTGAAAAATAGTGGATGAATAAAGCCCTACTTGGCTCTTTGAAGCTTAAATTCTTGCTCTTGATTTTCCTCAAGGATTTTCCACCAAATTTTTTTATCTAAATCTCTCTCAAATCCTCTTTCAACATTGTAACTAATAGCTACTTGTTAATATGAAGAAGGTGGGGTTTGTAGTAGGGAGTTTAATCTTCAAATTTATGAGAACTAGTACATGGGTTGTAATCTTGGCTAAGGGATTTTTTCAGTAAAGTTAGTATTCTTGGCTAAGGTTCTTATATTGGTTAGAGAAAGAATGTGAAGATGGTTGAAGGTTGAGTTGCTTGGCCATGAATTGCTAAGAGAAATGTGTAGAAAGTTATTTTGTATTATATTGATGAAATTAGGAAAATGATTTTTCTTCAAGATAATGGCTTGTAATTTTGGTGGCTTCGCATTGGTCCTTTAGAAAGACAATGGTGTGGCTTCCTCTAAGCCACACACTTGTCTTGCTAGGTGTCCCTCTAATACTGTAATTTCCATATAGTGTGAGAAACTACACATCGTAATTTAACTGAATGGGTAAAATACCATACCCGTAAAACATATAGTACCTAAAATTTTATTTTGGGACTAACTTTTTCATTTTTAATCATTTTCGACCTAAAACCCATATTTTCTCTATCTCTTCTCAGCCCAATTCTAAGGCTTGGGTGGTCCCGCGAAGCCTGTAGGGACCATAACGATACTATTCACATTTTTTTTTACTCCTCATCAAGTCGTTCATATCTCAACTAACTCTACCAAATTGTAAAATTCTTAGTAATAAAGTCTAAATAAAATTTCTAAATAGTCTTGGGTGTTACATTGTAACATCCCATGCCTTTATGGATTGATTAACCCCCTACAAACAACACAGGTCTTTAATGCTTTGTCCTCCTCACACACTTCTTGGAAACTTCCAGGAGTCACCCATCCCAAAATTGCTCCAAGTCAAGCATGCATAACCATGCAGTCTTTCATGATTGGTTACTGAAGAATATTCATCTTTGTTGGCATAGGTAGTACCAATCAATTCACATAAGTCATCCTCAACTATATAATTCCATACCTATACAGCCTTAGGATCCCTCTCATTTAGGTGCATAATCGGTTCATTCATATACCCCTCCTTAGAGGCTTTGCTAGGAGTCGCTCCTTGTCCATGCCTTCTTGATTGATTAAATTCAAAATTTTTCATTTTATTGGCTGATTATACATGAATATTGATGCATTAATTTTGGTAGAGAGTTTTTATGAAGCTAGAGAATCAATTTCCTTAAAACATGTTCAAACCTATGTTGCTGAAAAGACCCGTGTTGGTTTGTGGGCAGTCATTAATCCATAAAGTAGTAGGGATATTACGAATGGTATCAGAGCTTATACTTCTCCCAGGACGGTGTGGCTCTGGGACGAACCAAGCAGAAGTTGGTGGGCATGTAATGCTCTATGATGAGGGCAAGAGTGATCGCGTGTAGAAGGCACTACAAGGAGTGCCTCCTGGCAAGGCTTCTAAGTGGAAGGATATATGAATGAACCGATTACATACCTGAATGAGAAGAATCCTGAGGCCTATATGTATGGGACTATATAGTTGAGGATGACTTATATGAATTGATTGGTACTACCTATGCCAATAAATATGTTTCTTCTTTTCGTTAGCTCATTATTAAAGAACTCCACGGTTAAGTGTGCTTGAATTGGAGAAATTTTGGGATGGGTGACCTCTTGGGAAGTTTTTCAGGAAGTGTGTGAGTGAGGACAAGCACGTTGAAAGACCGTGTTGGTTTGTGGGACAAGTCGTCAATCCATAAAGTAGCATGTGATGCTATAAATAGTATCAAGTCTGTACCTCTCCTAGTATGGTGTGGGTTGGGGATGAACCAAGTAGAAGCGTGGCCATGTAACAACCGGTGATGAGGGCAGGAGTGATCGTTGGTGCATGAAAGCACAGGCAAAGAGTAGCTCCTGAAAGTCCTCTAGCGGAGGGTACATGAATAAACCAATTACACACTAGAATAAGAGGGATCTAAGATTGTATAGGTATGGGACTATACATTGATGATGGCTTATATGAATTGCTTGGCACTACCCATGCAAACAAGATGCATCTTTTTTTAGTAGCCCATCACTAAGGACTCCACGGTTAAGCATGCTGACTTGGAGCATTTTGGGACGGGTGACCCCTGAAGTTTTCCAAGGAAATGTGTGAGTGAGGACAAAACACGCTGAAAAGACCTTGTGTTGGTTTGTGGGGACAATCAATCCATAAAACTGCATGAGATGTTACAAATTGTAACGTCTTGATTTTTCGTGTGCAAATAACCAAAATGCCCTGAAGTCATTTTATCCATAAAATGAGGATCGCTGTCCCAGCCATCTCAAGGGGATGTTTTGATGGTGATAGGGGATTATATGTGGGATGTGTGGTAATAGAGAGAAGAATCTCATTTTTGAGTTCCAACGTGCGAAATTACCAAAATGCCCATGTGGCCATTTTGTCATTGTTTTACGGCCAGTGAACCAGACTTTACCAAAAGGTTTTAAACGATGATTTTAAGTGAAGTTTAACATCCTAGTTTTCTCTCTTTAGAAATTAATTGAGGAATGGTGAATGGAAATATCGAAGTTCTGAGATGAACAGTCTGTGATTAGAATGACTCCATGAGGGAGCACAAAAAATGTGAATAGTACTTTGCGGGCCCGCAGGCCGGTACAGCCAAAACGGGGATTGGGACCCTAGGCCCGAATTTAAGAAAATATGAGAATAAGATTAGGGATGTATGGGAATGATAATTTTATACCTAGAATTAAATTTAAGGTAATATCGGTGAGATCGGGACGACGTTTACCCGTTTCGTGAGATTTCGGTGTGTGATTTTTACACGAAGACATTTCTAACATTATTAATAAATGATTAATAATTGATATTATCTATTTGAGACAAGTGGAGGGCCAAGATTTGATCTTGGATAATCAAATCCTAGCCATCCACTTGGCTTTTAGAAGCATGAGTCATCACAAAACATGCTTTAATGAATGGTGACTCATATGAACACTTAGCAACTTCTCCCCAAGGTAGCAAACATTTCAGCCAGCAAGGAGAGGAAGAGAAACAGCACTGGTTTTCCTCCATAGCCAAGAGCTCCATCTTGCTTCCAAGTTACAAAAACCCTAACCTAGAGTCATCAAAACCTAAGCCTTTCTTCACTAAAGTTGCTCTACACCTCCATATCTATAATTCTAACGAATAGAATTCCAAAACCTCATCCTTCTTGCACATCCATCACTGATTAGAGGAGGATTTGAAGTTGTGTGGGGAGTTGGTTGTGAAGAAATTCCACCTTGAAGCAAGCTAGAGATAGAACTTGCTTAAATCTTCAAGAGTAGGTTTTCTGCTTCCTTTTTGTGCAATTTTGCAATTCTATTTTGGCTTGTCCAAATTTCAAAAATTTTGATGATATTGATGCTTGACATATTGATATTGATATATGAATTTTTGTGTTGTGTTTGGATGGTTTTAAAAAGGGCTTTTCTCAAGTGAAATTGGAACTAGGGTGCTGGACTGATTTCGCTTTGTAATCAGAACTTTTCACGAATTTTCTGGGAATTTTGTGGGTGGTTTCATGAGCCATGAAAATTATATGTTGTAGCTAACCTCTTAAACTAAATACACGATTTTTGTAGGGATTAATTCTAAGGTTTGATGCCTCAAAAAAATAAGGAATCGAATTGTAACTGCTGCCTGAAGTGTTGAGATAATAACAAACTTGCCCAATTTTTAATCATAGCAATTGATTGAGATAGCTCCTGAAATTTTTACACAAGACTAATAACATGTTGAAATACCTCTGTGAATTTTCTTGTACCTTGATTCCATCGAATTCTAGGGTTAAATATTCTGAGAACATAGTCTGGACTATGAATTTGTGGCTGCTGACCACCAGATTTTCCTATTTTATTGAAGTGGTTATATATCTCTGATTGTCCTGAAATTTTTACAGGGTATTCTTGACACATTGAAGTGTAACCAAGAATTTTTGTGACTCTTGGAATGGTTGTTGGATGTAGCAATTAAATGTTAAACTTAGAACAGAAATTCTGCCAAGGTGCTGGAATGTGAAAGTGGCTGAAATTTTGTGAATATATGATGCCTATCCCAAGTCTATGGTATATGAATGCATACGGACCATTTTAATTCCTTATTCATGAATCCATGATATAATTGAATACCTAATGGTAAGGTAATCATGACCTTGAGAAAAGAGAGAAGTGCATAACTTAGTTATGTTAGGAAGGGCTCAGATAATCTGATATTTCCGTCTTGCCCTATATTTGATCATTGGGAAAACAGAAACAAGGCTTAAAGGGGATATAAAGGGAAGGCAAAAATAAGGACTTCCCTAGAAAATTTATAAGTTAGGAGACGTATCGGCTAGGCATAGAACTGTGTGTACCGAAATGAAAAATGACATTCGATGATCACGGATAGGAATGAGCTCATGTCCTGAGCCTATTGTCCTATATGGAGTTGTTAAATAATGAAGTGACTCTATGTGAAACTAAGCCTTCCCTATGTTTATGAATTGAAAAGACATGTGGCACTGAGCTTACGATCGTAAATGAGTTATCATTGTATTGTTAATTTAAATTTCCATGACTCATATATGAATATGTTATATGCATGAGGCTATTACTTGTATTATGTGTAGCACGTGGGGACTACCTACCTAGAATTTTACATTATTCTCACCCCTATAGTTGTATATATTGTATGGTTCAATCCAACAGAATGCCGTCTCCTGTCTTCTTCCTTGACTCTCCCCAGTTGTATGGCTGTATGACCCGGCCCTGATTCTATGTACGCTTCGGGGACTCTTACGCGTATAAATATGTTCTTTGACCAATCTTTTAGTACTTCTGCTCTTTGCCTCCACTTCAACCCCACTTTCCCTTATGAGGGTGTGCCTCTCCACATGGCACATCCAGACGTGTTTGAGGTTCCTCTAGCCCCACCTATGCACCCGCCAGGAGACACACGGCACCTTCGTCCTCCTCTTCTGTTCGGTACTTCTAGGGCCCAGATGGCCTCGCTGGAGAGAGGCATTCACCGATGGCCAACGCTTTTGGAGACAGGGAGGGCGAGGTCACGTTGGAGCCGACGTGTATAGAGTACTAGTGTAGCGTTAGGATTTTACCTACCTTAATGATGTACTTTTGGTTTCCTTTTACTCTGTTGTATATTTATACTATTTTGTCAATGAGTGATTGAGGAGGTTAGGTATTAGCTAGGAGGATTAGCCTCGTTTACACTGAGTTTTGTACTCTTTGGGTCTTTTTGTTGGTTCCTATCCTTATGATGTACATAGGAACTCGTGACATGATGTCCTTATATGTAAAGTTTATTATGGTAATAAATGTATTGCGACTTTCTTATCATTACTTATTTCGACTAGAATAGATCCGAAACGCTAGTAATACTCGCTAATTACTATGTCCATACTTGAGTAATGTGGTAATTAGGATGGTGTTACAATTTCTCTGCTTTTTCTTTCATTTTCTCTCAAAGTTCTCTTCATCTTGCTCTCTCTTTTTCCTCCCTCAAAGAAACCTTTCCACCACCATAATCCATCACAAACAACCTTAAACCACCACTCCTCACCTCAAACCACCTCTCAAACACTTAATCTTACCATTTCCAAGCTTGCTTTCTCAAGGAAAAATCATCTTCCTTGAGATCTTCCTTTGGCCGAATCCTCCTCCTCCTCCAAGAGAAGATTTTGTCTTCTCAATCCTTCAAGAACACAAGCTTCCTCTCATTTCTTTCAAGACTTCCTTAGGTAGGGTTTTGTTTCAAAGTTTTTACTTGTTTTCTTCAAGAAGTTCTAGTTTTCTCTTGGTTCAAAACTCTTTTTCTCTTCCTTTTTCCTTTTCGGCCATGAGGCCTTTTCATGAGAAAACTTTAGCTTGATGATGAGGTTTCAAGATAATGGTCTTGTGATGTCATGTGAGAAACCTCTAAAGCTTGAAAAACTTGGTCTTGACCATACATGCTCTTGGTTTCTTTCCTTTTCTTTGTTTAAGTTTTTGGTTTTCTTTCCTTTTCCTCTCTAGAGATTTCGGTTTCCTTTTCCTTTATTTGAACAAAGTTTGCTAAAATGTTAAGTAGATCACAAAAGTTTTGTTAAGAAAATTAATCATATGTTTTCAAAGAGCTCTAAGCTTACCCTTGCCAACCTTAAAGTTACGACCGTTCTAAGAGTTTTACTCTAGATTGAAGCTCATGAGCAATAAAATAAAGAATATGACTTAGTTCTTTGTATGTTTGTTTAGACAAAGTGTTGAGCTTTGTGTCCATTTTCTTGAGCTTGATGATGAAGTTCAAAATCAAAGGCTTCTTTGAAGACTTGGTGCAAGAACTCTAAAGCTCACTTTATGTTGTTAAGATACATATTGGGTTAAGGTTATAATGTTCCTCTAAAGTCTTGTAAGAGCTCTAGTTAAGATAAAATGAGTTGCATTCATGTTTATGTTTATGCCTTGCATAGCATGTTTATTTTGATGCCATCACTAAGCTCTCAAGAATAACTAAATGAACTTGCATTATCATGTTTAAATTTCCAAGCTTGCATTTCATGTTTATATTTCAAGTCATCACTTAATCTTTAAAGATAATAATGAGGTTGCATCTCATATTTATTTTATGCTCTCACTTTATTTTCTAATGAAGAGTAAAATAAGTGCATTCATATTTAAGTTTATGCCATCACTTAAATATCCTAGAGCTCAAAGACTTGCCCAATGTATCACATAAAGTTTTAGAAAATGGAGGCATTTCAAGAATGCCATTTCGGCCTTGTGATGATGATGATGGACTTGAGATGAGTTCATCTAATCATAAGTGCCCATAGTCTAAGTCTTGGAATTTTTCTAAGCTTAGGTGTACTTAAAGAACCTTATGAACAAAGTTTTATGTTTTAAATCTATTTCTTGAGCTAAATAAATTAGCTACTGACCTTACCTATTTTTGTATGATTTTAATGAGAGGAATTGGTTTCTAAAAGAGTTTTGAGTTCCTAAAATGATTCCAAGAGAAACTAGCAACTTATATGCTTTTAAATCATGAGATTATGTGATTATATGATGCTTATATTTTCGGTTCTGCCTTGTGCAATTGGCCACTGTATAAATTCTATTTTATGGTGTTAAAATGTGTAAAATTATGTTTGAGTGAAGCAAGGAACGATTTAAGGAAGTTAGGAAAGAACAAGTAACTAGAAAGGACTTAAAATGTTAATTCTAGAACACTTAGATGCACAAATGGTAAAATCTATCCCAGCATAATTGGACTTAAGAAAAATGGTTTATAATTAGTAGATATGTGTAGGAATCCCTTATAATTGGTTTAGGAGTTGAACATGGAGCCTTAGGCGAAGACGGAACTTAGAAAGGGTCAAAGATTGAGATCTAGGACCCCATAAGCTTATGATAATCTTCTGCCTAAGTTATGTAAGGCTGTTTGGATGTGTTAGTAGGCTTAAATATTAGAGAGAATTCAAGGTGATGATCTCTTAGGTGTTATAATGATCCATAATGAAAGCTAGGATAATTAGAACATAAGTTTAAGACCCGTAAGGGCCAAAGCATAAGACACCATGAGATAGGAGGTGTAATGTGAGAATAAGACCAAGTGGGTATGCTGATGATGAATGTGAATGTTTTAAATGCTATGAGTATAAGAATGTATGGATGTGTGGCATGTTGCTATGATAATGTGGTATGCTATGCTTAAAATGCATGAGAATGTGAGACATGAATAGAGGATATGTTATATGATGTTCTATAGTTGTATGCTCATGTTGCATCCATACAAGATATGATAAAGTGAAATGATCCCATTATGACTTCTCGAGTTAAGGGTTGTACGGGTGATCCAGGAAAGAGATGTGATTCCCCCTCTTTTTTGTATGAATCTAGCGATGGCTAGTTAGGAAGAGCTCATTCCTAGGCGATGTGTGTATTTGGAGTTTTGGTGGCTATGTGAAAATCGCCGGGTGGCATGTTAGATGGATTTTGGTGGCTACGATGAGAGTGGAAAAGTGGAAAAAGTTAAAAGAAGGAACTCAGGAGTCCAATTATGATAAAGTAAAAGACGCACATGCATATGTTTCATGGTTGTTCCTTTGGTGCTTATGATTAAGTGGTATATGTTGAGTATGTGACTGTCATTGCCATGCATACATAAAATATCTGCATTCATATCATTAAGACTCATGCTAAAAGAAACCCACTTCGGATAATAGATTTGGGAAAATAAAACTAAACCTATGCAAGTACACCTTTTTCATAATGAAACCCAAAGTGGCTGAGGGCGATGATGACACTTGTGTTAAGTCGGAGAGCTCTATTGAGAATCTTGTATAAGTATTCTCACCCTTTTGTTTTCCCTCCCGTGTCGTCTCCAGACGGGATCGATGGGGATGTTCGTGATCTTCCTTGAGGCGCGGGCGTAGGAATCACGTCATCTAGTCAGATAGAGGGCGCAACGGAAGCATGAAGACTAGTCTAGCCTTGTTAACATTTGGTTTTGCATTAGTTAAAGTTGTTTGGTGTAATTGATACCCTAGGTGTCCTTATATTTATAAGGACATCGTTGTTTTGTTATGATTATGTTATACTACTATAATTTATGTTGTCATTATTCTATGGTTTTATTCGTAGTTGTTATGATGACGTATATCTGGTTGTTATGTTTTATGTTTAATAGTCGGTATCTATGCGCATGCGCGGCTTATTTTTAAGTCTTAAGTTCAAAAAGAAAAATTCAGTCGTATTTTAATACTCATATTTTAAAGAAAAGTAAGTCAAGATCTGAAACAAAGGCATAACAACTAATAACTAACCGAATGCGACTTTAAGCATATGAGGTTAAGAGTTAGGGTGTTACACAAATGGTATCAGAGCCTATACCTTTCCCAGGATGGTGTGGTTTAGGGATGAACAAATTGGAAGCTAGTGGGCATGTAATGCCTGGTGACGAAGGCAGGGAGTGATCGTCCGTGCAAGAAGCACTAACAAAGAGTTGCTCCTAAAGTCCTCTAAGCGGAGGGACATGAATAGACCAATTACACACTAGAGATAAGAGGATCCTGAGACTGTATAGGTATGAGACTATAGAGTTGAGGATCGCTTATATGAATTGATTGGTACTTACGCATGTAAACAAGATGCATATTCTTTTGGTAGCCTATCACTAAAGAACTTCATGGCTAAGCGTGCTTGACTTGGAGCAATTTTAGGATGGGTGACCTCCTGGAAGTTTTCCAAGAAACGTGTGAGTGAGGATAAAGCACATTGAAAGACCCTGTGTTGGTTTGCGAGACGTCAATCCATAAAGCCGCATGAGATGGTACAAATGGTATCAGAGCCTATACCTCTCCAAGTACAGTGTGGTTTGGGGACGAACCAAGCAGAAGCTGGTGGGTATGTAATGCCCGATGACAAGGGCTGAGTGATCGCTAGTGCAAGAAGGCAAGGATAAGAGCGACTCCTGAAAGTCCTTTAAGTGGAGGTACATGAATGAAATGATTACACACAGAATAAGAGGATCTTAGAATAGGTATAGGACTATACAGGCAGGATGACTTATATGAATTGATTGGTACTACCTATTAGGGGTGGGAATAGACGAGTCTGCCGAGGGCTAGCAACTTGGCCTATTGGCCTGCCTGGCCTTTTTAAAAATTAAACCAGGCTTAGGCCTTTTAAAAAGCCTATCAAGATAAAGAGGCCAGGCTAGGCTATTAAAGAGCCTGTTAGGCCTAGAAAACCGACCTATTGTATATATATATACCTAAATATATGCAAAATAGGTTGTTGGAAGTTTGAACTATGGTCACCATTCAATAAGGAGTGCAAATGACTATACTACCATTCTTCTTTATTAATATATAACCCAACTAATATATTTATTTTAGTTTTCAAATTAAACTATTTAAATAAGACATCAATTAAATCTAACTCACAATACACTATACACCTTACAACTTTACAATCCCCAAATCACTCACTCCATCTCTCATGGTCTCACCACCCCATAGCCCACAAGATCACAACATACCACACACACCCAGAGCCTGCGGCCAAGCATCCACACCCACTCGCCGTGCCCGAACCTCGCCAGCCACCCACCACCACCGCCTCGACCACTAGCCACCAGCCTTTGTCAATTTTTCCTCACTTGGGACAGCCTGACCGATCGTCAGCCACATGCGCACCGTCGTTCTCTTCCCTCGCACATCCTCACCATACTCACTCATCCTTGCCACAGGATCGCCCTCGATTTCTCTTCTCATCGATCTCGCAACATGAAATGTAACACCTAATAATTAACCAAATACACCTAGGTTGTATATGATTAATTACTAGACTTTACTCTTTGCTTCAGTCTTTCATCATACTTTGAAAATACTTAGTGAAATTATGAGCCATTTTTTTTTAACATAATTGAAAACGTGAGCCACACATAACGTGAACAATAATCGAAATAAAGCGAATAACGTCAATATAGCATGAAAAACACATCATATTGGCTCCATCATATAACATCCATAATTACATAACACATAGATAGTTTGTCTACCAAAAGAATAAGACTAGGTGTAGCCAATCTAACAAAACAAATAATATATGGATGGAAGGACATCCATTAATGGCACCTAGTAATAAAACTCCAAGGATAGGGATAGATATTTGAAATATACGAGTGAAACTAGAGGATCAAGTTCAGTGACCTGGTAAAGCCTTAATGTGATTCACGAACGCTTCCTTCTTTTGAAGACGAGATAGAAAGAAAATAGAGGGAGTGAAACTTATAAAAGAATCTCAGGAGGGTACTCACCTCATGATGCATTGTGTCATCATCATCGTCCCCAGGAACCTCGGGTTATTATGAAATAGTGAGCATGCTAAGATTGATTTATTAAGTTCGAAAATATACTTTACGAGGTTCGTCCTTTAATCATGCGTCTTATAATGCATCATAAACTTAGCATGTCATGTTTATAATGAACTTTTCCTTTCATCAACACATCATATTCCTCATCTTCATATCATAATAACATGCATAGAAGAACATCATATTTCTCATCATCATCTCATAAAATGCTATGCATAGAAGAACATCATACCATAATAGCTATGCACAAGACATAGTGCACATATTTCATTACATTAGTGTCCTAGGTGACTTAAAATCTTGTCATTATCATCATTATTTTCCTTGGGCCACCCTATTCTCCACCCTTTTGGGAGTAATCTAGGTTATGAGCTCATACCTTGCTAGTCGTCACCAGCACATACTTATCCCTTTTGATAAGTAAAATTTCGTCTCTACCCTTTTGAGAGAACGGATTAGGGGGCAAGAATCACCTTTTCACCGCCTATAGTTTGATGGGTGCAAAGGATCATTTTCTCATATATTTTAAGTCACCTTTAAGTCTTTTCATGTTATATCATAATACAATTCTCAATTCATAATCATTTATAACATTTTCTCGTTTATAGTCTTATTCTGAATAATATATATACCAACTAATCATGTATCCGGAGATTCCCAGGAAAGAGAGGTGGGTCACAAATGGACACGCTTAAATACCAAGTCTTTCCTAGCCAGAACCTTTCCAAATTACACTTTTACAGTAATATACTTTCTTCCAGCAACAAGGGTAAATTTTTAAATAACAAAGAATATTTCATTATTTCATGCATAAGCATTCTCATTGTTTGCAACAGGAACTATAACATGCAAGCTCGGGAATCATTCAATGATATCAAATACTTAATAAGCATCAAATCACTTCATAGACTTATCATTTCAAATTTCAAAGAACTATCATCATAAATTCTTACCGAAAATTGTCTTAAACATCCGAAACTTTAAAATCGGATAACCTCAATTATCACACTAATTAATTATGCATCTAAAGGATTCATTATCATCATTACCATTAATTATAAGCCTTAAGAACATTATTAAACTATATGGGACAACATAGGCAGGAGTTATATTTAAGGCTTCACGTGTGCTAGAAGTTGTTTTTTAACCCTTTCTTATTACCGGCTTTCCTTATGGTGCTAAAATCAATTACTAAACCAATTATGAATCATTCTCCCTTATATAAACACAATAGTACTTGGTTCTTAGGGCTGCTAAAGGTTCTGACAGAACGCACAAATTTCATTCTTAGAGTTCTAGAAATCTTGCTTTTACCTTTTTGGAAGCTAGTTTTATTTCTAACATGCATAGAATCGTTCTCTTAGCAATAAATCATAATCATCACAACTTTGAACATATTAAACCATCATCATACAGTAGTACTAAACTCAGATAGGTAGCCGAATCATGAACCTCATATAATTGCATAAAACCACATTTCAAGTATACATAAAGTACTAGTTTCCCGTATAATTTTTGCAAAGCTTCAAAACTCCTTTAGTAACTAATTCTTTTTGTTAAACTTTAAAGAAATTATAAGACTTTAAGCCTCCGTAATCATGAGGCCGATTTATACATTGAAAGAATGTTCATGATTAGAATTTTCTCTTAAGATAAAAGGAGCAAGTCTTGAGCTTTAGAGATTTAGTGATAGCTAGAATTATAAACATGCTATGCAACCCATTTTAATCTTGTCTTTATAAGGTGATAACTTGGAAATATAAACATGATGCAAGAAACTGAAGCGCGGTAGTCCGCAGCTGAGGAGGGAGAGAGAATTTTAAGAAACTGGAGCGGCGTCCGCATAGGAAAGGAGAAGGGAAAGAGAATTCTTATTAAGCTCTAAACTCAAGACTTCTTAAAGAATGAATTCTTTGACTCCAATAATCTCAAGAAAGCTTTAGAGTTTTTATTATCATGGTTCCAACTTTGCTTGTGATACTTGGGCAAGTCTTTGAGCTCTAGGATCTTTAGGTGATGACATAAAAATAAACATGTCATGCGTTGATTCTTTTAGCCATTATAAAATAAAGTGAGAACATAAAATAAATATGAGATGCAACTTCTTTATTATCTTTAGAGATTAAGTGACAACATGAAATATAAACATGAAATGCAAACTTGGAAATTTAAACATGAGTATGCAAGTCCATTTATTCATTCTTGAAATTTTAGTGATGACATAGAAAGTAAACATGATTATGCAAGGCATAAACTTAAACATGGATGCAAGTTCATTTGATTTCTTTACTAGAGCTCCTTCAAGACTTTATAGAAATACAAATTCAATCCAATATATATATCTTAGCAAGACAAAGTGAGAAATACATCTTTCAAGTTCTAAACTCAAGATCATAAAAACATCATAAAAATATTATTCTTTAAAGTTTTGCATCAAGTGGAACTTTCAAGCTTTAGAGGCCTAACTTGTGATGGAATCACAACCCACCCTCAAGGTCCTCATCATCAAGCCATCATCTTAGTCCCACCTAGGCCATATGGCCAAATTGTTCAAAGAAAAGAAAGAAGAAAACCAAATGGAAAAACTAGAGAAAATCCATGAAATCATCATTTTGAACCAAGAACAACACTTAGCAAAGCATAGAAATAAACTTAAAAACAACTCCCTACCTAATTTGATTTGAAGGAAAGGAAGAGGACTTGGTTTCCTTGAGTGAAATGAAAGAAAATCTCTTTGAGAAATGGGAGCAGAAATTTGGCCAAGGAGGAGGAAGAAAGAAAGCTTTTGGTGCTCATAAAACTAGAATTTGTGTAAGTTATGAGCAAGGCTTCCAAGGCTCCTCAAGCAAGCATATTTATAGAGGAATTCAAGCTCATGTATGACAAGAGGAGGAGGCATAATTTTCGGATTTTTCATGGGGAACAAAGGGAGGAAAATCATTTCTTGTTTAAGGCATATTTTATGCCATGTTTTAGGGAATTTTTTGGCATTTTGTTTTAGTGCATTATCTTGAAATAATTCTAATGATTATGGCTGAATTATTTCATGCATTACAGCCTCATGGAAGAGGGTTTTGTGTGTTCCATGTATTATTTAGGTGTAGGCAAGGTATTCATGCAATTTAGAGAATTTACGTTAAGGACTTAGGTGAATTAGTAAGCAATTTGAGTGTTTTAAAGCAATTTTAGGTTCTAATCAATTTAAATAAATAATTTTGACTCTAGATTAATAATTAGAATTTAATAAGCTTTAATTTGAGCCTAATATTGCTTAGGTTTCGTTAGACGAATCAAAAATCTCAAAATTTGTAAAACTTGCAAAGAGAAGGGCAAAACGGTCATTTTACTTAAAAATTGCCCGAGACCACCCGAGCTTAACCAATGGTTAATCATGGCTTAAAAACACCTTTTAAAACATTTTAGTGAGGTTCGGGCTCAGTCGGCATGCAAATCGGGTTAAAACAATCGCAGGGCGTTTTGGTCATTTCGCGTCAGAGCTCAAAATTATGATTCTTCTCCTCTATTAACACACATAACACAAACAATCCCTTATTATTATCAAAACATCCCTTGAGGACGGGTGGGGCCCACGATCCTCATTTTCTGAGTAAAATAACCTCAAGGGCATTTTGGTCATTTTACACGTACAGAAATCTGGGTTTGCAATATTGCACGAATTGCTCCTAACTTCTCTTCTAACGTTATATTCCTTTATTAAGGATTGTTTGGTCTCAAATTTTATATAATATTTACCTACGGAATTCGGTAATTCCTAATGACAGGAAATTACAGAAAATTGGGTTACATGAAAGCCATCCAATTGCAAATCTAAATGGTGTGAAGATTTGAAATGGCGTGAAAGGTTTGAGCTCTTAAATCTCTTGTCCATTCAGTTCTAAAAGGGTCATACCTTATAGTGCGTTTTAGCTTTTTGCTTATGAAATTTATAAGGTTCAAGCTAATGTCCTTTCAAGAATTTCTTACAAAATGTTTCTTGCTAAGACTTAAGTTTTTCTTTTTCATGTATAGAAATATTTCAGAGGAAAGAATGGTGAGCTATCTAATCATAATTCACGAGGCAAGCATTGCATGGTTTGTAGTTGCTTTCATGATGCTATTGTGTATCATTGCAGGGATTAAAACTTATGCAATGCTTATAACAATTTCTTTTTGTTCAATTGATCTTTCTATGTTTTCCTTATTTACTTAATGTTAATGTATGCATCTAACTTTGTCCATATGTGAGTAGATTACTTACCCATTATGTAACGCCCAAATTTTTTCTCTTAACAAATGAAATGCCCTAAGGTCATTTTTACCCTAATTCCAGGAGTCACCGGACAATCCTCGAATGGGTCAACTCAATGTTTGAAGGGGACTATAACTTGTTATATTTGATATCCAAGGTGAATATCTTGTTTCTAAACTTTCAGCTCAAATGACCAAAATACCTCGCTGTTCTACGTGGGTAAAAGGTGCCGTTTGAGCCCGAACTCTTCCAGGAAGTTTGGAATAGTGTTTATGAGTAATATTTGTTATAGTTGGGCAGGAGGTCCCTGTAGTTTCAGTGCAAAATTACCATTTTGCCCCTAGAACAGTGTAGTGAGCCTAATGACGCAGTAAGCAAACCTAAGCAACATTAGGCTTAATCGAAGATTAATTTATTTCGATAATTAATCTAGAGTCAAAATAATTTATTAAGGTTAATTAAAACCTAAGATTGCTTAGATAAACTCTAATTACATTCAAGATTCCTAGTCATGGAATCTTAAATAGTATTTTTCTCTTCAATTCCTTAAATTAAGGAATTGTGCCATACCTCATTTGACCAAAGAATGATTTTAAAATTGATAATCTAGCAAGATTACCCTCCTAATCAAGTCTTGACAACCTTAATTAGCCAATTACCTCACCTAAACACTTTCTTACAACTCCTAACCAAAACCTTAATCAAAGAAACACCTAAACACATCACTAAAACACAATTACATGAGCAAATTAATCCCCCCTTTTGTAACACCCTAATATTTAACCCTAATATGCCTAGGACGTATCAAGATTTAATTATTATTTATTACTTCTCTTTCAATTTATTTACAAAATACCTAGCAGAAATTACAGGTAAATTTTTTTTTTGAAATGAAACATGTAAAACAAAGTGCGAGCCTTTGCGTGTAACATAAATGTAACGTGAAGCGGAAGAATAAATAATCATACAGAACGTAAACATTAAAGGACACATCAATCATGAACATCATTCTTCATCACATTAGTTAACATAGTTTAGTACATGACTACTGAAATATAAAGGAAACATAAAGTCTTACCCATACTAGTGGGAGAGTTGGAGGACAAATAGAAATAAGAAACATAACAATGAATACATGAAAGCCCAAAAGATACTCCTAAACTAGGACTACTCCCTCCCTCTACGAGCCTACGAACGACGCTAATCCTCTAATGAGAGATGTAACCTACGACCTCCGAAGCTCCTCGGATGTGGCCCATCGAAGAGGGGCGTGGGCATGCGAATCGGTGGAGCAATGTGGCCACTTCGGCGAGGGCGCCTCTGGGGCTCGACGTACATGCCTCATAGGCCTCGCTGAGAGTCATCCTCGCTACCCCAATCAGTAGCCAAAGGCCAAAGGGGCTGAATCCTCCGAATACGGATTGGCCGATGAGTCCTCGGAAGGTCCTCCCGTAGCGGCATATGGGGATACGTGCTCCGGATGGTGACACACAGCTGAGGATGATGGTCGAGCATGGCGGTTCTGCTCATCTTAGGTCGTGTCCTCTCAAAAATCATATCATCGCCGTAGGGTGAGGTCGGGGTGAAGCGAAAACAGACCCGGAAGGCGAATGGGCGTCCCATGTATGCAAATGCGTATAGCACAACGACCCTCGAAATGGTAGGATGATCCGGATCGTAGTGCAATTCCCATACGGGTGCATCAACGAATATCACGAACGATGCCATCGATGTCTGAAGACGTAACGTAAAAAAAAGAGAGAGGGAGAATCTTGCTAAGAATCTCAGGAGGGAAAACCTCTATCCTAGTGTCATCGTTTACGTCCCAGGAACCTTGAGTTTATTATAAAAAAGGTTAAGCATGCATAGGTTCATTATGAGGTTTTCACAAGATATTTATCCAAGGTCCATGTATTTTATAATGAGTCTTAATGCATGTATGTAGCATAATAGTTCATGAATGCATGGTAGTACTTTAGGCAAACCAATAATCAAACAACATATAAGTGGCATGTAACTTTCTCTTGAACATCTTTCCTTTTCTCATACTTGTGACACCAAACATAATAGTAACCGCACCCCTTAAACTAGGCTATGAGCTCATACCTTAACTAGTCGTCGCTAGTTCTTACTTATCCTCTTGATAAGCGAATCATAAACATAATCATAATCATAATCATCATAATCCCAACTCTCAGTAGAGGTAGGGGCCTGAGGATCACCCATCATGGGACTTTTTCCTTCTTCAAAACGCATCGACCGGTTAAGACAAAACTTTGTCCGCTTGGAGGCTAATGTCTATGCCCTCACGGTTTCACCTTCTCCTCACCTAAGAGAAATACGTCTCGGTGTGTCACCTTAAACATCATATTTCTCAAAACTTTCTTATGTCCCTCAAATTTGGCGGAAATTCGGTGGCATAACAATTACTCTCCGAATTTCCTCAAATTGAGTCATGCCACATAATCTCAATCACATGCATCATTTTCATGGAACTTTCTCAAATCAATATCTTTCTAGTTCACATGAGCATATTCCTCAATTTCATTCATATTTTGAAAACCTCATGCATCTTAAATTAAGGCATAATACTTCATCACATCAACATGCCAATCATACACATAAAGTTTCATGCTCAAGGCATTAATCATAATCACATCATCATAAATATGCTCGAGGTTCATCACCATAAATATGCTCACTCGGCCTCCTATCTCATAGTATCTTATGCTTTGACCCTTACGGGTCTTAGACTTGTATTCTAATCATTCTAATACCCGTATTACATCTTTATTACCCTCAAGAGGTTAACACTTAAACTTTTCTCTAAGATTTGAACTCACTAAAATTCCAAACAGCATTGTACATGTAAGGGCAGAAAATATCATATACTTATCTGGTCTAGAATCTCTTCGTGACCCTTTTTAAGATCCGTCTTCGCCTAAGGCTCCATAATCAATTCCTAAACCAATTATGAGGGATTTGTAACACCTAATAATTAACCTAATACGCCTAGGTCATATCTGATTAATTACTAGACTTTACTCTTTGCTTCAGTTCCTTAATCATGCTTTGAAAATACTTAGTGAAATTATGAGCCATTTTTTTTTAAAAACATAATTGAAAACGTGAGCCGCGCATAACGTGAACGATAATCGGATAAAGCAGAACGACAGACATATCATGAAGAACACATCATATTGGCTCCATCATATGACATCCATAATTACATTTCACATAGATATTTTGCCTATCAACAGAGTTAAGCTAGATGTAGGCAATCGAACAAAACATAAATAATATATGGATGGAAAAACATCTATTAATGGCACCTATTTATAACACTTAGAGATAGGAATAGATATCCAGTTCACGCTCAAGGTCTAGCGATACGTTCCTCAAGGATAATAAGCTGGTTCACAAGATCACGTGCATCTACCAGGTGAGAGCATCAATGGGAATCACGAACATCACCATCACTTTCTGAAGACGAGATGGAAAGAAAGAAAGAGGGAATGAGAAACTTATAAAGAATCTCAGTAGGGTACTCACCTCATATGCATCGTGTCATCATCATCGTCCCCAGGAACCTTTGGTTTCATTATGAAAATGTGAGCATGCTAAGATTCATTTATTTAGTTCGAAATATACTTTATGAGGTCCGTCATTTTAATCATGCGTCTTATAATGCATCATAAACTTAGCATGTCATGTTTATAATGAACTTTTCCTTTCATATATAATAACATAATTATGCATAAGACCACATCATATTCCTCATCATCATATCATAAATATTATGCATAGAAGAATATCATATTTCTCATCATTATCTCATATATACTATGCATAGAAGAACATCATAATCACATAATACGTTACTTAGTTCCTTAGGTGACTTAAAGTTACTTTCATCATCATTTTCCTGGGCTACCCTATACTCCACCCTTTTGGGAGTGATCTAGGTTATGAGCTCATACCTTACTAGTCGTCACTAGCATATACTTATCCCTTTTGATAAGTTAAAATCCCGACTCTACCCTTTTGAGAGAACGTTTAGGGGCAAGAATCACCTTTTCACCACCTATAGTTTGATGGATCCAAAGGATCATTTCCTCATAAGTTTAAGTCACCATTAAGTCTTTGCATGTTATATCATAATACAATTCTCAATTCATAATCATTCATAACATTTTCTCGTTTATAGTCTTATTTTGGAATAATATATATACCAACTGTAATCATGCATCTGGAAATTCCCAAGAAAGAGAGGTGGGTCACAAATGGACACGCTTAAATACCAAGTCTTTCCTAGCCAGAACCTTTCCAAATTACACTTTTGCAGGAATATACTTTCTTCCAGGAACAAGGTAAATTTTTAAATAACAAAGAATATTTCATTATTTCATGCATAAGCATTCTCATTGTTTGCAAGCTTTAACACCTTAAATTTATTTAAAAATTAATTTAAACTTTAGTAGTCATAATTTTAAAAATCTAAATTTAGCAACAATGAGGGTGACCCTAACGTTAAAAAAAAAAAATTTCCGAGCGGGGTGACAGTAACTGCGGGCCCTGGGCCCGCCTGACTGGAACTGATTCTGCTCCTAGGTGCCCGAAATTAGGAAAACATAGGAACAAGGTTAGAAATAGGTGGGAATGATAATTTTATACTTAAAATTAATTTTCGGGCAATATCGGTTAATTGGGTACGGTGTTTACCCGTTCGGTAAAATTTCGTGTGCGATTTTAACACCGAAGATATTTTAGTCACCAAAAATGGTCAAAGCTTATCCTTTTAGGACATGTGGAAGGCCAAGATTTAAGTTTGGAATCCAAGATTTAATCTTAGCCATCCATTTTGCTTTAACACATAAATGATGATTTACTTTACATAATATCTTCAAAGCATTAAATACAAGAGCCAAGTCACATTTTCTTCTCCAAGACACCATCAAATTCGGCCAGCAGCAAGGAGGAACCAGAAAACCTTCATTTCCATGAGCCAAACTTGCATTTCAACCCCAAAAACACTAGCCTAGACTTGTTAAAACCCAAAACTCCATTCACAAAACTTATTCTACACCCCAAACCCCACAAATATAACCGATTAGAATTTTAATCCATCACTTTTTCCCACTTTGAGCCATCATACATCACTATCTAAGGGAGGTTTGTGACTTGATTTGGAGTCCTTGTAGTGAAGAGAAATCAATTAGAGCATCTTTTGGAGTTAGAACTCTTCAAGCATCACAAGTAGGGTTTCTGTTGTCTTTTCTTGTCAAATTTTTGATCTGTTTTGGTATGACCTAAGTCCGAAATTTCTAGTTGCTTTGGTTGATATTATGTTGATATTGATGTGTGATTTTTGGTGGTGTGTTTGGATGGTGTTAAAAGAGGATTTTTATCAAAATAAATTTGGACTAGGTTTCTGGAATTTCTGTTGTCCTGAGGCAGCAGTGGTTCACGAATTTTATGGGATATTTGTGGGCGTTTTCATGGGCTATAAAAATTACATGTTGAAGAGAACACCTTAAAATAACTACATGAATTTTATTAGGTGTTAGTTTTAAGGTTTGATGCCTCAGAAAAATCAGAAACCGAAATGAGGCAGATGCTATCCTGATTGTTGAGACTGAGGTAGTAAACTTGTCTGAATTTATTACCATAGAAAATGATTGAACTAGCTCTTGAAATTTTTACATGAAGTCACTAATATATTAAAGTGTCACTGTGAATTTTATTATGAATTAATTCAATCATTTGTTGGGGTTAAAAATTAGGGAACTCGGTTCTGGTCTTGGAATTGGTGGCCCTGACCACTAAATTTGTACATTTTATTGAGGTAGCTATAGAGCTCTGTTTGTCCTAAACTTTTTACAGGTTATTCTAGACACATTGAAGTATCATATAGAATTTTTGTGACTCTTGAAATGGCTATTTGATATGATAATGAAATGTTGTACCTAGGACAGTAACTCTACCCATTGTGCTGGGAATGGAACAATGCTTTGAATTGAGAATGTAATGGCACTTTGGCTTCTAGTATGACAAGTATTTGATATTAAGTGTTTGGCCATGTGACTTATGACATGTAAATGCATGCTATGGATTTTAAAGATTGAAGTATGAGAAAAGAATGAGGATTTCATTGTGAATGATTGCCTATATGTGGCCTATGTATGCATTTGAGAAAAGAGAAAAGTATATGATGCCATTATAAGGATGTATAAATTTAAATTGTGCATGTTCTGACATATGGACAAAATAGAAACAAGACTTAGATTGAATGAGGGGAAGGCAAAAGTAGTAACTTCCAAAATTTATTTTGAGTCGGTAAACGTATCGGCTAGGAAAGATCTGTGTGATTTGAAAATGGAAAAAATGAAGTTCATGACCACGTATAGGAATAAGCAATTACAAGGTCTTTTCCCTTGTGTGGTGTGATTGATAAATACCCATTGGCTATAAACAGATCTATTGTGGAATTGTCCACTAAAATTACCCGTTGGGTAAACTAAGTCTTTCCTATGTCAATGAAAAGAAAAATGCACTCATTTGATCTTTGTGGCCATAAGTGATACCATGTCACCTTGAGATAAATTCATTGCATGTATTATATGCTACTTATCTTATTTTGAATTGTCTACCTTGTGTAACTTAGTAATTGTTGGAATGTGATGAGATATATGCTTGAAGTGACGAAATACTAAAAGAAACCCACTTCGAAGGAATGGTTTTTGAACATTAAAAATGAATCTTTGATATACGTCGCATGCTCACATTTTCTTAATAAACCTAAGTGGCTCGATGACAATGACATTATGATTGTGAAATTGAGTTGCCCTACTGAGAATTTTAAATATTCTCACCCTATGTGTTTGTTTCCGTGTTCGCCTCCAGGTTAAGCCAGAGGATGATGATGCTACTATGCAAAGGAGTGTAGGATTGCTGGAGTGTAGTAGTTCCGTTTTATTCTGCGTACTTAGTGAAATGAGTATGTATGTAAATGTATTAGAAGACAGACAGGTACTAAAGCTCATAGAGGAGCTTCCTTATGTATTTTAGCTGTATGTTTAATAAACTTGATGTTTACTTGTAATATGTTTTAATAGAATTACGCTAGTTATCTCGCACATGAATCGAGCTTGCTATAGATAATTAAGAAAGGTCCGCTAATTAATAAGTAACAACTCTTGAGTATGATATCATGGCTTAAGAATGGTGTTGTACTTGGAGGATGTTACAACAGCAACTATAACATGCAAGCCCGTAAATCATTCAATGACGTCAAATACTTAATAAGCATCAAATCACTACATAGACTTATCATTTAAAACATCAAAGAGGTATCATCATAAATCCTTATTGAAAAGCTGTCTAATAACCGAAATTGTAGAATCGGGCAACCTTAATTATTGAACTAATTAATTATGCATCTAAGGGATTAATTAACATCATTACCATTAATCATAAGCCTTAAGAACATTATTAAACCATATGAGGCAGGATAGGCAGGAATCATATTTAAGCTTTACGGTTGCTTTATGTAGCTAATTTCACTTCTAACATGCATAGAATTATTCCTTATCAATAAACATAATTATCACAACTTCAAACATATCAAATTATAGTAATACTAACTCAGATCAGTGGCTGAATCATGAACCTCACATAATTGCTTAATATCTCATTTTAAGTACATGCAAGATATTAGTTTGTAATATCATTTCAAGCCTTAAAACTCTTTTAGAAACTAATTCTTTTTGGTAATCTTGAAAGAAATTATAGAACCAACTCAGTAGCTATTTAAAAATCACTTTAGGCCTACCTTAATCATGAGGTCAATTTATACATTGAAAGAATGTTCATGATTAAAATTCTCACTTAAGATAAAAGGAGCAAGTCTTGAGCTTTTAAAGATTTAGGTGATACTAGAATCATAAACATGTTATGCAACCTCAATTTAATCTTATCTTTATAAGGTGATAACTTGGAATTGTAAACATGATATGCAAGAAACGGAGCGGTAGTCCGCAACCAAGTGGAGGGAGAAGAGAATCTTAAGAAGGAAGCCGGTAGTCACTGGACGGTAAAGAGAGAAGAGAATTCTTATTACATCTTATTAAGCTCCAAACTCAAGACTTCTTAAAGAATAAATTCTTTGACTCCAATAATCTTAAGGAAATTGAAAGTGAGCTTTAGAGTTCTTATTACCATGGTTCCAACTTTGTGATATTTGGGCAAGTCTTTGAGCTCTAGGATTTTTAAATGATGACATAAAATAAACATGCCATGCATTGATTCTTTTAGCCATTATAAAATTAAGTGAGAGCATAAAATAAATATGAGATGCATCCTCTTTATTATCTTTGAAGATTAAGTGACAACTTGAAACATTAAAAGGAAAGAATGGTTATGCAAGGCATCAACTTAGACATGGATGCAAGTTCCTTTTATTTCTTTACTAGAGCTTTTCCAAGACTTTAGAGAAATATAAATTCAACCCAATATATATCTTAGCAAGACAAAGTGAAAAACTACATCTTTCAAGTTCTAAACTCAAGATCTTTATTTTTACATCATAAAAACATCATTCTTTAAAGTTTTGCATCAAGTGGAATTTTCAAGCTTTAGAGGCCTAACTTGTGATGGATTTACAACCAACACTCAAGGTCCTCATCATCAAGCTATCATCATATTCCCATATAGGCCTTATGGCCAAAATGTTCAAAGGAAAAGAAAGAAGAAAACCGAATGGAAAAGTTAGAGAAAGTCCATGAAATCATCATTTTGAACCAAGAACAACAATTAGCAAAGCATAGAAATAAGCTTAAAGACAACTCCCTACCTAATATGGTTTGAAGGAAAGGAAGAGAACTTGGTTTCTTGGAGTGAAATGAAAGAATCTCTTTGAGAAATTGAAGAAGAAGTTTCAGCAAAGGGGGAGGAGGAAGAAAGTTTTTGTGCTTTGTAAAAACTAGAAATTGTGCAATTATGAGCAAGGCTTCTAAGACTCCTTAAGCATGCCTATTTATAGAGATTTTGGAGCTCATGAATGGACAAGAAAAGGAGGAAAGTCTGACCAAATTTGAGGAGGAAACAAGGAAGAAAAATCATCTTGTTTGGTGGCTTAAAACATGGAATCATGAAACATGATTCCTTGTTTTCATACCTTGAGTTTTGTGCCAAGTTTGACAAATTTTCTGATGCATATTAGGCCATATAATTTGTGCATTATAGCCCAAGGAGGATAAAATTTGTGTGTTCCATATATTATGTAGGTGTAGGTAGGTATCTTTGCAAATTAGAGAATTTACAATTAAGGGCTTAGGTGAATTAGTAAGCAATTTGAGTGTTTTTAAGCAATTTTCAGTTCTAATCAATCTAAATAAATAATTTTGACTCTAGATTAATAATTAGAATCTAATAACCTTTAATTTGAGCCTAATATTGCTAGGTTTCGCTATACGAATCAAAAATCTCAAAATTAAAACTGCACAAAGAAGGGACAAAATGGTAATTTTACTTAAAAATTACCCAGACCACCCGAGCTTAACTAATGGTTAATCATAGCTTAAAAACATGTTTTAAAAATTTTAGTGAGGTTCAGCTTGGCACACAATTCAGTTAAAACGCCGCGGGGCGTTTTGGTCATTTCACGTGTCGAAACTCAAAATTGAGATTCTTCTCCTCTATTAACACACATAACACAAACAATCCCCTATTATCCTCAAAACATCCCCTTGAAGACGGCCAGGCCCACGATCCTCATTTTCTAAGTAAAATAACCTTAGGGCATTTTGATCATTTTACACGTACAGAAATTCGGGGCTTGCGACTCTTGTAAGAATCGCTCATAACCTCTTTGCTAATGTTATATTCCTCTATTGAGGATTGTTCAGTCTTGAATTTATATAAGAATTACCTAGGGTAATTCGTAATTTCTAAATGACAGGTAAAAGTTAGGGCGTTAGGATTCCTAGGCATGTTCTCTAAGTTGTAAACCATTTTTCCTCAATCTAACTATGCTGGAAAGAATTTATGTTTTGCCATGTCTAAGTGTGCTAGAATTTCCTATTTAGGTTCTTATCATCACCTTAAGCTTAGAAATTAATACCTAATCATTTATGAAGGGATTTTATACATGTCTTACTGATTATGAACCATTTATCCCTGAATTAGTCATGCTGAAACAGATTTTCATTTTTATGCATTAAAGTGTTCTAAAATTCTTATTTCTAATCCTTTCAAGTTACTTATTCTTTTCTAACTTCTCTAAATCGATCCTTGCTTCACTCAAACATAATTTTACACATTTTAACACCTTAGAACAACATTTATACAGTAGCCAATCATGAAGGGCAAAACCAACATCACAAGCCCATAAAATCACATAATCTCATGAGTTGAAATGCATATAAGTTGCTAGTTTTCTCTTGGAATAATTCTAGGGATTCAAAACTCTTTTAGAACTCAAATCCTTACATTAAAATCATGCAATTACATATGAGGTCAGTAGCTAAATTAACTTGTTCATAAAATAGATTTAAAGTATATAATTTCATTCATAATGTTGCTTAGGTGCTCCTAAGCTTAGAAAATTACAAAACATGAACTATGGACACTTGTGATTAGAGGAACTCATGCTAAGTCCATCATCATCACCACAAAGCCGAATGGCTTCTCTGAGAATGCCAACATTTTCTTAAAACCTTACATAGGATACTTGGGCAAGTCTTTGAGCTCTAGATCATTAAAGTGATGACATAAACTTAAACATGCTATGCACCTCATTTTTATTCTTCATTAGAAAGTAAAGTGAAGACATAAAGTAAACATGAGATGCACCTTTTTATTATCTTTAGAGTTTAAGTGATGGCATAGAATTTAAACATGCTAGACAAGAAAGTAAACATGAGATGCAAGGTTCAATTCTTTATTTTAGTGCTCTAGGCCTCTTGAGGTGTTTACCCCAAATCAACAATCAACTTTAAGGTTGAAATAGGTAGGTTTTGAGATTTATTAAGTGAGGATGCACATTCTTGTTTTAATCTTTAAGTTGTTTAGTGATGACTTGAAAATAAACATGCTATGCAAAGCATTAAAGTAAACATGAATGCATCTTATTTTAGATCTTAACTAGAGCTCTTTGCAAGATTTTAAAGGAACAAAATCTCAACCCATTATGTATCATAAGGCAAGCTTTAGAGTTCTTAGCACCTAGACTTCAAAGAAGTCTTAAGGTTTGAACTTCATCATCAAGCTTAAGAAAATGGACACAAAGTTCAACATTTTGTCTAAACAAAACTACAAGAACTAAGTCATATTCTTTATTTTATTGCTCATGGGCTTCAATCTAGAGTAAAACTCTTAAAACCCGACCAACTTTAAGGTTGGCAAGGGTAAGCTTAGAGCTCTTTGAAAACTTGTGATTAATTTTCTTTAACAAAACTTTTGTGATCTACTTTACATTTTTAGCAAACTTTGTTCCAACCAAGGCAAAGGAAACCGAAATCATTTAAGGAAGAAAAGGAAAGAATTGAAAATGAAACCAAGAAAAAGAGAAGAAACACAAGCATGTATGGTCCAAGACCAAGTTGTTTCAAGCTTTAGAGGTTTCTCACATGACAACAACAAGTCATTATCTTGAAACCTCATCATCAAGCTCATGTTATTTTCATAAAATGGCCTCTTGGCCGAAAATGAAAAGAAAAGAAAGAAAGGAGTTTGAACCAAGAGAAAACTAGAACTTTCTTTAAGGAAAACAAGGAAAACTTGAAAACAAAACCCCTACCTAAGGAAGTCTTTGAAATGGAAGAAAGAAAGCTTGGTTCTTGAAGAGTTGAGAAGACAAAATCTCCTCTTGGATTGTGATGATGGATTCGGCCAAAGGGGGAACTCAAAGGAGATGATTTTTCCTTGAGTTTCTAAGCTTGGAAATGGAAAGTTTAAGTGTTTGAGAGGTGGTTTGAAGTGAGATAGTGGTGGTTTAAGTGGATAGTGGTGGTTTATGGTGGTGGCAAGGTTCTTTGAGAGGTAGAAGAAAATGAAGAAGATGAAGAGACTTAGAGAGAAATTGCAAGAAAAAGCAAGAGAACTAAACTTAGCAAAGCTTCTAAAGTGTAACAAGGTTCTTCAAGGCTTGGTATTTATAGAAAATTTTGCATAATGAAGGCTGATTTGGGGAGGATGGCCGACGGCCTTAGGGAGAGAAAAAGTGAGGAAAATATCTCTTACAAGGTATGGCTTTGGGTATGGGTTCAAGCATGGTGAAGTATGGGCAAAAGTATGGGCAAGGCATGGCTCTTTGAGTGAGATAAAATTCAACATGTGACACTTTATTTGGGTGATGATTCGGCCAGCCTTGTGCAGCCAAGGGGGAGGTTAATTTGTTCATGTAATTGTGGTTTAGTGATGTGTTTAGGTGTTCCTTTGATTAAGGTTTTGGTTAGGAGTTGTAAGAAAGTGTTTAGGTGAGGTAATTGGGTAATTAGGAGTGTCAAGACTTGATTAGGAGGGCAATCTTACTAGATTAGTAATTTAAAATAATTCTTTTAGTCAAATGAGGTATGGCACAATTCCTTAATTTAAGGAATTGGAGAAAACACTATTCAAGATTCCATGACTAGGAATCTTGAATTAAAGAATGCAATTTAGAGTTTAACTAAGCAATCTTAGGTTCTAATTAACCTTAATAAATTATTTTGACTCTAGATTAATTATCGAAATAAATTAATCTTCGATTAGAGCCTAATATTGCTTAGGTTTGCTTAATTGTCATTAGGCTCACTGGACACGTTCTAGGGCAAAATGGTAATTTGTACTAAAACTTTCAGGGACCTTCTGGCTAACTAAACATCAAATATCACTCATAAACATCATTCCAAACTTCCTGAAAAAATTTGGGCTCAAACGGCACCTTTACCCGTGTAGAATATAGTAGGGGTATTTTGGTCATTTTAGTTGAAAGTTCTAAAACGAGATTTTCCTCTGATATCAAACATAACGTTCTAACCTCCTTCAAACATTGAGTTGACCCATTCGGGGACTGCTGGGTCAACTCCTGAATTCTGGGTAAAAATGACCTCAGGGCATTTTGGTCATTTACACTCAAATAGCAAATCTGGCGTTACACCTTTTGCTGTCGAATTTGGCCGAATACATGGCCCCATTGAAAGTGTCACATGTTGAATTTTATCTCACTCAAGAGCCATGCCTAGACCATACCTCACCATGCTTTCAACCATGCTTTGCCCATGCCTTTACCCATACCAATCAAGAGATATTTTCCTCCCCAAATGGCCAAGAGGCCGTCGGCCTTCTCTCCCTTAATCAGCCACCATTGTGCAAAATTTCTATAAATACAAAGCCTTGAAGAACCTTGATACACTTTAGATCATTTGCTAAGTTTAGTTGTCTTGCACTTTCTCTCATTTTTTCTCAAATTCCTCTTCATCTTCTTCATCTTCTTCTTCCTCTCAAAGAACCTTGCCACCACCACAAACCACCACAAACAACCATAAACCACCACACCTCACCTTAAACCATTTCTTAAACACCTAAACTTTCCATTTCAAAGCTTAGAAACTCAAGGAAAAATCTTCCCCTTGAGTTCCCTTCTTGCCGAATCCATCTTCACATCCAAGAGGAGATTGTCTTCTCAACTCTTCAAGAACTCAAGCTTTCTTTCATTTCTTCAAAGACTTCCTTAGGTAGGGGTTTTGTTTTCAAGTTTTTACTTATTTTCTTCAAGAAAAGTTCTAGTTTTCTCTTAGTTCAAACTCTTTTCCTTCCTCTTTTTCATTTCGGCCAAGAGGCCTTTTTATGAAGAACATGAGCTTGATGATGAGGTTTCAAGATAATGACTTTTTGTTGTCATGTGAGAAACCTCTAAAGCTTGAAACAACATGGTTTTGGACCATATATGCTTGTGTTTCTTTCTTTTCCTTGCTTACATTTTCAATTTCTTTTTCCTTTCTTTCTCAAATGGTTCGGTTCCTTTCCCTTTTCCTTTGTAAGATTTCAGTTTCCTTTGCCTTGGTTTGAACAAAGTTTGCTAAAAATGTTAAGTAGATCACAAAAGTTTTGTTAAAGAAAATTAATCACATGATTTCAAAGAGCTCTAAGCTTACCCTTGCCAACCTTAAAGTTGGTCGGCCGTTCTAAGAGTTTTACTCTAGATTGAAGCCTATGAGCAATAAAATAAAGAATATGACTTAGTTCTTGTATCTTGTTTAGACAAAGTGTTGAGCTTTGTGTCTATTTTCTTGAGCTTGATGATGAAGTTCACAACCAAAGACTTCTTTGAGGTCTAGGTGCTAAGAACTCTAAAGCTCACTTTATGTTGTTAAGATGCATATTGGGTTAAGGTTATGATGTTCCTTTAAAGTCTTGTAAGAGCTCTAGTTAAGATAAAATGAGTTGCACACATGTTTACATTTATGCCTTGCATAGCATGTTTATTTTGATGTCATCACTAAACTCTCAAGAATAAATAAATGAACTTGCATTATCATGTTTAAATTTCAAGCTTGCATTTCATGTTTATATTTCAAGTCATCACTTAACTTTAAAGATAATAATGAGGTTGCATCTCATATTTATTTTATGCTCTCACTTTACTTTCTAATGAAGAATAAAATAAGTGCATATCATGTTTAAGTTTATGTCATCACTTAAATGTTCTAGAGTTCAAAGACTTGCCCAAGTACAATACATAAAGTTTAGAAAATGGAGATGTCTCAAGGGTGCCATTTCGGCCTTGAGATGATGATGGACTTTGTGTGAGTTCATCAAGACACAAGGGCCCATAGCCTATGTCTTGGGATTTTTCTAAGCCTAGGTAGGTTTAAGGAACCTTGTGAATATAGTTTTAAGTTTTAAATCCTCCTTATAATTAAATTGATTTAGCTACTGACCTTACTTGGATTTCAATGATTTTAATGAGCTTAATTGGTTTCTAAAAGAGTTTTGAGTTTTTAAAATGATTCCAAGAGAAACTAGCAACTTGTATGCATTTTAATTCATGAGATTATGTGATTTTATGGGCTTTACATTTCGGTTGTAACTCTATGTTTGGCCACTATACTAAATCTGTTTTATGGTGTGGAAATGTGTAAAATTATGTTTGAGTGAAGTAAGGAACATTTTAGAGAAGTTAGAAAAGATTAAGTAACTAAAAAGGGTTCAAATTTAGAATTCTAGAACATCTAACTATGGAAAAATGCAAACCTATTCCAGCATGATTAATTCAAGGATAAATGGTTCATAATCAGTGAAACATGTATAAAAACCCTTCATAAATGATTAGGTATTAATTACTAAGCTTAAGGTGATGATAAAGGCTTAAAATGGGAATTCTAGCACACTTAGACATGGTGATACGCAATTCTATTCCAGCATAGTTAGATTGAGGAAAAATGACTTATAACTTAGTAAACATGCCTAGGAATCCCTCATAATTGGTTTAAGAATTGATTATGGAGCCTTAGGCGAAGACGGTATTAAAAGGGTTACGAAGAGAGATTCTAGAGCTCCAAAGCATATGATATTTTTCTGCCCTTAAATGTATAATGTTGTTTGGAATTTTTGGTGAGCCTAAATCTTAGTGAGAAATATAAGTGATGATCTCTTGGGTGTAATAAGTGTAACACCCTAATATTTAATCCCAATACGCCTAGGATGTATTCAAGATTAATTATTAGTTATTACTTCTCTTTAAATTTATTTACAAAATACTTAGCGGAAAATACAGGTAAATTTTTTTTTTTTGAAATGATTCATATAAAACAAAGTGCGAGCCTTTGCGCGTGACATATACAACGTGAAGCGGAAGAATACATAAAACATACATAACATAAGCATTAAAGAACACATCCATCATAAACATCATTCTTCATCACATTAGATAACATAGTTTAGTACATTACTACAGAAATATAAAGGAAACATAAAGTCTTAC
The DNA here is from genome assembly GCA_030441495.1 of Dalbergia oliveri. Classification (NCBI taxonomy): domain Eukaryota; kingdom Viridiplantae; phylum Streptophyta; class Magnoliopsida; order Fabales; family Fabaceae; genus Dalbergia; species Dalbergia oliveri. Next base: position 3,632,187 of record JAMLFY010000013.1, on the reverse strand, counting down.
CCATATAAGTGGGCAGAGCTTGCAGTACAACAACATAAAATAAGAAACATAAAAACATATACATGTAAACAACCTCAAAAGATACTCCCAAGCTACGACACTCCTTCCCTTTAGCTATGGAAGACGCTCCTACTCATCCCTATATCCATGGGTACAGCGGGCGGAACCCTCCTAGAAAGGATGAGAAGGAGGATCCTCTAATGGGTCGGTCTCCGAATGTCTCTGGCGAGGCAAGCACTCGGGGTAACCTCACAGGACTGAAGATGCCGAACGGGCGTACCCTTCTACTCATCACGGGGTTGCGTCCTCTCAAAAATCATGTCGTCGCCAAAGGGGAGGTCGGAGTGAATCTGAAGCTGGAGACTGGAAAGGCAAATGGGCGTCCCATGTATGCAAAAATGCGTATAGCACAACGACCCTCGAAGTGGTAGGATTGATGATCAATCATAGTGCAACTCCCACACGGGTGCATCAACAAAAACCACGAACGACGCCATTGATGTTGAAGACGTAACGGAAAGAAGAGAGAGAGGGTGAGAATCTTGCTAAAGAATCTCAGGAGGGAAGTCCTCTATCCTAGTGTCATCGTTACGTCCCAGGAACCTTGGGTTTATTATGAAAAGGTTAAGCATGCATAGGTTCATTATGAGTTTTTCACAAAGATATTTATCCAAGGTCCATGTCTTTTATAATGATTCTTAATGCATGTATGCAACATAATAGTTCATGGATGCATGGCAGTACTTTAGGTAAATCAAACAAATATCAAACAACATATAAGTGGCATGTAACTTTTCTCTTGAACATCTTTCCTTTTCTCATACTTGTGACACCAATCATAATAGTAACCGCACCCTTTAACTAGGCTATGAGCTCATACCTTAACTAGTCGTCACTAGTTCTTACTTATCCTCTTGATAAGCGAATCATAAACATAATCATATTCATCATAATCATCATAATCCCGACTCCCAGAGTACGGGTAGGGGGCCTAAGGATCACCCATCATGGGACTTTTTCCTTTTTCGAAACGCATCGACTGGTTAAGACCAACGACTTTGTCCACTTTGGTAGGCTAATGCCTATGCCCTCACGGTTTTACCTTCTCCTTACCAAGCAGGAGAACGTCTTGGCATATCACCATTAAACATCATTTTTCTCAAAAACTTTCTTATGTCCCTCAAGTTTGATGGAAATTCGGTGGCATAACAGCTACTCTCCGAATTTCCTCAAATTTGAGTCATGCCACATAATCTCAGTCACATGCATCATTTTCATGGAACTTTCTCAATTCAATAACTTTCTAGTTCACATGAGCATATTCCTCAATTTCATTCATATTTCGAAACCTTATGCATCTTAAATACAACATTTCATCATATCACCATATCAATCATACACATAAAGTTTCATGCTCAAGGAACTAACATAATCACATCATCATAAGTGTGCTCGAGGTTCATCATCATAATTATGCTCTCTCGGCCACCTATCTCATAGTATCTTATGCTTTGACCCTTACGGGCTTTAAACTTGTATTTGCATCTTATTACCTTCAAGAGGTTAACACTTAACTTTTCTCTAAGATTTGAACTCACTAAAATTCCATAAAGCACTGCACATGAAAGGAGAAAATATCATTTGCTTAAGGGGCTCTAGAATCTCCATTCGTGACCCTTTTTAAGATCCGTCTTCGCCTAAGGCTCCATAATCAATTCCTAGACCAATTATGAGGGATTCCTAGGCATGTTCTCTAAGTTATAAACCATTTTAATATCTTATCATCACCTTAAACTTAGAAATCAACACCTAATCATTTATGAAGGGATTTTGTACATGTCTTACTAATTATGAATCATTTATCCTTGAATTAATCATGCTAGAACAGATTTGCATTTCTATGCATTAAGGTGTTCTAGAATTCTCATCTCTAATCCCTTTTAAGTTACTTATTCTTTTCTAACTTTTCTAAATCGATCCTTGCTTCACTCAAACATAATTTTACACATTTAACACCTTAGAACAGCATTTATACAGGAGCCAAACATAGAGGGCGAAATCATAAGCCCATAAAATCACATAATCTCTTGAGTTGAAATGCATATAAGTTGCTAGTTTTCTCTTGGGACATTTTTAGGAACAAAAAGGTGTTCTGGTAATCGATTACATGTTCCTAGTAATCGATTACCAGGAGCTCAATTCATTCTGGGTTTCAAACAATTGGGTAATCGATTACATAGGATGGTAATCGATTACTTAGGGTTAAGTCTATTTTCGGAAAAAATAAAGAACATAGGGGTAATCGATTACACTTTCAGTAATCGATTACAGGTTTTAGAGAGGTTCTGGGCATGAAGAACAACCGTGGTAATCGATTACATAGCCTCTGGTAATCGATTACCAGAACCAAAAGTCCTTCGAAAAACCCTTCTGGTAATCGATTACATGATGGTAATCGATTACTAGAACCTCAATTTGAAAAAACATGATTTTTGACACATTCCAAACTATTTAAACACCTTGAGACCTCATAAAACAGTTTTCAACATTTTTCTGAAATCATTCATGCATTTTACAAAATCAAACCATTATTGAATCATACTAAAACTCATCCATTTCTTTTTTACTAGAGTTCCCTTTTTAGGATACTTAGGGCAAGTCTTTGAGCTCTAGAATATTTAGGTGATAACATAATCTTAAACATGCTATGCACTTTATTTTACTCTTCATTAGAAAGTAAAGTGAGAGCATAAAATAAATATGAGATGCAACTTCATTATTATCTTTAAGGATTAAGTGATGACTTGAAATATAAACATGAAATGCAAGCTTGGGAATTTAAATATGGTAATGCAAGTTCATTCATTTATTCTTGTGAAATTAGTGATGGCATCAAAATAAACATGAGATGCAAGGCATAAATTTAAACATGAATGCAACTTATTTTTATCTTAACTAGAGCTCTTACAAGACTTTTAGAGGAACATAAACCTCAACCCATTATGTATCATAAGGCAAGCTTTAGAGTTCTTAGCACCTAGACTTCAAAAGAGTCTTAAGGTTTGAACTTCATCATCAAGCTTAAGGAAATGGACTCAAAGTTCAACACTTTGTCTAAACAAAACTACAAGGACTAAGTCATATTCTTTATTTTATTGCTCATGGGCTTCAATCTAGAGTAAAACTCTTAGAACGGCCGACCAACTTTAAGGTTGGCAAGGGTAAGCTTAGAGCTCTTTGAAATCATGTGATTAATTTTCTTTAACAAAACTTTTGTGATCTACTTTACATTTTTAGCAAACTTTGTTCAAACCAAAGCAAAGGAAACCAAAATCATGAAGAGGAAAGGAAAGAAAACCACAAACTTTATCAAGGAAAAAGGAAGAAATCAAGGCATGTATGGTCCAAGACCAAGTTGTTTCAAGCTTTAGAGGTTTCTCACATGACAACAACAAGTCATTATCTTGAAACCTCATCATCAAGCTCATGTTTTCTTTATGAAAGGGCCTCTTGGCCGAAAATGAAAGGGGAAGAAAAAGGATTGAAACCAAGAGAAACTAGAACTTTTCTTTAAGAAGACAAGTAAAAACTTAAACACAAACCCCTACCTAGAGAAGTCTTGAAGAGAGGAAGGAAAGCTTTGTTTCTTGAGAGGAAAAGAGAAGGAAATCCTTCTTGGAATCTTGCTGGAAAACTCACCAAGGAGGAGGGAAAGAAGTTCTTTGTGTTTTGGGAAGAAAGTTTAAAGCTTGCTCAAATGTGTAAACATTCAAAGGGCTTTCAAACTCATCTATTTATAGAAGAATGAAAGCTTGTGGATGGCTTGGGAGGAGGAAGGGTGACCGGCCAAATGAGAGGAGAGAAGGGAAAATATCTCTTGGCCAAGGCATGGTCTTAGGCATGGTGTTGGGCATGGGCAAGGTATGGGGAAAGCATGGCCTAAGGCATGGGCTTGGAGTGCAACAAAAATCAACATGTGGCACCATTTTAGTGGATAGATTTCGGCCAACCTCATCAGCCAAGGGGAAGGGATTTTGTTCATGTAATTGTGGTTTAAGGATGTGTTTAAGTGTTTCTTTGATTAAGGTTTTGGTTAGGAGTTTGTAAGAAGGTGTTTAGGTGAGGTAATTGGTTAATTAGGAAGATCAAGACTTGATTAGGAGGGTAATCTTACTAGATTAGTAATTTAAAATAATTCTTTTGGTCAAATGAGGTATGGCACAATTCCTTAATTTAAGGAATTGGAGAGAAAAACACTATTCAAGATTCCATGACTAGGAATCTTGAATTAAAGAATGCAATTAGAGTTTATCTAAGCAATCTTAGGTTCTAATTAACCTTAATAAATTATTTTGACTCTAGATTAATTATTGAAATAAATTAATCTTCGATTAGAGCCTAATATTGCTTAGGTTTGCTTAATTGCGTCATTAGGCTTACTTACACTGTTCTAGGGGCAAAATGGTAATTTTGCGCTAAAACTCCGGGACCTTCTGGCTCAACTAAACATCAAACATTGCTCATAAACATCATTCTAAACTTCTTGGAAAATTCGGGCTCAAACGGCACCTTTTACCCGTGTAGAACAGGGTATTTTGGTCATTTTGAGCCGAAAGTTTAGAAAACGAGATTTTCACCTCGAATATCATTCATAACAGCATAATCCCCTTTAAACATCGAGTTGACCCATTGAGGGTTGCCTGGCAACTGCCCAAATTTCGGGTAAAAATGACCTCAGGGCATTTCGGTCATTTGTACTCTAACAGGAGAAATCAGGGCGTTACATTACTCCCCTCCTTAAAAAGAATTTCGTCCTCGAAATTCGTTACCTTAGAAAAGCTAGGATGCTTCGTCCGCATCTCGGATTCAATTCCCACGTGTACTCTCCGTCTGTCTCGTCCCCACGCGACTTTCATCAAAGGAACGGACTTGTTCCTCAATTGCTTGACACCACGGTCCACGATCCTCGTTGGTGGAGATGAAGTTAGGTCCTCCCTTAACTGGACATGCTCTGGCTCTAACACATGGCTAGGGTCGGATTGATATTTTCTGAGCTTGGGAGATGTGAAAGACGTCATGAAGATTTGATAGATTTGGAGGTAGGGCTATTTTATAGGCAACTCCCCGACTCCTGAAGGATTTCAAAAGGTCCGAGAAATGGGACTCAATTTCTTGACTTTCATGGTTCTACCTATTCCTGGAGTGGGGTAATCCTCAAGAAAACATGCTCACCTTCTTGGAACTCTAATGGCTTTCGTCGCTTGTCCGCATAGCTCTTTTGTCGGCTTTGAGCAGTCAAGATTCTATCCTTGATCATTCTTATTTGCTCTGTGGTTTCCCTCACTACATCCGGTCCCAAAACGCTTTGTTCTCCGAGATCATGCCAACAAAAAGGCGACTGGCACTTCCTTCCATACAAGGCCTCGTACCGTGCCATACCGATACTCGCATGATAACTGTTGTTATATGCGAACACGATAAGCAAGGTACTTATCCCAACTCCCTTTTCTATCCAAAACACATGCCCTTAGCATATCCTCCAATGTTTGGATAGTTCTTTTTGATTGTCCATCTGTTTGAGGGTGGTAAGCCATGCTTAAGCACAAACCAAACGCCTTTTGAAAGGCTCCCTAAAAACGCGATGTAAATCGAGATCTCGAATCAGATTATCGTCGATGGAACTCCGTGTAACCTCACTATCTCCTGGATGTACAACTGGGCCAACTTATCTAGGGAAAAGGTTAACTTGATGGGTAGGAAATGGGCCGACTTGGTTAACCTCCACTATTACCCAAATAGCATCATGGCCGGCTTGGGTTCAAGGTAGGCTGGTCACAAAATCCATAGATATACTATCCTACTTCCATTTGGGGATAGGTAAGGGTTGCAACATCCAAGGTTTTTGGTGCTCAATTTTCACTTTTGACAGACTAAGCACTTACTAACCCAGGCTACTACGTTCTCTTTTCAATTCTACCAGAACATCTTCTTTAAATCCTGATACATCTTGGTGGCACCAGGATGGATAGTGAAGTGGCTTTTATGGGCCTCCTCCAAGATACTCTCTCAGGTCATCATCTTGCGGACAGATATAGTAGTTGATGGTAAAAGGATCATTTTAAGTCACCATTAAATCTTTGCATGTTATATCATAATACAACTCTCAATTCATAATCACCAGGATGAATAAACATTCTCATTGTTTGCAACATCAATTATATCATGCAAGCCAGGGAATCATTGAATGATAGCAAATACTTAATAAGCATCAAATCACTACATAGACTTATCATTTCAAACTTCAAAGAACCATCATCATAAATTCTTACCGAAAAATGTCTTAAACAACCGAAACTTTAGAATCGGGTAACCTCAATTATCAAACTAATTAATCATGCATCTAAAGGATTCATTATCATCATTACCATTAATTATAAGCCTTAAGAACATTATTAAACTATATGGCACAACATAGGCAACAAGTTATATTTAAGGCTTCACGTGTTAGAAGTTGCATTTTTAACCCTTTCTCGTTACCAGCTTTCCTTATGGTGCTAAAATTAATTACTAAACCAATTATGAATCATTCTCCCTTATCTAAACATAATAGAACCTGGTTCTTAGGGTTGCTAAAGGTTCTGAAGAACGCATAAATTTCATTTTCTAGAGTTCTAGAAATCTTGCTTTTATGGTTTTTCTAGGAAGCTAGTTTTATTTCTAACATGCATAGAATCATTCCTCAGCAATAAACCATGATTATCACAACTTCAAACATATTAAACCATCATCATACAGTAGTACTAAACTTAGATCAGTGGCTGAATCATGAACCTCACATAGTTGCTTAAAATCACATTTTAAGTACATGTAAGATACTAGTTTCCCATAAAATCTTTGCAAAGCCTTAAAACTCTTTTAGAAACTAATGCTTTTTGTTAATTTTGAAAGAAATTATAGAACTAAATTAGTAGCTATTTAAAAGCACTTTGGACCTACCTTAATTATGAGGCCGATTTATATATTGAAAGAATCTTCACGATTAAAATTCTCACTTAAGATAAAAGGATCAAGTCTTGAGCTTTATAGATTTAGGTGATAACTAGAATCATAAACATGCTATGCAACCTCATTTTAATCTTGTCTTTATAAGGTGATAACTTGGAATTATAAACATCATATGCAAGACTTGAAATTTAAACATGATGTGCAGGTCCATATTATTATATTCACGAATTAAGGTGATCTGCTTGAAATATAAATATGATTATGCAAGCTTGGAAATATAAACATGATGCGAGAGCTTGAAATAAATAAGAAACTAAAATGGCGGTAATCCGCATGGACAAGTGGAGAGAGAAAAGAATCTTAATAAAAGAAAAATAAGAAGCTAAGCGCGTAGTCCACATTGAACGGTGAAGAGAGAAGAGAATTCTTATTACATCTTATTAAGCTCCAAACTCAAGACTTCTTAAAGAATGAATTCTTTGACTCCAATAATCTTAAGGAAATTGAAAGTGAGTTTTAAAGTTCTTATTATTATGGTTCCAAGAACCTTATTTCTTTGCTTGTGATACTTGGGCAAGTCTTTGGGCTCTAGGATTCTTAGGTGATGACATAATAATAAACATGCCATGCGTTGATTCTTTTAGCCATTATAAAATAAAGTGAGAGCATAAAATAAATATGAGATGCAACCTTTTATCATCTTTAGAGATTAAGTGACAACTTGAAACATAAACATGAAATGCAAGCTTGGAAATTTAAACATGAGAATGCAAGTTCATTTATTGATTCTTGAGAATTTAGTGATGACATAGAAAGTAAACATGGTTATGTAAGGCATAAACTTAATTTTATTTCTTTACTAGAGCTCCTCCAAGACTTTAGAAAAATATAAATTCAACCCAATATATCTTAGCAAGACAAAGTGAAAAATACATCTTTCAAGTTCTAAACTCAAGATCTTTATTTTTACATCATAAAAACATCATTCTTTAAAGTTTTGCATCAAGTGGAATTTTCAAGCTTTAGAGGCCTAACTTGTGATGGATTTACAACCAACACTCAAGGTCCTCATCATCAAGCTATCATCATATTCCCATATAGGCCTTATGGCCGAAATGTTCAAAGGAAAAGAAAGAAGAAAACCGAATGGAAAAGCTAGAGAAAATCCATGAAATCATCATTTTGAACCAAGAACAACACTTAGCAAAGCATAGAAATAAGCTTAAAGACAACTCCCTACCTAATTTGTTTTGAAGGAAAGGAAGAGAACTTGGTTTCTTTGAATGAAATGAAAGAAAATCTCCTTGAAAACTGATACTAAGGTTTCGGCCAAGGGGAGGAAAGAATGAGAGCTTTTGAGCTTTGGAAAAACTAGAAATGTGTAACTATAATTCAAGGCTTCTAACACTCCTCAAGTATACCTATGTATAGAAGATTTTGAAGCTCATAAATGGACAAGAAAAGGGGAAAGTCTGACCAAATTTGAGGAGGAAACAAGGAAGAAAAATCATCTTGTTTGGTGGCTTAAAACATGGAATCATGTTTTCATGGTTCTTTGTTTTCATACCTTGGTTTTTGTGCATTCTTTGACAAATTTTCTGATGCATTATGGACCAATAATTTCGTCCATTACAGCCTATGGAAGAGGAAATTTGTGTGTTCCATGTATTATTTAGGTGTAGGTAAGGTATTCTTGCAAATTAAAGAATTTATGATTAAGGGCTTAGGTGACTTAGTAAGCAATTTGAGTGTTTTTAAGCAATTTTGGGTTCTAATCAATCTAAATAAATAATTTTGACTCTAGATTAATAATTAGAATTTAATAAGCTTTAATTTGAGCCTAATATTGCTTAGGTTTCATTAGACGAATCGAAAATCTCAAAATTTGCAAAACTACACAAAGATAGGGGCAAAATGGTCATTTCGCTCAAAAATTGCCCGAGGCCACCCGAGCTTAACCAATGGACAATCATAACTTAAAAACATGTTTTAAAACATTTTAGTAAGGTTCGGGCTAAGTTCTGCACGCAAATTGAAGTTAAAACGGCCGCAGGGGCATTTTGGTCATTTCGCGTCGAAGCTCAAAATTAGGATTCTTCTCCTCTATTAACACACATAACACAAACTATCCCTTATTATCATCAAAACATCCCCTTGAGGATGGGTGGGGCCCACGATCCTCATTTTCTGAGTAAAATAACCTCAGGGCATTTTGGTCATTTTACACGTACAGAAATTCGGGGTTTGCAACTTGCACGAATTGCTCCTAACCTTTCTTCTAATGTTATATTCCTTCATTGAGGATTGTTCGGTCTAATTATATGAAAAATTACCTAGGGTAATTCGGTAATTTCTAAACGACAGTAAAAATTCCAGTAAAAGTTGGGCGTTACAAATTTAAAAGGAAGTAATAACTAATAATTAATCTTGATACGTCCTCGTATGGGTTAAATATTAGGATGTTACACATTAGATGTCCTGAGATTATGATTAGCTGTTGAACATGGTTATCGAACAATGCCAGAGGTATGATTAGATTGCCTTTAATATTTAAGCAAGATCTGTATGTGTATTAATAAACCATATTGTGGCTTTTCCAGGTTGTCTTGAGCATGTTAAGAAATGAAGGATTTGCATCTTTCTACTATGGTCTTGGACCTTCTCTAATTGGAATAGCTCCATATATTGCAGTGAACTTTTGTGTCTTTGAATTTATGGATGCAATGGTTTTTTTTTTTAATAATTCTACGGCGATAATGTTGGTGACACAATGCTATTTGGAGACAATGATCCGGAATCATCTAAGCCGAGGTTTGGTTCGTCCTGGATCAAAGATGGGAAAGTTCTTGAGGCCTTTTTGGAGAATGGGACTCCTGAGGATACAAATGTTAATGTTAATGTTGGGAATGATACAAATGCACGGTGATTGCACGAATATGTTTCTATATTTGTTATTTGACTATAGGTTATGTGATTATAGATGCAATGTTCTAATGTTTAAGTGTTCTTTATAATTTGTATCATTTTATCTTGCTGATTGGCTTGTAAATTGGGACTTGTTTCTAAATTTTTTAGAATTATAAGTTTTTTAAATTGGCTTGAGACCAGGCTTAGGCCTAAAAAATTACTTATAACAGGCTCCAGGCTAGGCTTGGGCCCAATGTTTGTAGTGCAGGCCTAGCATGTTAAGAGCAAAGCCTGGACTAGCCTGGCCTGTTCCCATCTCTACTACCTATACAAACAAGATGCATCTTCTTTTCAGTAGCCCATCACTAAAGAACTCCAGGGTTAAGCATGCTTGACTTGGAGCAATTTTGGGATGGGTGACCTCTTGGGAAGTTTTCCAAGGAAGCGAGTGAGTGAGGATAAAGCATGCTGAAAAGTCCCTATGTTGATTTGTGGGGATAATCGTCAATCCATAAAGCCGCACGGGATGTTACATGTTACTTTCTAAGCTTTAGCTTCCACTTTCTGCCCTTCAAAGTCACACCAAAAATCACTTACTCATCTTCATATGTTTAGCTTTATGATACCAAACATACCCCATTTCTAAATCTCAACTCTTCTTTTGATCAACCCATGTAATCTCTAAGCTTGGAAACTGATAACTGATCTTCAAATTGATTCTATTGTCTTGCAAACTAATGTCCTTCTTGGGCTTTATTTCGGAGTAGAGAAAAGAGAATGCCCAGAGATGTTTGTGTATGAATGCTTATGCAGATTTAAAAACCTTTAAGTTTAAAAGCTTTTTCAAAACACAAAAACAATCTTCAGTTAATGGCTTTGTGAATATATCTGACACTTGGTCTTTAGTATTCACAAACATTAACCCAATATCACCTTCTGAACATGATCCCATATAAAATGATGTTTAACATCAATGTGCTTAGATCTAGAGTGCTAGATAGGATTCTTAGTAAGATTAATAGCACTAGTATTATCACAGAAGATAGGGATTTTGGAATACCTTAGGTGATAATCTTCTAGTTAGTTCCTTATCCACAGCATCTACGTGTAGTAGTTTACAACGGCTACATATTTAGCTTTAGCAGTAGAAAGTGCAATGGTACTCTGCTTTTTGCACGACCAAGTGATCAAGCTTTTTCCAAAGAAACATCAGCAACCACTTGTGTTTTTCTCTCTATTCTATCTTCATTTAATCAGAATCACAATAACCTACAATCTCATAGAATATACCTTTCTCGTACCATAAGCCAAAATTGGTAGTCCTGGATAGATATCTGAAAATCCTTTTACCAGTAGTTAAGTGTGATTGTTGTGGGTTAGATTGAAATTTAGCATACATTCCCACACTTAGTTGAATGTCTAACCTACTAGCTGTAAGAGACGGAAGTAAGCCAATCATTCCTCTATAATTACTTTCTGATACATTTTTGCCATTCCCATCATCAATGATTTGAGATGGATGCATGAAGGTTTTCATAGGTTTGACTTGATCCATATTGAACTTCTTTAAAAGTTCTTCTGTATATTTTTCTTGGTGGATCAAGGTTCCATCTTTTTTTTGTTTTATTTGCAAACCTAGGAAAAACTTGAGTTCACCCATCATGCATGTAACCCCTTAACATATAATGAAGTACACTCGAGTTGTATTTGGTTTTAACATTAAAGGATCACTCCTTGGAACCTTAGCTTAACCTTGACTTTTTAGAAATACTTAGCGGAAAATACGGGCTATATTTTTTTTAGACATTACTTTCAAAAGTAGAAGCCTTTACATGTAAATAGTATTTGACACTAAACAATATAGATATAAGAAAACATATAGCATGAAATTATCATCTAAGCACTAAGACAATTGCAAACCCATCACATGAAATACCTGGATATATATATATAAAATATAATCTAGCATAAGAGCCTCGACAGCTCAAAAATATCCGAATATGTATAATTGTCCACGTGCACAATCACCTAACTGCTACTAAAGCCGAGATACATAGCAATAAAAAGCGTAATAGATAAGCATGTCAAATGGCCATATGGGTCCGGCATAGTAATGCAAACCAAAAAGATAGTCATATGTCAAGAGATATAGTGGGATAAATATCTAATAATCCTAACAATGTCTCCAGGTATAGCTATCTCTATCGTCCTGTGAGCTCAAACATCGGTCCGGGCACATCCTGCCGTCCGGAGATGTACATGAAAATTTAAATGGGGTGAGAATCCTAATGAATCTCAGTAATAGTAAAACATACATGGTGTCATCATTGTATGTCTCCAGCCCACTTGGTTTATTATAGAAAAGGTATACATGCCACAATGCAATCCAAATTTAGAGTTTTTGCAAATGTTATTATCAAGTGGACATTTCATTTTAATATGGTCTTGATCATGAATGCATCAAGTTAGATATGTATATGCATGATAATGGTGTCACATTGAAATATACTTTTCATAAGGTCATGCATGCATAGAGAGAATAAGTATATCACTTAGGCCACAAGCATGCATGAAAGAATGAATCATAATCTTGTAAGTACATGCATCCATGAAAAGAGATGAACATAATCCTATACACATACATGCATGCATGAAAGAAGCGAACATATATAATAAGCAAACACAAGACTTTCAACTTTCTTTGAACATAGATAATCTTCACTTATTCGTTAGCCTTTAGGGACCTCGAGGCCATGAGCTCATACCTAACATATATAATGCGATCAGCCGTCACTGAACCTTGATTAGTAACATCGATTAGTCATAAATAATATTCATCACTATGATATATAAATGCGATCAGTCGTCATTGAACCTTGATCAGTACTTAACCTAGTGTAAGGGGGTGTGAGTTCTCTTTTCAGATACATAGGCACATAAACATTCATACTTTCATTCTCCATGGTTCGTGCCACGGTGTAACACTAAGTACATCCAGATAGTCCCTACTTGCTCCATTTTCCTTACTTCGCAAGTGGGCCTGCATATGCACTAAGTGGTACATCGCAATAGTGTCCCAAGCTCATGATGTCCTTTTTCCATGTCTTAATGTATACTTGACTCAACACATCCTATTAATAAGACTCATTCAAGAATAATCACGAACGATGCTTAGAATAAATGCATAAATAACTAGTCCAGTCAACAATATCCAGTGTGACAATTAATATCACATATATTACCAATGCAACTCGTCAAGTATGTCACAACGGCTATTCATAATCCAATCAAGCATAACCTTCAACTGTAGTAAACAATCATCTTGCATTCAATAGATATTTAAGAGTCATCAATGCATTTAAAATTCACAGTTATAAATCTCATATGCTGAATCGGTTTGAGTTTTATGATAAGAGTATTTTGAAAGACACATTTTTTCTTCCCAAGATATGTGATTACTATGACCCACCTTCCTTCATATTACAAGTTCTAAAAATTTACTTTTAAGGACCTTACAGCTTCTAATTTTTACAAAGTAGCCTCGAACTTCATAGAATTTGCAAAATAGCCCCTAACTCAATCTTTTTATCCAAAAATAGATTTTTCATCCTATTCCTACTGAAATTACAGTCATGCCCTTGAAATTTCAGAATTTGCACAAAAACCCTAAACTTTTGAGAAATCACATTTTGACCCCTAAACTCTATTAAAATTACAAGATAACCCAAAACTTACATTTTCCTTCCAAACACATATATTATTGTTCCAAAACCCATTTTTACAGCTTTACACCCAAAAACTCAATTTTTGTATAAAAACCCTCAAACTTTGTAAAATTATACTTTGACCCCTAACTTCACTAAAATTAAAAAATAACCCCAAAACTCATTTTTTTCTTTCAAAAACATACGTTACTGTTCCAGAGTCTATTTTTACAGTATTACACACTAAAAATATCCTGTTTTTACATAAAAGCCCCTAAACTTTGTGAAATTACATTTTTAGCCCAAAATCTCTACATAGTTACAAAAATAACTAAATCACATGTACCCACTCCATTTTCATGTAGATGCCAAATATGTAGTTAGTTTTAAAAACAAATTTTTTCTTCTATATGAACAAGCTAAGGCCAAACCCACATACCCCAAAAACCAAGTCTTTGGAAAAATTTTGAAACATGTATGAATGTGCTCCGTTTTATGTGTAGGCTCCAAATATCAACATGGTTTTTGAAGCAAAGATTACCAACATAATAAACCCTCTAAAAAAGTGACCTAACTCAAAAACATTAAACCTTACTAAAAAATTTCATAAAATACATAAAAGTAGCTCTTTTAAAGTATAGAATAAAGATATGGTATTGGGTCTTAAAATAAAAATCTCTACCTATAATAAATGAAGGTGGTCGAAAGCTTGAAGGGGAGGGAATGGTGAGCTCTTCAAAAACTTTCAAAAGAAAGGAAGAGTTTTTAGCAAAATAGCCAACTTTCAAGCACAAACATTCATCAAAACTCAAACCTTTTTAGCAAAAATTAGAAAACATAGTAAGAAAATAAATTTGAACACAAACCCCTACCCAAAAGAGGGTCTTTGTTGGAGAGTAAGGCAGCCATAAGCTCCTTAAAACTCAAGATCACAAGAAAGGAAACAAAAGCTCCTCCTTTCTTCACAACAATAATTCAACCAGGCATAAATTGGGATGTTGGACACTTTTCTTGCAAAAATAATGGTGGATTTGGATTTTTTGGCTGGAAGAGCTATGGAAAAGTGACTTTGTTTGTTGTATTTTGTAACACCCGATTTTTTCCGTTGAGTACAAATGACCGAATACCCCTAAGGTCAATTTGCCCGAATTGAGGACAGTGACCGACAGTCCTTGAATGGATCAACTCAATGTTTGAAGGGGATTATATGTTGTGTTTGATATCTAAGGTTAAAATCTCATTTTCCGAACTTTCAACTCAAAATGACCAAAATACCCCTGTTTTACGCGGTAAAGGTGCCGTTCAAGCCTAGAACTTTTCCAAGAAGTTCGAAATGATATTTTTGAGTGGGTTGTGATGTTTAGTGGGGCCCAGGAGGTCCCGAGGTTTTAGTACAAAATTACCATTTTGCCCCTAGAACAGTGTACAGTGAGTCTAATGACGTAATTAAGCAAACCTAAGCAATATTAAGCTCTAATCAAAGATTAATTTATTTTGATAATTAATCTAGAGTCAAAATAATTTATTAAGGTTAATTATAACCTAAGATTGCTTGGTTAAACTCTAATTATATCTTTAATTCAAGATTCCTAGTCATGGAATCTTGAATAGTGTTTTCTATCTCCAATTCCTTAAATTAAGGAATTGTGCCCATACCTTCATTTGACTAAAAGAATGATTTTAAATTGTTAATCTAGCAAGAACACTCCCCTATTCAAGTCTTGACAACCTTAATTAACCATTACCTCACCTAAACACTTTCTTACAAATTCCTAATCAAAACCTTAATCAAAGACACACTTAAACACATCATTAATCCACATTTAAAAGAAACAAATTTCCTCATCCTTGGGTTGTAAATGGCCGAAGCTTCCCCCCCCAAATTCCATCACATGTTGATTTTTCTTCACTCCAAAGACCATGCTTAGGCTATACCTCAAACCATACCTCACCATGCCTTAACCATGCTTGCACCCATACCCATTCAAGAGATATTTTTCTCTCCTTCCCCCAAAAGCAACGGCCACTCCCCCTCCTCTAAGGCCATCCATGAGCTCTCAATCTTCTATAAATACACTAGCTTGGAAGCCCTTAGGATCCTTTACACACTTGAGGAAACTTCAAGCTTTCTTCCCAAATACAAAGAGCTTCTTTTCTTTCCTCCTTGGCCGAGTTTTTCAAGGATTCAAGAGGATTTCTTTCTCTTTTCCTTTCAAGAAACAGAGTTTCCTTCATCCTTTTTCAAAGACTTCATTAGGTAGGGGTTTGTCTTCAAAGTTTTACTTGTTTTCTTTGAAAAAGTTCTAGTTTTCTCTTGGTTCAAAACTTTTTTTCTTCTTTTTTTCCTTTTCGGACTTGGAGCCTTTTCATGAGAAAAACTTTGGCTTGATGATGAGGTTTCAAGATAATGGCTTTGTTGTTGTCATGTGAGAAACCTTTAAAGCTTGAAAAACTTGGTCTTGGACCATATATGCTTTTGGTTTCCTTCCTTTTCTTGCTTATGCTTTCGATTTTTCCTTTCTTTTCCTCCTCAAAGTTTTCGATTTTCTTTTCCTTTCCCTTTAATGGTTTTGGTTCCTTCTTCCTTTATTTGAACAAAGTTTGTTAAAAATGTTGAGTAGATCACTAAAAGTTTTGTTAAGAAAATTAATCCTATGTTTTCAAAGAGCTCTAAGCTTACCTTTGCTAACCTTAAAGTTGGTTGGCCGTTCTAAGAATTTACTCTAGATTGAAGCCCATGAGCAATAAAATAAAGAATATGACTAGTTCTTGTATGCTTGTTTAGATAAAGTGTTGAGTTTTGTGTCCATTTTCTTGAGCTTGATGATGAAATTTAAAACCAAGGGCTTCTTTGAAGACTTGATGCTAAGAACTCTAAAGCTCACTTTATGTTGTAAAGATACAAATTGGGTTAAGGTTGTAATGTTCCTCTAAAGTCTTGTAAGAGCTCTAGTTAAGATAAAATGAGTTGCATTCATGTTTATGTTTATGCCTTGCATAGCATGTTTATTTTGATGCCATCACTAAGCTCTCAAGAATAATTAAATGAACTTGCATTATCATGTTTAAATTTCCAAGCTTGCATTTTATGTTTATATTTCAAGTCATCACTTAATCTTTAAAGATAATAATGAGATTGCATATCATATTTATTTTATGCTCTCACTTTATTTTATAATGAAAAGTAAGATAAGGTGCATAGCATGTTTAAGTTTATGTCATCACCTAAATATCCTAGAGCTCAAAGACTTGCCCAAGTATCACAAGTAAAGCCTTAGAAAATGGAAGCATTCCATGAATGCCATTTCGGCCTTATGATGATGATGAAAGACTTGATGTGAGCTCATCTAATCATAAGTGCCAATAGCCTATGTCTTGGAATTTTTCCAAGCTTAGGTAAACTTAAAGAATATCATGAGCAAGATTTTATGTTTTAAATCTAATTCATGAAAAAATTATTTTAGCTACTGACCTCACCCACATTTATGTGATTCCAATGATTCCAAGAGAAAACTAGCAACTTATATGCTTTTAAATCATGAAATTATGTGACTTATTTGAGCTATATCTTCGGTTCTACCTTGTGCACTTGGCCACTGTATAAATTCTATTTTATGGTGTTAAAATGTGTAAAATTATGTTTGCATGAAGCAAGGATCGATTTAGGGAAGTTAGGAAAGAACAAGTAACTAAAAAGGACTTAAAATGAGAATTCTAGAACCCTTAGATGCACAAATTGTAAATTCTGTTTCAGCATAATTGGACTTAAGAAAAATGGTTTAGAATTAGTGGATATGTGTAGGAATCCCTCATAATTGGTTTAGGAGTTAATTATAGAGCTTTAGGCGAAGACGGAACTTAGAAAGGGTCAAAGACGGAGATTCTAGAACCTCGTAATCATATGGTAATTTTCTGCCCAAAGTGATGTAAGGCTGTTTGGTTATGTTAGTAAGCACAAACATTAGAGGAAATTATAGGTAATGATCCTTTAGGTGAAATAAAGATCCATAATGAAAGATAGGATAATTAGAATATAAGTTTAAGACCCGTAAGGGACAAAGCATAAGACACCATGAGATAGGAGGTGTGATGTGAGAATGAGACCGAGTGAGTATACTTAAGATGAATGTGAATGTGTTAATACCATGAATATGAGACTATATGTGTATTTGTGACATGTTGTTGTAATGATGTGGTATGTTATGCTTAAGATGTATGAGAATGCGAAATATAAATGAATTAGGAGGGTATGCTCCTGATTAAGAGATTTACTTGATTGAGAAATTTCATGAGAATAACATGTGTGATTTGAGTTATGTGGCATGACTCAAATTTGAGGAAATTCGGGTGTAGTCGTTATGCTGCTGAATTTTCGTCAAATTTGAGGGACTTAAAGAAAGTTTGAAAGAAAGATTTTATATGTGACATCCCGAGACACATTTCTCCTTACGTTGAGGAGAAAGGAAACCCGTGGGGTGTATGGTCGTGGAGCCATATCGAAGAGGACAATGTCACTGGTCTTAACTAGATGATGCGTTTCGTAGACCGAGACGTACTTCTCCTGCTACGTGAGGAGAAGGTAAAACCGTAGGCATCGACATTAGCCTGCCAAAGCGGACAAAGTCAGTGGTCTTAACCAATTGATGCGTTTCAGAAGGAAAAAAGTCCCATAATGGGTGATTCTTTAGGTCCCCTGCCCATACTCTGGGAGTCGGGATTATTATTTTTATGATTATGATACGCTTATCAAGAGAATAAGTAAGAACTAGTGACGACTAGTTAAGGTATGAGCTCATAGCCTAGTATCAGGGTCGATTACTAATTTTTATACCATGATGTCACATGTTTGAGAAACGAGAAAAGATGTGAAGCATTTTGCTTATGAAAGAGAGAAGTTGATTATGAGAAAGTACATGTCACTTATATGAGAAGTAGTTATTGATGAGATGTTTTATTGGTTTGCTGCATAAAATATTGCCATGCATTCATGTTCTGCTATGCTCATACATGTATTAAGATTCATCATAAAAGTCATGGTGTAACGCCCAATTTATACTGCCATTTAGAAATTACCAAATTACCCTAGGTAATTTTTACATATAATTTAAACCGAACAATCCTCATTAAAGGAATAAGACATTAGAAGAGAGGTTAGGAGGTTCGTACTAGAATCGCAAACCCCAATTTTCTGTACGTATAAAATGACCAAAATGCCCTGAGGTCATTTTGCCCTAAAATGAGGATCGTGGGCCTCTGGGTCCTCAAAGGGATGTTTTGACAATAATAAGGGATTGTTTGTGTTATGTGTGTTAATAGAGGAGAAGAATCTCAATTTTGAGTTCCACGCGCAAAATGACCAAAACCCCCTATTGTTTAACTTCGATTTGCATGCAACTTTAAACCTCACTAAAATGTTTTAAAAGATGTTTTTAAGCTATGATTGACCATTGGTTAAACCCGATGGTCCCGAGCAGTTTTTAAGGAAAATTACCTTTTTGCCCCCAGGAATTGTACTTAAGTAATTTAAGTGATTTTAACTTGGATTCAATTGAATTGATTTCGATTATTAACCTAGAGTTAAAAATTAATTATCTAAGGTTAAAAATAATTATTTGAGGTGATTAAAGCCTAATATTTACTTGAAGAAAAATTATATTTTCTTTTCCTTAATTACAAAGAACGCATTATTTCAAGTTTACGGTTAGAATTTTGGTAGGTAACCTCGTAAAACTATATTTTCTTATCTTAAGTTATGAATCTATGTTACAAATTGATTTTTACTTAAAATTAACTTCATTCATTAATGTATGATTATTTGTTTTACTTTGTCTTGAATTGACCTAAACACCTAACATTTTACCCTTTTTCACTAACCTATCAATTTCTTACCTTTTACCTAAGTAATTAAACATCTAATACATGATTTCCCACTAAAAAATAAAAGCCAATCTGATCATAAGTGGACCAGAAAATGAAGCCAGCTAATGCCCAAATTGTGCACTAAACATAATGCCAAAATTTACCATAAAACAAGGAACCTTGAAACATGATTTCATGTTTTAAGCCACCAAGCAAGAAAATGATTTTTTTCCTCCCTTTGTTCCCCATTAAAATCTGCCACTTATGCCTCCTCCTCCTGTCCATACATGAGCTTGAATTCCTCTATAAATATGCTTACTTGAGGAGTCTTGGAAAGCTTTGCTCATACTTACACATTTCTAGTTTTTAAAGCACAAATGCTTTCTTTCTTCCTCCCCCTTGGCCGAAATTCTTACTTCAAGTTTTCAAGAAGATTTTCTTTCATTTCACTCAAAGAAACCAAGTTCTTTTCCTTTCCTTCAAACCAAATTAGGTAGGGTGTTGTTTCTAAGTTCATTTTATGCTATGACAAGTTATGTTTCTAGCTCAAAATGTTAAATTAATGAACCTTTTCTATGGCTTTATCAATTCGGTTTTCCTTCCCTTTTCTTTAATGGTTTTGGCCAAATGGCCTAAGTAGGAATGAAATGATGGCTTGATGATGAGGACCTTAAGTGTGGGTTGTAAATCTATCACCAGTTAGGCCTCTAAAGCTTGAAAGTTCCACTTGATGTAAAACTTTAAGGAATAATGTTTTTATGCTAACCTTGAACTTAGAACTCTATGTAAAAATAGTTTTCATTATGATTGATTTCAAAAAGTGTTGATGTTCATCTTTAAATCCATTTCTTTGAGCTTGATGATGAGGTTCAAGCTATAAGGTTGTCTTTGACACTTTGGCATAAAGAACTCTAAAGTTCACTTTGTCTTGCTAAGATATATATTGGGTTAAATTTATATTCCTCTAAAGTCTTGGTGGAGCTATAGTAAAGAAATAAAATGAACTTGCATCCATGCTTAAGTTTATGCCTTGCACATCATGTTTACTTTTAATGTCATCACTAAATTCTCAAGCTTTCATTTTACCCAACTCTCTCCCTCCCTTATGATTTGATCTGTGAGAGGACACGGCCCCTTGACGAGAAGACCGCCGTGCCCGACCTTTGTCTTCAGCGGTGCACGACTATGGAGTACGTGCGCTCATACCTCGCTATAGGGAGGACTTGTCTGAGGATCTTCCGTCGACCTCTATTCGGAGGGTTCCGCCCTTCGATGCCTTTGGTCGTCGGTGAGGTAGCGAGGACACGCTCTGAGCCGAGGCTTGTGAGGGTGTACGTCAGCCCAATAGGCGCCCTCGCCGAGGAGGCCATGTCACTCCGCCAATCCGCATGCCCACGCCCCTCTTCATTGGGCTACATCCGAGGAGATTCGGCAGTTTGAGGGCTACGTTTCCTTGTCCGAGGATTAGCGTCATCTGTAGGCTTTAGAAGGGAGGGTTTGCTTTTAGCCGTTGTATCTTTTAGGGCACTAATGTATTTGCTGTTTGTGATTCCTGTTTCTTTTCTTGTACTTTATGTTTCTTGTACTTCAAGCTCTACCCACTACATGGGTATGACTTTACGTCTTTTTATATTCCAGTTGATGTACCAAACTACAATATTTACTATTATGATGGTTGCTTCTAAGGTTGAGGTGTTCTTATTTACTTTGTATTGCATGATTTATTTTCCCTTCTACTTTACGTTCGTTATGTATATGTAACGCGGGACGAGGGGAGTTATCAGAGGGCATCTACAAGGAGCGGCTCCTCAGCGAGGGGTCATGAATGAACCGATTACACACCCGAATAGAGGATCCTGAGTTTGTATAGGTATGGGACTATACAGTTAAGGAAGGCTTATATGAATTGATTGGCTACCTATGCCACAAAGATGCATCTTTCTTCGGAGCCCATCACGAAGAACTCCAGTTAGCGTGCTTGACTTGGGGTAATTTTGGGATGGGTGACCTCCTGGAAGTTTTCCAGGAAGCGTGCGAGTGAGGACAAAGCACGCTAAAAGGACCGTGTTGGTTTGTGGGGACACGGCAATCCATAAAGCGGCATGGGATGTTACAAATGGTATCATAGCCTGCACCTCTCCCAGGACGGTGGTTCGGGGACGAACCAGCGGAAGCGGTGGGCATGTAACGCGGGACGAGGGAGGGAGTACCAAGGGGCACGGACAAGGAGCGGCTCCTGCCTCCAAGCGGAGGGGTACATGAATGAACCGATTACACACCCGAATGAGAGGGATCCTGAGTTTGTATAGGTATGGGACTATACAGTAAGGAAGGCTTATATGAATTGATTGGTACTACCTATGCCACAAAGATGCATCTTTCTTCGGTAGCCCATCACGAAAGAACTCCAAGCAAGCGTGTTGACTGGTAATTTTGGGATGGTGGCCCTGGAAGTTTCCCAGGAAGCGTGCGAGTGAGGACAAGCACTGAAAGGACCCGTGTTGGTTTGTGGGACGTCCAATCCATAAGGCGCATGGGATGTTACATAATACGCGATGGCTCGCATTTTGTTTTACATATTTCAAAAAAAAAATTTACCCTTATTTTCCGCTAAGTGGTTTTACAAAGATGTTTAAAAGGGGAAGTAATAACTAATAATTAATCTTAATACGTCCTAGGCATGTTGGGTTAAATATTAGGGTGTTACATGTTTGGTGAAGAAATGACGATGTTATAAGGTTGGAGGTAGATATGGAGTTGAGAGAAAATGAAATGGAGTGTTTCTTGCCAAGGAAAGAAATGAAATCTGGTCCTATAGGCAGAGAGGGTGGCGGCACTTCATGATAAGAGGGAGTAGTTAGGTTAAGGTTAAGGGTATACTAGGGTTTAGGTGAAAAAGGTGGGGTAGTTTAGGTAGAAGTGTACTAATTAGGGGTAGTTTAGTAAAAGCAATGCTCAAAATAGGATTAACTTGGTCTAACTAAGATTAATTTGAATTAATCATCATTAAATGTGCCATTAGTCATAATAAAGTAGCTTTTGTTCTTAAGAGTGTCATAATGTGTAGTTATTACAAGACAAGAGTAGTAGGTGATGATATCACCATGTCTCCTTTTTGTCTTTAAAAGTGGAATTAAGTTTCCTTAATCATATTTGGGCATCAATTAACTCAAAATAATTATTTTGACTCAAGATTAATTAATAAAAATAAATTATCTTTAATTAGAGCATAATATTACCTATATTTTCTTAATTACTTTAATTAAACTTAATTAGCATCGACTAGGGGCAAAATTATAATTTTACATAGAAACGCTCAGGACTCACCCTAACATCAAATATCCCCTCAAATTAACATATTCAACTCCTGGGTGATGACCGGATCGGTTATCACTTAATCCCACGTTAAATTACCTTAGGGGCATTTTGATAATTTTGCAAGAAAACTTCAGAATTGCGATTTCACACCGATTATTATCTAAAACACATAGTTTCCTTCAAACATTGAACTAACCCTTTGAGGATGGCCAGGGCTGGCCATCCTCGATTCTCATGCAAGAATGACCTCAAGGGCATTTTGGTCATTTTGCATAGAAGGGAAAATCAGGGCATTACATTTTTCCCATTCTTAAAAGAATTTCGTCCTTGAAATTGTTACCTGAAAATAACTCCGGGTGATGTAGCCTCATCTCAACTTCTAACTTGGTAAACTCCATTCCCCCTCCCCATGCCACCTTTACCAAGGGTACAGTCTTGTTCCTCAATTGCTTGACCCTACGTCTATGATGCGGGTCGATGGTAAGCTAAAGGGTAGATCATCTTTTAATTGTATTATTTCTGGTGACAAGACATGACTTAGATTGGAGTAGTATTTACGCAACTAGGATACATGGAAGAAATTGTGTAGGTTTGACAAATGTGGGGGTAAGGCAATGCTATATGCAACAAATCAGACTCTATCAAGGATTAGGAAGGGACCTAAGAACTTAAGGCTTATCTTTATTCTCATGACACGTCCTATTCCTATGGTAAGGGTAATTTTTAGGAAAACATGCTCTCCAACCTGAAACTCTAGGGGCTTCCTCCTTTTATCATAACTCTTTTTTCTACTCTGTGCTATGAGGATTCTTTCCCTAATTTTCTTAATCTGCTTGGTGGTTGGTCGCACAATGGCCTAAGCAAACTCTCTCTCCTGCCTCAAACCAAAATATGGGAGAACGACACTTCCTCCCTTACAAAGCCTTGAAGAGTGCCATCCCAATACTAGCATGATAACTATTGTTGTAGGAAAACTCCACCAAAGGCAAGCACTCATCCTAGCTTCCCCTCTCATCTAAAACATAGGCTCTCAATATATTCTCCAATGTCTGAATAGTCCTCTCAAACTAACCATCAATTTGGGGGTAGTAGCTGTGCTCAAACATAACCTCGGCCCAAAAGCCTTTTGCAAGGCTCCCCAAAACCATGACATAAACTTCGGATCTTGATCCAAGACTATCATCGAAGGCACACCATGCAATCCCACTATCTTATCAATGTTCAATCTCACCAACCTCTCCAATGGATATGTGACTCTAATTGGTATGAAGTGGGACTTAGTCAGTTGGTCCATAATCACCCATATAGAGTTGTGACCTGCCTGGATCCTAGGTAAGCCAGTCATGAAATCCATGGATATGTCCTCCCACTTCCAAACAGGAACGGGTAATGGTTGCAACAACCCAAGGCCGTTGATGGTCTATCTTGACTCTATGGTATACAAGGCATTTACTTACCCACTCAGCTACATCCTTCTTCAGCCTTGGCCACCAAAACATTTGCTTCAAGTCATGATACATCTTCGTTGCTCCTGGATGAATAGTGAAATGACTCTTATGAGCCTCCTCTAGGATAATTCTATGAAGGTCACCAATTGCCGTACACAAATCCTCCCTTCAAACCTCTACAGTCCATTAGCTCTTAACTCAAAACCCTTCATCTTCTTCTCTTCTATAATTTTTACCAACTTCTTAAACTCTTCATCTTCCTTCTGAGCTTGAGCAACTTGCACCTCAAATTCGCTTATCACACGGATTTGGCATATCTTTATGCCGTGGGGGTAAGGGAAACTCCAAGGTTTAGGCCTCTAAACTTTTCTATCAGCTCAAAATCCTTCACCATCAAATGAGACACACGTAGTGACTTTTTACTAAGAGCATAGCCACTACATTTGCCTTCTCAGGGTAGTAATTGAATCCAAAGGCATAATCCTTTAGCAACTTCATCCACCTCCTTTGCCTCATATTGAGTTCTTTATGATCAAAAAGATACTTCAAGCTCTTAAAAGACCTCAAACTTCACACCATACAAATGGTGCCTCCAAGACTTCAGGGCAAACACTACGTCGCTAACTCTAAATCATGGCGGGATAATTAAGCTCATGTGGCTTTAACTGCTGAAGCATAAGCCACCACCTTTCGGTGTTGCATGAGTACATTTCCCAAGCCACGTCCAGAAGCATCACAAAACACCTCAAAGGGTTCTCTTGGGTCAAGTAAAACTAACACAGGGGTGAGAGTCAATTTGCCCTTTAACTCCAAAAAGCTTGCTTCACACTCATTGGTCCAAACGAAAGGGGCATATTTTTGAGTTAGCTTAGTTAGGGGTACGGCAATCTAGGAAAAACTTTGGATAAACCTATGGCAATATCTAGCTAAGGCTAGAAAGCTATGAATCTCGGTCATAGTGGTAGATCACTCCCAGTTCATCACCGCTTCAACCTTACTTGGATCCACTACAATCCTACCACTAGACATCACATGACCTAAGAATTTCACCTCCTCTAACTCGAACTCACACTTGGACAACTTAGCATAAAGCTTCTTTTCTCTAGAATATCTAAAACCATCCTAAGGTGACTCTCATGCTCCTCTAATGTCCTGGAATAGATGAGGATATCATTTATGAAAACCACCACAAACTGGTATAGGTAAGGTCTGAATATCTGGTTCATATAATCCATGGACATTGCAGGGGCATTCATCAGCCCAAAGGACATAACTGGAAACTCATAGTGCCTATACCTTGTCCTAAAAGTAGTCTTGGGTAGATCCTTCTCTCTTACGAGGATTTAATGGTACCCAAACCGTAGATCAATTTTTGAAAATACTAGTGCTCCTCTCAACTGATCCATAAGGTCATCAATCCTAGGAAAGGGATAGTTATTCTTCATGGTAATTTTGTTTAGTTGCCTATAATCTACACACAATCACATACTCTCATCCTTCTTTTTCACAAAAAGTCCTGGTACCCCCCAAGGAGAAGCACTCGGTCTAACAAATCTCTTTTCTAACAACTCTTCCAACTACGTCTTAAGCTCCACTAACTTGGCTGGTGACATCCTATAAGGCGCTATGGATATTGGTCCTATCCAGGTACCAGGTCAATGGAGAACTCTACCTCACGAACCGGGAAACTTCGAGATCTCCTAAGGAAGACATCAACATTCTAATTCAGTTAGAATCCTCTCAAGGTTCTACTCTAGGTCAACCTCACTAGTGGCTAGGAGAACAAATCATCTACTCATGACCCCACAATAGTTCAAGTCAATGGCATTTAGTAAAAGATTCAGAGGTTTCGCAGGCATGATTGACTCAAGGAAATATCACAGATTTGGCATAACAATCTAACAATACATGAGCAAATAACCAGCCATACCCAAAATTATACCCAAACTAGACATAGGTAAATAGATAAGATCAGAAGTAAAGTGTCTTCCATCTATGCGGTAATGACAATCTAAGCAAACAAGACAAGTTTTGAGGGGTTTGGGTAAGAGTAGACACATAGAAGTCAAATGGTAACTCAGATAGGAAGGTTCAGCATAATGCATGATCATGTGAGATAAATGGGTGGGTCATACCAGAATCATACAATACAATTAAACTACATCCATTAACCTCGCACTTACCATGAATAAGCTTGTCGAACCGAGTGGCTTCTTCAACTATCATGGTAAAGACCCTACCTTGCTATTGGGGATGGGTGAAGGAGCTTGCTGAGGCCTCTGTAGTCTCTACTCAAGTGTCCTGGCTTCCGCAATGGTAAACAGCTGGGCCTGCCAAGACGGACGAGTGACGTGGTTCTTTCTACATCTACTCCAGGAGTAGGTGTAGTGGTAGATGCTCCTCTAGTTGAGTAAGGGCAGTGGCAGGGGTCGTAGGGATCACCCTCAGATGCTACGTGCCCTTAGTACCCTGCAAGGAACACTGTCCCCTGCATGCGCTGTCCTCCATTGGAAAGCCTCTCCTATGGCCATCCTGCTTAAAATTCTACCCCTATGGCACTATCCTCTGCTAAAAGCTTAGATCAAACTCCAACTGCCCTCTTCTTGTTGTCTTCTATGATTCAGTAGGTGTTTGTCAATACGAACTTTCTGATCCCTAATGTTCCACAGCCTCTTTGAGCTCAGGCTTCAATCCTTCAATGAACTTGTCTTACTTCCACTGAGTCAGTCCCCTTGGTGGTATGGGGAGAACCTAAGCAATTCTTCAAACTTAGGCAAGGGTGGTACAGTCATGGTTCCTTGTTTCAAGGTAAGAAACTGCATCTTTTTCGTATCGCACTAACTCCGAGAAGTGCTTAGCATAGAAGTACCCCTTGAAGATATCCCAGGTCACGACGAGGTGTGGGCCTGTCAGCTGTCCTCCTTTGTCTCCACCATGCCTGACCATCGCTCCAGCATGAATATGGCATAGGTCACCTTCTCTCCTTAGAGCATCGCGAATGGAGAAAATCTTATCCATCTCCTTCACCGACGTATTCGTAGCCTGAGGGTCAAAAGCCCCCTAAAAATATGAAGGAAGAGTAGCCTTAAACACTTGATACCCATCTTTTTTCAGCTCCATTGTCATTTGTCTTCTTGCAGGTCTTAAAGGTCTTCCTCATGGTGATCCATGCAGTTCGACATATGCTAGAAAGCCTTTGTAATCTCCTTCAAAGTACCTAGCACCTCCCCATCTTAGGAGCTACCAGGAGTCTATGTCCTAGCACGCCTCCTGGTGCCATTAGTCCCAGGGCACCTACCTATGCCATCAGCCCTGAGTGCAAAAAACAAGAAATATTGAGGTGATCAGACTCAACTCTCAATTTAAGTTAACCTAGTGACTTGCCAAGCAAGTAAACGGTCATGCATCTCTAACCTATAACCTATCATGTAGAAAAACAGCTAGCATGACATAAACTATCGTACCTATGCAACAAAAGCATAATGGTTCCAACCCTTAGGCTCCACTAGAGTTGAACCAGGCTCTAATACCAAAATGTAACCCCTTAACGCATAACAAAGTATGCTCGAGTCGTATTTAGTTTTAACGTTAAAGAATCATTCCTTGGAACCTTAGCTTAATCTTGACTTTTCATAAATACTTAGTGGAAAATACGAGCCATTTTTTTTTAGACATTACTTTCAAAAGTATAAGCCTTCATGCATAAATAGTATTTGACACTAAACCATATAGATATAAGCGAACATACAACATGAAATTATCATATAAGCACTAAGACTATCTCAAGCCATACATATATATATATATATATATATATATATATATATATAATATAATATAATATAATCTAGCATAAGAGCCTTGGCAGCTCACAAAATATCGAATATGTATAATTGTGCCACATTGCATAACCAACTAACTATCTACTAAAGCCGAGATAGTAGCAAAAAAAAGCTTAATAGATAAGCATGTCAAATGGCCACATGGGTTCGGCATACAGTAATCCAAACAAAAAAGATAGTCATATGTCAAGAGATATAAGTGGGATAAATATCTAATAATCCTAACAATGTCTAGGCATAGCTATCTTTATTCATCCTCGAGCTCAAACATCAGCTCCGGCATGTCCTACTCATCTGAGACGTACATGGAAATTTAAATGGGGTGAGAATCTTAATGAATCTCAGGAGTAGTAAAACATACATGGTGTCATTATCGTACGTCTTTGGCCTACTTGGTTTATTATAGAAAAGGTGTACATGCCACAATGCAGTCCAAATTTAGAGATTTTGTAAATGTTATTATTAAGTGGACATTTCATTTTAATATGGTCTTGATCATGAATGCATCAAGTTAGATATGTATATGCATGATAATGGTGTCACATTGAAATATATGTTTCATAAGGGCATATGAATGCATGGAGAGAATAAATATATCACTTAGACTGCATGCATGCATAAAACAATTAATCATAATATCGTAAGTACATGCATGCATGAAAAGAGATGAACATAATCTTGTACACATACATGCATGCATGAAAGAAGCGAACATATATAATAAGAACACAAGACTTTGAACTTTCTTTGAACATAGATCATCTTCACTTATTCATTAACCTCTCAAGGAGCCCTAGGCTATGAGCTCATACCTAACATATACAATGCGATCAGCCATCATTGAACCTCTAACCAGTACCTAACCTTTGACTAGTCATAAATAATATTCATCATTATGATATGTAAATTGTAACATCCTAGTTCTTTTCTTTAAAAATTGATTGAGGAATGGTTAATGAGAATATTAAGATTCTGATAGATGTAGTTGTGATGAGAACAACTCTATGAGTGAGCACAAAAAAATAAAAAAAGTGTTTTGTGGGTCCGCAGGCTCGACTAGGCTAAATCCAGATTTAGGACTTGGAGGTGCCCAAAGTTAGGAAAATATGAGAATAAGGTTATAAATGTGTGGGAATGACAATTTTAAGCCTAGAATTAATTTTCGGGCAATACCATTTTATCGGGTAAGGTGTTTACTCGTTCGGTAAAATTTCGGTGTGTGATTTTTACACTTGAAGATATTTCTATCATCACCAATAAATGATATCCATCCATTTTAGACAAGTGGAAGGCCAAGATTTGATCTTGGATTCCAAGATTTAATCCTAACCATCCACTTGTCTTCCTTGCATCATGAGTCATCATAACATCTTTCTTTACTCATGATGACTCATATAACACCAAGCCAACTTCTTCCCTAAGCCTAGAAGGATTTTCGGCAGCAAGAAAAGAAGAGGAACCAGCCACCATTTTTATTCCTTTGAGCTTCCCTTTGAGTTCTAACCCCAAAAACTCTAAGTTAGAGTTATTGAAACCTTAATGTTCTTTCATTAAACTTGTTCTACACCTTGAGCTCTACAAATCTAACCAAAAAATCTCCATCCATCATCAAACCTTATCTTACTACCTCACTCCTCTCTGATTTAGGAAGGGTTTGAAATTGGTTTGGGAGCTTTGGAGGAGAAGGAATCAAGCTTGGACAATCTTGAAGCTAAGGAGCTACTAGGCCACTCAAAGTAGGGTTTTTGCGCTTTTTTTGTCAATTTTTCTGATCTATTTTTGGGTTGAACTAGGTCTGAAATTTTTTATTGTATTGGTTGATATTATGTTGAAATTGATGTATTAATTTTGGTGGTGGGTTTGGATGGTGTTAGAAAAGGGTTTTTATCAAAGGAAATTAGGACTAGGTTGTTGGATTCCTAGTTGCCCTAAGCAGTAATTATGCACAAATTTTCTAGTATAGTTGTGGGTAATTTCATGAGCTATAAAAATTATATGTTGTATTTGACATCTTAAACTAACTAATGAATTTTGTTGGGTGTTGATTTTAAAGTTTACTGCCTCAAAAAAATCAAGAACCGAAATGACTAATGTTGTCTTGGTTGTTGAAACTAAAGCAATAAACTTGTCTTGAATTTATTATCATAGCAATTGATTGAATTAGCTCATGAAATTTACATGAAGTTAGTAACATATTGACGTATCACTATAAATTTTCTTGTGCCTTGATTCCATCAATTACTAGGGGTAAAAATTTTGGGAACTCGGGTTTAGACTGTGAATTGGTGGCCCCTCGCCACTAAATTTGTACATTTTACTGAAGATGCTATAGAGCTCTGTTTGTCCTAAAATTTTTATAGGTTATTCTAGACACATTGAAGTGTCATGTAGAATTTTTGTGGCTCTTTAAATGGCCGTTTGTTATGGCAATTAAAAATTGTACCTAAGACAGGATTCCTAAGGTGCTGAAATGAGGGTGGTTGAAAATTTATGATAGTATGATACTTATTCAAGTCTATGAATCCATGCTGATTATTTCAATTACTTATTCATGAGACATAAAGGAACCTATAATATAATTGAATACCTATTTGTAAGATAAGCATGTTTTGAGAAAGGAAAAGAAGTACATAATGCAGTTATGTGATAAAGTATAGCAAATAGTATGTATAAATTCTGCGTTGCATGTTTGAACATATGGAAAAACAAAAACAAGGCCTAAATGGAATAGAGGGGAAGGCAAAGTTACTTCTCTTAAAATTTATAAGTCGGTATGTATCCTCTAGGAGTAGAACTATGTGTGATTTGGAAATGGAAAAAATAAGTCCGAATGATTACGAATAGGAATTAGGCACATGTGTAACACCCTAGTCTCTTTAGAAATTAATTGAGGAATGGTGGATGGAAATATCGACATTCTGAGGGACAGTTGTGATGAGAATGACTCCATGAGGGAGCACAAAAAAAAAAAAAAAAATCAGGAATATACTTTGCGGGCCTAGCCCGCTGGAGCCTGAAACTAGAGGTTTGGGACCCTGAGGTGCCCGAAGTTAAGAAAATATGAGAATAAGAGTAGAAAGGTGTGGGAATGATAATTTTATACCTAGAATTATTTTTCGGGTAATATCGGTTAGATCGGGGACGCGTTTACCGCTCGTTGAGATTTCGTGTTTGAATTTTTAACACGAAGGATATTTCTAACATCATTAATAATTAATTTATAATTTATAAGTGATATTACCTATTTGAGGCAAGTGGAAGGCCAAGATTTGATCTTGGATTTCAAGATCAAATCCTAGCCATCCACTTGGTGTTCTAGTAACATGAGTCATCACAAACACACTTTAACAAGTGATGAGTCACACCAACACTTAGCAATTTCTCCCCAAGACAGCCAGCATTTCGGCCAGCAAGGGAAGAAGAAAGGCAGCACTGCCAAACCTCCATGTTCAAGAGCTTCATCTTAGTTAC
This sequence comes from Dalbergia oliveri, assembly GCA_030441495.1. Taxonomy (NCBI): domain Eukaryota; kingdom Viridiplantae; phylum Streptophyta; class Magnoliopsida; order Fabales; family Fabaceae; genus Dalbergia; species Dalbergia oliveri. Next base: position 3,600,633 of record JAMLFY010000013.1, on the reverse strand, counting down.
AATTCACATAAACACTAGCCTAGGATCATCAAAACCTAAACCTTTCTTCACTAAAGTTGCTCTACACCTCCATCTCTATAATTCTAACCGATTAGAATTCCAAAAACCTCATCCTTTTCATCTCATCCATCACTGATTATAGGAGGATTTGGGGTGGTTTGAAGAGTTGGAAGTGAAGAACAATCATCTTGAAGCAACCAAACACAAAGACACACAAGCCTTCACAAGTAGGGTTTCTTGTTTGGCTGTTTTTGCTAAATTTTCTGTTCTGATTTGGGATGATGTGTACCCGAAAATTTTGATGATTTTGATTGATATTGTGTTGAAATGGATGTATGAATTTTGGTGGTGGGATTGGATGGTGTTAGAAAAGGGTTTTGAACCAAAACATGTTGGACTGGTGTGCTGGATTTTCGACTACTTGCAGGCAGTCTGAAATCCGGAATTTTCTGGATATATTGTAGGTCTTTATGTGAGCTGAAAAAAATATATGTTCATCCTAACATCTTGGGCTAGTCCCATAAAATTTTTGGGTGTTTATATTGAAGTTTGCTACCTGAAAAAATTCAAGAACCGAAATGTGACTTGTGCTGTCCTGGTTGCTGAAACTGGAGCAATAAACTTTCCTGATTTTATTATCCTAGTAATTGGTTGATCTAGCCCCTGAAATTTTTATGAGAAGTTAGTAACATATGTAAATGTCACTGTGAATTTTCTTGGGTTTTAAATCCATAAATTTCTAGGGTTAAAAATTATGGAAACCCAAATCTAGTCTGTGAATTAGGGGCACCTGACCACTGGATTTGTATATTTTATTGAAGTAGTTATATAACTCTGATTGCTTTGAAATTTTTACAGGTTATACTAGACACATTGAAGTGTCATCTCGAATTTTTATGGCTGTTGTGATGGCTTTTGGGTATAGCAATTAAATGTTCCACCTAGGACATTAATTCTGCCAGGGTGCTGGAAATTGAAAATGAATGATATTCATGATAATATGATAGATATGCTAAATCTATGGCATGTGAATGCACACTTATTGCTTAAATTTCTGATTTATAAATCTTGAACGCAAGTAACTAGATAATTGTAAAGTTGACATGCTATTGAGACATGGAAGAGAAGTATGTAATGTGAATTGTAAAATAGTGCTGAGATAGCTGGTGTATATGCTGTTGTTGTATACTTGGGCATACGGGGAAAAAGAAACAAGGCTTAGAGGGATAGAGAGGGAAGGCAAAAAGAAGGACTTCCCTAGAAAAGTTATGAGTCGGTAGACGTATCGGCTAGGCATAGAACTGAGTGATCCGGAAATGGAAAAAATGAAGTTCGGTGACCTCGAATAGGAATGAGCTCATGTCCTAGCAGTCTATTGTCCTTTATGAGATTGTTAATTATTAAGATGGCCCTATGTGAACTAAGCCTTCCCTATGTTTGTAAACTAAGAAAAATATGTGGCACGGAAATGTTGGCGTGGCATGAGTTATCATTATATTGTTAGTTTAAATTTTCATGATCTACAGATTGAATATTCGACGCCTATGACTTATATATATGAACATGGTATATGCATGAATTCATTTTTGTACTATGTATAGCACATGGGGAAACTACCCTACTGAGAATTTTACATTATTCTCACCCTACAGTTGTATATATTGTATTGTTCAGATTCGAGAGATGCCGTCCCTGATCTTTTCCCTTGACTCGCCACAATGGGTGTGGCAGGATGACTAGCCTGGATGCTATGTATGCGGTTGGGTACTCGACATTCGTATTTATATGTTCTTTGATCGGTCGTTTAGTACCTCTGGATTTGCTGCGATTTCGACCCTACTTTCCCTTACGAGGGTGTGCCTCTCCATATGGCCCATCCAGACGTGTTCGAGGTTCCCCTGGCCCCACCCTGTGTACCCGCCGGAGATGCACCAGCACCTTCATCCTCCTCTTCCACTTCGGACCCCTCGGAGGCCCAGACACTCCTGGAGGTGAGGCCATTGCACCTATGGCCAATGGCTTTCTGGAGGAGGGGCGAGGTCATGAGTAGTGGTCGACATGTATAGGGCAGTGGTGTAGTGTTAGGGGTTTACCTACCTGAGATTGATGTACTTCCGATTTCCTTTTTGCTCGTTGTATATGTATATATGTTTATGCTATTTTGTCAGGGGTATTTGAGCAGGTTAGGTATTAGATAGGGGATTAGCCTCAGTCATTTAGTTCTGTACTTTTTGGAGTCGTTTCATCAGTTGTTTTTTTCTTTATGATGTACAACTGTGCCACGATGTCACTATATGTAAATTTTGGCTATGAAAATATATGTATTATGACTTCCTCATTATTGATTATCCCGACTAGTATAGATATGAGACTTCAGGAACACTCTCTAATTACTATGTCTATACTCGAGAAATGTGGTAATTAGGAGGGTGTTACATTATGGTATCAGAGCTCTATCCTAGCCTAGGATTGGGCCGACTATGTTTCCGTAGTAGTTGTCATGCATTACAATATATATGTGTATGTATGACTGCTGGTTGGGAATGTTGTGGGTTACCGCCATACTTGGATTGGTATTGAGCCTGATCAACTCAATATTTTATTTGGTGTGACAGGAATCAATGACGTCAATCGGAGACTGGAGTGGGGTAGGAAATAACACTGAGATGATGAACACTTTTCGTGAGATGGCCGGCAATGAGGGAACAAGCGACAATTGCCAATCGCATGATGGAAAGGTTGAATCGCAATGAGACCAGCACCCGATTATAATCCGGAGGGAATGAAGTGGATGGAGAATACCAGAAATTTGCGGAATTTAGAAAGGCGAATCCCGCCTTTTCGAGGCGCGTTGACCCCTGCAAGGAGAAGAGTGGATCAAGGCAATGGAAAAGATTTTCAGCTCTACCCTGACAGAGGTTCAAAAGGTGGCTTTTGCCACCTATATGCTAGAAGATGTCGAGTTTTGGTGGGTAGGTACAAGAGGGTTGTTCGAAGCGTCCCAGACTGAGGTTACCTGGGATGTCTTTAAGGAAGCTTTTTATCATAAGTACTTCCCGCTTCTGAGGAATGCAAAGGAGCTGGAATTTATGGCTCTTAGGCAAGGACCTATGAGTGTGGCGAGTATACTGAAGTTTGAGGAACTCTGCAAATTTTCCACAATCTATCAACGTGACCCGAATGAAGCCTGGAAATGTATGAAATATGAAGGGGGTTTACGTGAAGATATAGAGGCCGCTGTGAGTCTCTTGGAGATCCGATTATCCCACATTGGTGAACAAGTGTCGCGTGCTGAGGACTTAACAAGAAGCTCGCCAGCTTCAGATATACACAAAACAATATCAGGAGAGGACTAGCACCCCAAGGCCCTCGATTCAAGCCTGTGCACCAGCTAGGGAAGGTTTCCACCTAACAACAACAACAACAACCGAGGGAAACAAATCCAATCTCCACGGAGACAAGCAGAGAATGCCCTAAATGTGGGAAGTTTCACGGGAATCGGCCATGCTTGACCACGCAGATTACATGCTTCGGTGGGAAACCAGGACACAAGATATTTGAGTGTCCCAACAAGAAGGTTCATCATGTCCACCCTAGGCCACAACAACAAGGACGTGTTTTGCTGTGAGTGCCAGGAAGCTTCTCAATCTCCGCCGATCTACCGAGGTAAGTGTGAAATAAATGGAGATATCTTAGATGTACTGGATGATTCGGGTGCTTCCCATTCTTTCATATCCCATGAATGTGTACAAAGGTTAGGACTACCTGTGTTGATTATCGTATGACCTCCTTGTATCCACCCTACGCGAGTCCTATTAGGACTTGTCAAGCATGCATGACCATCTCCCTTCTTATAAATACTAGGGAATTTAAAGCTAATTTGTTTTGTCTACCTTTATCTGGCCTAGAAGTCATTTTAGGTATGGATTGGATGGTACCAAATTACGTACCTTACATTGTCCAACTAGAACTTATCTTTCTTCTTATGTCTTCTTCGTTCTGTGGTTCCCTTTTCATTTTACTTGGACCTAGTGACGCCTAACCCTAGTAAGGTAGACCGTCAGGAATATGTCCTCCTCTCTGAGTGAAGCCGAAAGTAACCATGATGTAAATACGATTCCAGTGTGAGGGATTATCCAGATGTATTTCCAGAGGATATTCGGAGTTTCCGCCCGAGCGGAAGTCGAATTTTCCATTGAGCGTTCCCGGGACGGGTCTATCTCAATTGCTCCCTATAGGATGTCTCCCTTGGAGTTGAAGGAATTAAAGTCACAAATTGAAGAGCTACTAGGGAAACACTTTATTAGACCTAGTGCCTCGCCTGGGAGCCCCTCTTTTGGTAAAGAAAAAGGATGGGAGTATGAGGCTCTGTGTGGACTATAGAAATTGAACAAGGTAACGATCAAGAACAAGTACCCTCTCCAAGAATTGACGACCTTTGGATCAATTACGTGGGCAACTGTTCTCTCAAGATTGACCTTAGATCGGGTTACCACCAAATTCGAGTTCGGGATGAAGATATCCCTAAGACTGCCTTTAGAACTCGATACGGCCATTATGAGTATAAGGTGATGTCGTTTGGACTGACCAATGTCCTCGGTATTCATGGATTATATGAACCGAATTTTCCGTCCGTACTTAGATAAATTTGTAGTTGTCTTTATAGACGACATACTTATTTATTCAAGGACTGAAGAGGAGCATGCAGAGCATCTTAGGGTCGTGCTACAAATCCTAAGGGAGAGGAAATTGTATGCTAAACTGTCAAAGTGCGAATTCTGGATGGGAGAGGTTCAGTTCCTTGGTCATGTGATATCGCGAGAAGGAGTTTCCGTAGATCCCAAAGTAGAACCGTACTTACGGGAACGGCCAACTACGGTGATGAGATTTTGAGCTTTTCTGGACTAGCTGGATACTATAGGCGATTTATTATGGGTTTTTCCCAGCTAGCTCTACCTTTGACCAAGTTAACTCGAAAGAATGCTCAATTCAAATGGACACCAGAATGTGAGAATAGTTTTCAGGAGTTGAAGAAGAAGTTAACCATCCTTCTGCCTTGGTGTTACCCGACCTCGAGGACCCTTCGAGGTTTATTGTGATGCTTCTGGTAAGGGTTTAGGGTGTGTGTTAATGCAACACAGAAATGTGGTTGCTTATGCCTCTTGAGTCTAGACCCCATGAGGTGAATTATCCAACCCATGATCTTGAACTTGCGCTGTGGTTTTTGCTCTAAAGATCTGGCGACATCATCTTTATGGTGTACAGTTCAATGTCTTCTCTGATCATAAGAGTTTAAAATACCTCTTTGATCAGAAAGAATTGAATATGAGGTAGAGACGATGGATGGAATTCCTTAAGGATTACGAGTTCAGCGAATTACCACCCAGGTAAGGCAAACGTTGTGGCCGATGCATTGAGCAAGAAAGTCCCTGAGTATAGCATGCATGATGATCAAGGAAACGGAACTAGTAGAAGACTTCAAGAAGCTTAGCTTAAGCTCGTCTGTTAGCCCCGAAGGTGTGGTGTTAGGTCAGATTAGAATAACAAGCGAATTCCAGGAACAAATTTTGGTCACAACCCGAAGACCAAGAGCTTCAAGAGATTTTAAAATCAGCTCACACTAAGAAGTTGCCGAATTTACCATTACCAGCGAGGTATATGGAGGTACAAGGACAGGGTCTGTGTACCTGCAAGCGGTACTCCAGGAATGAGATTTTGAAGGAGGCACACAAAGGCGAATTCACCATACACCCTGGGACTAGTAAGATGTATGCAGATCTCAAGAAATGTTCTGTGGCCTGGGATGAAGAGACATAGTGGAGTTCGTTCAAAGGTGCTTAACCTGTCAAAAAATCAAAATAGAACACCAAAAGCCGGCGGAACCTTACACCCCTTAGAAATCCCAGAATGGAAGTGGGAAAGATCTCCATGGATTTCGTAATGGGTTTACCAAGAACGTCATCAGGCTATGATGCTATATGGGTCATAGTGGATAGACTAACCAAGTCCGCTCATTTCTTGCCCATCAAAGCTAATTATCCTTTGGATAGGTTAGCTTCCTTATACATCCAAGAAATAGTGAGGCTACATGGTGTTCCTTCTTCAATAGTTTCCGAGAGGGACCCCGTTTTACTTCAAGGTTCTGGGAGCCTTCCAACGGGCCTTTGGGACCAAGCTGTGTTTGAGTACGGCTTATCACCCCCAAACGGACGGTAGACCAACGTACCATACAGACTTTGGAAGACATGCTGAGGGCGTGCGTGATTGAGCAGAGAGGAGTTGGGATAAAGTACTTCCGCGGTGGAGTTTTCTTATAATAATAGCTATCATGCTAGTATTGGCATGGCCCCATATGAAGCCCTATATGGAAGGAGATGTCAGTCCATTGTGTTGGTATGACTTGGGGAAACACGATTGTTAGGACCCGATTGGTTAACCAGACGACAGAACAGATCCAGAAAATCAAAGAGAAAATCCTCGCCGCAGAATCGTCAGAAGAGCTATGCAGACAATAGGAGAAAGCCTTTAGAATTTCTGGAGGGAGAACACGTATTCTAAGGTCACACCTATGATAGGAGTAGGTAGAGCCTTAAAGGTCAAAAATTGTCACCCAGGTTTATAGGCCCTTTTCAAATCCTTAAACGCATTGGGTCAGCTGCCTATCAAATAGCCCTACCCCCGTCTTTATCCAATCTCCATGACGTCTTCCATGTATCTCAACTTAGAATGTATCATCCAGACCCTACCCATGTCATTGAACCCGAATCTACAGAGCGACGGATGATTTGACGTTTCCGACACCTCCCGTCAGATCGTGGATAGAGAAGTTAAGCGGCTAAGGAACAAATCGGTGCAACTAGTCAAGGTAGCTTGGGGTGGACCAGGAAACGAAGATTTCACCTGGGAGCTAGAGTCAACCATGAAGAAAGACTATCCTGACTTGTTTCCAGGTACGAAATTTTGAGGACAAAATTTTTATTAAGGTGGGTGGTAATGTAACACCCTAGTCTCTTTAGAAATTAATTGAGGAATGGTGGATGGAAATATCGACATTCTGAGAGGAGTTGTGATGAGAATGACTCCATGAGGGAGCACAAAAAAAAAAAAAAAAAAAAGGAATAGTACTTTGCGGGCCGTAGGCCCGCTGGAGTGAAACTAGAGGTTTGGGACCCGAGGTGCCCGAAGTTAAGAAAATATGAGAATAAGAGTAGAAAGGTGTGGGAATGATAATTTTATACCTAGAATTATTTTTCGGTAATATCCTTATATTGACGACGTTACCGCTCGTGAGATTTCGGTGTTCAATTTTTAACACGAAGGATATTTCTAACATCATTAATAATTAATTTATAATTTATAAGTGATATTACCTATTTGAGGCAAGTGGAAGGCCAAGATTTGATCTTGGATTTCAAGATCAAATCCTAGCCATCCACTTGGTGTTCTAGTAACATGAGTCATCACAAACACACTTTAACAAGTGATGAGTCACACCAACACTTAGCAATTTCTCCCCAAGACAGCCATTTCGGCAAGGGAAGAAGAAAGGCAGCAGCTGCCAAACCTCCATGTTCAAGAGCTTCATCTTAGTTACAATTCACATAAACACTAGCCTAGGATCATCAAAACCTAAACCTTTCTTCACTAAAGTTGCTCTACACCTCCATCTCTATAATTCTAACCGATTAGAATTCCAAAAACCTCATCCTTTTCATCTCATCCATCACTGATTATAGGAGGATTTGGGGTGGTTTGAAGAGTTGGAAGTGAAGAACAATCATCTTGAAGCAACCAAACACAAAGACACACAAGCCTTCACAAGTAGGGTTTCTTGTTTGGCTGTTTTTGCTAAATTTTCTGTTCTGATTTGGGATGATGTGTACCCGAAAATTTTGATGATTTTGATTGATATTGTGTTGAAATGGATGTATGAATTTTGGTGGTGGGATTGGATGGTGTTAGAAAAGGGTTTTGAACCAAAACATGTTGGACTGGTGTGCTGGATTTTCGGACTACTTGCAGGCAGTCTGAAATCCGGAATTTTCTGGATATATTGTAGGTCTTTATGTGAGCTGAAAAAAATATATGTTCATCCTAACATCTTGGGCTAGTCCCATAAAATTTTTCGGGTGTTTATATTGAAGTTTGCTACCTGAAAAAATTCAAGAACCGAAATGTGACTTGTGCTGTCCTGGTTGCTGAAACTGGAGCAATAAACTTTCCTGATTTTATTATCCTAGTAATTGGTTGATCTAGCCCCTGAAATTTTTATGAGAAGTTAGTAACATATGTAAATGTCACTGTGAATTTTCTTGGGTTTTAAATCCATAAATTTCTAGGGTTAAAAATTATGGAAACCCAAATCTAGTCTGTGAATTAGGGGCACCTGACCACTGGATTTGTATATTTTATTGAAGTAGTTATATAACTCTGATTGCTTTGAAATTTTTACAGGTTATACTAGACACATTGAAGTGTCATCTCGAATTTTTATGGCTGTTGTGATGGCTTTTGGGTATAGCAATTAAATGTTCCACCTAGGACATTAATTCTGCCAGGGTGCTGGAAATTGAAAATGAATGATATTCATGATAATATGATAGATATGCTAAATCTATGGCATGTGAATGCACACTTATTGCTTAAATTTCTGATTTATAAATCTTGAACGCAAGTAACTAGATAATTGTAAAGTTGACATGCTATTGAGACATGGAAGAGAAGTATGTAATGTGAATTGTAAAATAGTGCTGAGATAGCTGGTGTATATGCTGTTGTTGTATACTTGGGCATACGGGAAAAAGAAAACAAGGCTTAGAGGGGATAGAGAGGGAAGGCAAAAAGAAGGACTTCCCTAGAAAAGTTATGAGTCGGTAGACGTATCGGCTAGGCATAGAACTGAGTGATCCTAAATGGAAAAAATGAAGTTCGTGACCTCGAATAGGAATGAGCTCATGTCCTAGCAGTCTATTGTCCTTTATGAGATTGTTAATTATTAAGATGGCCCTATGTGAACTAAGCCTTCCCTATGTTTGTAAACTAAGAAAAATATGTGGCACGGAAATGTTGGCGTGGCATGAGTTATCATTATATTGTTAGTTTAAATTTTCATGATCTACAGAATTGAATATTCACGCCTATGACTTATATATATGAACATGGTATATGCATGAATTCATTTCTGGACTATGTATAGCACATGGGGGAAAACTACCCTACTGAGAATTTTACATTATTCTCACCCTACAGTTGTATATATTGTATTGTTCAGATTCAGAGATGCCGTCCCTGACTTTTTCCTTGACTCGCCACAATGGGTGTGGCAGGATGACCCAGCCTGGATGCTATGTATGCGGTTGGGTACTCACATTCCGTATTTATATGTTCTTTGATCGGTCGTTTAGTACCTCTGGATTTGCTGCCGATTTCGACCCTACTTTCCCTTACGAGGGTGTGCCTCTCCATATGGCCCATCCAGACGTGTTCGAGGTTCCCCTGCCCCACCTGTGTACCCGCCAGGATGACCAGCACCTTCATCCTCCTCTTCCATTCGGACCCCTCCTAGGGCCCAGACACTCCGGTGGAGGTGAGGCCATTGCACCTATGGCCAATGGCTTTCTGGAGGAGGGGGCGAGGTCATGAGTAGTGGTCGACATGTATAGGGCAGTGGTGTAGTGTTAGGGGTTTACCTACCTGAGATTGATGTACTTCCGATTTCCTTTTTGCTCTGTTGTATATGTATATATGTTTATGCTATTTTGTCAGGTATTTGAGCAGGGTTAGGTATTAGATAGGGGATTAGCCTCAGTCACTCGAGTTCTGGACTTTTTGGAGTCGTTTCATCAGTTGTTTTTCTTTATGATGTACAGTGCCACGATGTCACTATATGTAAATTTTGGCTATGAAAATATATGTATTATGACTTCCTCATTATTGATTATCCCGACTAGTATAGATATGAGACTTCAGGAACACTCTGCTAATTACTATGTCTATACTCGAGAAATGTGGTAATTAGGAGGGTGTTACATTATGGTATTAGCTTGCTATCCTATCAGCCTGAGGTTTGGCCGACTATGTTTCCGTAGTAGTTGTCATGCATTACAATATATATGTGTATGTATGACTGCTGGTTGGGATGTTGTGGGTTACCGCCATACTTGGATTGGTATTGAGCCTGATCAACTCAATATTTTATTTGGTGTGACAGGAATCAATGACGTCAATCCAGACTAGGAGCGGGGCAAAATAAATAACACTGAGATGATGAACACTTTTCGTGAGATGGCCGCGCAATAGGGAACAAGCGACAATTGCCAATCGCATGATGGAAAGGTTGAATCGCAATGAAGACCAGGACTCATTCATAATCCTGGAGGGAATGAAGTGGATGGAGAATACCAGAAATTTGCGAATTTAGAAAGGCGAATCCCCCGCCTTTTCAGGCGCGTTTGACCCCTGGAGGAGAAGAGTGGATCAAGGCAATGGAAAAGATTTTCTCAGTTCTACCCCTGATAGAGGTTCAAAAGGTGGCTTTTGCCACCTATATGCTAGAAGCGATGTGAGTTTTGGTGGGTAGGTACAAGAGGGTTGTTCCAAGCGCGAGACGAGGTTACCTGGGATGTCTTTAAGGAAGCTTTTTATCATAAGTACTTCCCGCTCCCGTGAGGAATGCAAAGGAGCTGGAATTTATGGCTCTTAGGCAAGGACCTATGAGTGTGGCGGAGTATACGAAGTTTGAGGAACTCTGCAAATTTTCCACAATCTATCAACGTGACCCGAATGAAGCCTGGAAATGTATGAAATATGAAGGGGTTTACGTGAAGATATAGAGGCCGCTGTGAGTCTCTTGGAGATCCGCGTATTATCCCACATTGGTGAACAAGTGTCGGCGTGCCAGGACTTAACAAGAAGCTCGCCAGCTTAGATATACACAAAACAATATCAGGAGAGGACTAGCACCCCAAGGCCCTCGATTCAAGCCTGTGCACCAGTCTAGGGAAGGTTTCCACCTAACAACAACAACAACAACCGAGGAAACAAATCCAATCTCCACGGCCGAGACAAGAGAGAATGCCCTAAATGTGGGAAGTTTCACGGGATCGGCCATGTTGGACCACGCAGACTGACATGCTTCCGCCTAGGAAACCAGGACACAAGATATTTGAGTGTCCCAACAAGAAGGTTCATCATGTCTCGCCACCCTAGGCCACAACAACAAGGACGTGTTTTTGCTGAGTGCCAGGAAGCTTCTCATCCTCCACTCTTAATCGAGGTAAGTGTGAAATAATGGAGATATCTTAGATGTACCTGCATTATTCTGGTGCTTCCCATTCTTTCATATCCCATGAATGTGTACAAAGGTTAGGACTACCTGTTCTAAATTATCGTATGACCTCCTTGTATCCACCCCTACGTCGAGTCCTATTCTAAAGGACTTGTCAAGCATGCATGACCATCTCCCTTCTTATAAATACTAGGGAATTTAAAGCTAATTTGTTTTGTCTACCTTTATCTGGCCTGAGAAGTCATTTTAGGTATGGATTGGATGGTACCAAATTACGTACCTTACATTGTCCAACTAGAAACGCTATCTTTCTTCTTATGTCTTCTTTGTTTCGTGGTTCCCTTTTCATTTTACTTGGACCTAGTGACGCCTAACCCTAGTAAGGTAGACCGTCAGGAATATGTCCTCCTCTCGGAGTGAAGCCGAAAGTAACCATGATGTAAATACGATTCCAGCGTGAGGGATTATCCAGAATGTATTTCCAGGATATTCGGAGTTTCCGCCCGAGCCCAAGTCCAATTTTCCATTCACCTTCCTCTTGGGATTCTGGGTCCTGATCTCAATTGCTCCCTATAGGCACGTTTCCTTGGAGTTGAAGCTAGAGCTAATTAAAGTCACAAATTGAAGAAGCCACTAGGGAAACACTTTATTATACCTAGTGCCTCGCCGTGGGAGCCCCGTCTTTTGGTAAAGAAAAAGGATGGGAGATGAGGCTCTGTGTGGACTATAGACAGTTGAACAAGGTAACGATCAAGAACAGTACCCTCGCCCCAATAATTGACGACCTTTGGATCAATTACGTTGGTAGTTCTCAGATTGACCTTAGATCGGGTTACCACCAAATTCAAGTTTTGGATGAAGATATCCCAGACTGCGTTTTAGAACTCGATACGGCCATTATGAGTATAAGGTGATGCTCGTTTGGACTGACCAATGTTCCTTGGATTCATGGATTACATGAACCAATTTTGCGATACTTAGATAAATTTGTAGTTGTCTTTATAGTACGACATACTTATTTATTCAAGGACGAGAAGTGACAGCATGCAGAGCATCTTAGGGTCGTGCTACAAATCCTAAGGGAGAGGAAATTGTATGCTAAACCTCCAAAGTGCGAATTCGGATGGGAGAGGTTCAG
>JAMLFY010000013.1:3381275-3587708 GCA_030441495.1 Dalbergia oliveri | reverse complement strand
AGCAATACCAAAAAAAAAAAAGATATGATCATTTAAGCTTTCCTGATAAATCTAGTTTGATTTTTAGCCATAAGGAGCTTTTGAAAAACATGAGTTTGAATAAAGCGAATAATACTTTGTGATATTTTTTCTTAATTCGATTTCTTGTTAAATGTAACGCCCAATTTTATTGTAATTTTTACTATCATTAGAAATTACCGAATTACGGTAGGTAAATATTATATAAAATTTGAGACCAAACAATCCTTAATAAAGGAATATAACGTTAGAAGAAAGTTAGGAGCAATGATCGTCAAATATTAAACCAGAATTTCTGTACGTGTAAATGACAAAATGCCTTGAGGTTATTTTCAAGAAAATGAGATCGTGGGCCCCACCCATCCTAGAGGGATGTTTTGATGATAATGGGGATTGTTTGTGTTATGTGTGGATATGGAGGAAATCCTAATTTTGATTTCGCAGGCAAAATGACCAAAACGCCCTTGCGCTGTTTTATTCAAATTGTAATAGGGCTAACCAGAACCTCACTAAAATGTTTTAAAAGGTGTTTTTAAGCTATGATTAACCATTGGTTAAGTTCAAATAGTCCAGGCAATTTTTAAGTAAAATGACCATTTTGCCCCTCTCTTTGCATTTTTCAATTTTGAGATTTGATTCTCTAACGAAACCTAAGCAATATTAGGCTCAAATTAAAGCTTATTAAATTCTAATTACTAATCTAGAGTCAAAATTATTTATTTAGATTGATTAGAACCTAAAATTGCTTAAACACCCAAATTGCTTAGTAATTCACTTAAACCCTTACCGTAAATTCTCTAATTGCATGAATACCTTGCCTACACCTAAAAAATACATGGAACACACAAAATCCTCTTCCACAAGGCTGTAATGCACGAAATTATTGAGTAATAAGTCAGAAAATTATTACACAAAAATCAAAAAATGAAAACAAAGAATCATGAAAACATGGAAACATGATTCCATGTTTTAAGCCACCAACAAAATGATTTTTCTTCCTTATTTTTTTTCTCTAATTTTTGGTCAGATTTCTTCCTTCCTTTGTCCATTTATGAGCTGCAAAATCTCTATAAATAGGCATGCTTGAAGATAGTTTAGATGCTTTAGTTCATAACTTACACAAATTCTAGTTTTAGAGCACCAAAAGCTCTCATTTTCCTCCTCCTCTTGGCTGAATTCTTTCTTCAAGTTTCAAGAATATTTCTTTCATTTCACTCAAGGAAACCAAGTTCTCTTCCTTTCCTTCAAATCAGATTAGGTAGGGAGTTGTTTTTAAGTTTATTTCTATGCTTTGCTAAGTGTTGTTCTTGGTTCAAAATGATGATTTCATGGATTTTCTCTAGTTTTTCCATTTGGTTTTCTTCTTCCTTTTTCTTTGAACAATTCAGCCATATGGCCTAGGTGGGACTAAGATGATGGCTTGATGATGAGGACCTTGAGGGTGGGTTGTGAATCCATCACAAGTTAGGCCTCTAAAGCTTGAAAGTTCCACTTGATGCAAAACTTTAAAGAATAATATTTTTATGATGTTTTTATGATCTTGAGTTTAGAACTTGAAAGATGTATTTTTCACTTTGTCTTGCTAAGATATATTGGGTTGAATATATTTCTAAAGTCTTGGAGGAGCTCTAGTAAAGAAATAAAATGAACTTGCATCCATGTTTAAGTTTATGTCTTGCATAACCATGTTTATTTTCTATGTCATCACTAAATTCTCAAGAATGAATAAATGAACTTGCATATTCATGTTTAAATTTCAAGCTTGCATTTCATGTTTATGTTTCAAGTTGTCACTTAATCTTCAAAGATAATAAAGAGGTTGCATCTCATTTATTTTATGCTCTCACTTTATTTTATAATGGCTAAAAGAATCAACACATGACATGTTTATTTTATGTCATCACCTAAAATCCTAGAGCTCAAAGACTTGCCAAGTATCACAAGCAAAAAAATAAGATTATTGGAGTTAAAGAATTGATTCTTTAAGAAGTCTTGAGATTGGAGCTTAAAAAGATGTAATAATAATTCTCTTCTCCCTTCAGGTAGATGCGTTGCCAGGCGCTCAGACTCTTAGATTCTCTCCCTCCAAGCTAAGTCTTATGCAACTACCCGCCTCTAGGTTTCTTGCATCATGTTTATATTTCAAGTTCTTGCATCATGTTTAATTTTCAAGTCATCACTTTAAATCTTAAAGATAAAGAAATAGATTTGCATATCATGTTTATAATTCCAAGTTATCACCTTATAATGACAAGATTAAAATGAGGTTGCATAGCATGTTTATGATTCTAAGATATCACATAAATCTCTTAAGCTCAAGACTTGCTCCTTTTATCTTAAGTGAGAATTTTAATATGAAGATTCTTCAAAAAGAATTAGTTTCTAAAAGAGTTTTAAAGCTTTGCAAGGATTCTACAAACTAATATTTTATGTTCACTTAAAATGTGATTTTATACAATTATATGAGGTTCATGATTCGGCTTCTGATATGAGATTAGTACCAATAAATGATGATGATTTAATATGTTTGAAGTTGTGATAATTATGGTTTATTGCTAAAGGAATGATTCTATGCATGTTAGAGATAAAACTAGCTTCCTAAAAGGGTAAAAGCAAGATTTCTAGAACTTTAAAATGAAATTTATGCATTCTATCCAGAACCTTTAGTGGCCTTAAGAACCAGATATTATTATGTTTAGATAAGGACAATGATTCATAATTGGTTTAGTAATTAATTTTAGCATCATAGGGAAAGTCGAACAAAGGGTTAAAAGGTAACTTCTAGCACATTAAAACTTAAGAACAACTTCCTGTCTATGCTCCATATAGTCTAATAATGTTCTTAAGGCTTATAATTGATGGTAATAAATCCCTTAGATGCATAAGTAATTAGTTTGATAATTAAGGTTACCAACTTAGAGTTTCGTATTTGGACTTATTTGTGATAATTTTAGATGACATCTTTTGATGCTTTGGAATGTAATTTTATGATGAAGTAATGCCTACTGAATTTGATATTGAATGATTTCATAGCTTGCATGTTATAGTTGCTATTGCAAACAATGAGAATGTTCATGCATCTTAATGATTATGATATAACATGCTAAGACTTAATGGTGACTTAAACTTATGGAAATGATCCTTTGGACCCATCAGACTATAGGTGGTGAAAAGGTGATCCTTGAGAAAATGATCATTTAGATCCATAGACTATAGATGGTGAAAAGGTGATTCTTGCCCCTACCCGTTCTCTCAAAAGGGTAGAGTTGGGATTTTAACTTATCAAAAGGGATAAGTATATGCTAGTGACGACTAGTAAGGTATGAGCTCATAACCTAGATTACTCCCAAAAGGGTGGAGTAGGGTGGCCAGGGAAATGATGATGAAAGTAACTTTAAGTCACCTAAGAAACTAAGTAAATGCATTATGTGAATATGATGTTCTGCTATGCATAGTATTTATGAGATAATGATAGAATATGATGTCTTATTCTATATTATAGTATTATGAAATGATGATGAGGAATATGATGTGATTTTATGCATAACTATGTTATTATATATGAAAGGAAAAGTTCATTATAAACATGACATGCTAAGTTTATGATGCATTATAAGACGCATGATTAAAAGGGACGAACCTGGATAAAGTATATTTTCGAACTTAATAAATCAATCTTAGCATGCTCACTATTTCATAATAACCCAAGGTTCCTGGGGACGATGATGATGACACAATGCATCATGAGGTGAGTACCCTACTAAGATTTTTTATAGTTTCTCACTCCTCTATTTTCTTTTCCATCTCGTCTTAAGAAATGAGAGGAAGCGTTCGTGAATCACATTGAGGTCTTCAGGGTAGTTGAACTTAAATCTCTAGTTTAGCTCGTATATTTCAGATATCTATCCCTATCCCTGGAGTGTTATTACTAGGTGCCATTAATGGATGTCCTTCCATCCATATATTATTTATGTTTATTAGATTGTCTACACTTAGTCTTATTTCTTGGTAGGCAAAATATATATGATATGTAATTATGGATGCTGTATGATGGAGCCAATATATTATGATGTGATGTTTGTAAATTCCTATGTGTCTTTTAAATTTTGCTAAATCATTACGTTAAGCGCTAACGTTTCAATTATGTTTAAAAAAAAATGGCTCGTAATTTCACTAAGTATTTTCAAAGCATGATTAAGGCTAAAGCAAAGAGTAAAGTCTAGTAATTAATAAAACCTCCTTAGGTGTATTGGGTTAATTATTAGGGTGTTACATTAACGCATCTTTATCCAGACGTCTTTGAAACACGGATAATTTTTTGTAGTGAAAGAAATTATAACATATAGACTTTGCACACACAAGGGTTTTGAAGTTCGAAAAATAACTAATCTTCATCAGAGCATGTAAGATGAAGTGGGCAGAAACCAATCACAATGTGCTAAAGGGCGAGTGTAACATCCTAGTTCTTTCTTTAGAAATTAATTGAGGCTTTATTAATGAGAATGTAAGACCTCTGACAAATGTAGTAATGATGAGAACAACGTTATGTTTGAAGCAAAAAAAAAAGTGAATAGTATTTTGTGGGCCGCAGCCCGCTAGCTCACTGAAAACCTTAGATTCAACAGAAAAAGGTATCCAGAAATTAGAAAAACATGGGAATAAGGTTAGAAATAGCTAAAAGTGAAAATTTTATACTTAGAATTAATTTTCAGGCGATACTGATTTTCTCGGGTATGGTGTTTCACCCGTTCGGTGAAATTTACAATATGTTTCTAACACGAACAGCTGGTTAATCTCTACATGAATTTTCTTGGCTGTTGATTTTAAGGTTTATTGCCTAAAAAAAGTAGATCCCAAAATGGGCTAAATTGCTGTCTTGATTGTTGCAACTGAAGCAATGGGATTGTCTGATTTTATTACCATAGCAAATGATTGAATGAACCTTTGAAATTTTACACAAAGTTGATAACATATTGAAGTGTCCTGTAAATTTTATTGTGAGTTATTTCAATCATTTTCTATGGTAAATAATTAAGAATCCTGGTCTAGGTATGAGTTGGTGGCCCACGCCACTAAATTTGTATAATTTACTGAAGGAGTTAGAGATATCCTGAAATTTAGGGCCTACTAGACACATTGAAGTGTCATGGAGAATTTTGGCAGCCCTTGAATCAAAGCAGTAGTAGGGAAAATAAATTTTTCTACTTAAGTACAGATCTCTACCAACCTGTTGAACCTGAATTTCAAATGTTGATTTAGCACTATAATGACTTGTAATTCAACTAGGGTGTTACAATAAAAGCATACTATGAACTCTAATGATTGATTTATTTTGAGGAAAGAATAAGGATTACATGGTGCATGAATGCATATATATGGTTTATGCTTGCTTTGGGAAAGAGAAAAATTACTAGAAATTACTCATATGCGAAAAGAGAATTTATACATTTCACGTGTGCATACTTTTAACATATAGGAAAAACAGAAACAAGGCTTATCCTGGTTAATTAGGGAGGGAGTAAGGGGCTTCCCTAGGATTTATAGTCGATGGATGTATCGAGCTAGGAGTAAGCTGTGTGTGTGATTCGGAAATGGAAAAAAATGGAAGTCAGATACCACGGATAAGAATGAGCTCATGTCCTGGCGTCTATTGTCCTTTGTGAAACTATCTAATGTAGACACCCCTTGATGTGATATTAAGCCTCCCTTATGTTAATAAAAAGAGAAAATACACAAACTAGGATTCCATGGCTCCAAATAGCAATGCATAATTCATTATTGTGGTTGTATCTTGATTTCACATAATGTACATACTTTGGTGGTGGTTCTTATAATTCTTGCATGAGTATTCTTATGTGCATTTAGTTGATGTTGATTTTTGTATCGTATATGAGGGATTACTCTCCTAGAATTTTATAATATTCTAATCCCTATGTGCATATATGTTGTATTGCATTCAGATGCCATCGTAAGAATTCTCTTCCTGACTCGCCCAAGTGAGTGGCATTACGACCTGGACCTGGACTCCTACGTGTGGCCTATTCCAGAGTCAAGGCCTATGTATTCTTCAGTCGTTCGTTAAGTGTTCTCTGTTTACCCAAGTTCGACCCAGGTTCCCTATATGATGGTGTGCTTCTACACATGGCACACCCAGAATGTTTTGTAGCCCAGCAGCACCACTTGTGCCCCTCCGCAAACGACCCTTCGTCATCATCCTCCTTAGACTTGAGAAACGTCCGAGGGCCCAACGCCCAAATGGGGCGAGGCCAGCACTGCTGCAATGGCAATGGTCCTGCTGGGCAATTGGGATTCTCGAGACTTTTGGCATGTACATAGTAGTAGTGTGGTGTTAGGACTTTACTACCTAGTTTGATGTACTATTAAATGTTTTCAGGTCCATTATTCTCTATATGTTATTTTTGAGGGCTGGATACCTAGAGCGGCTAGGTCTTAGGCGAGGGCTAGTCCTATTGTTACGAGGTTTTGAAGCTTAAGGTCGTCTCGTTGCTTCCTGATGTAGTGTACACATTGTCATGAAACCTGATGTTTCATATATGTATAAATGAGTTTTGCAACATATGTATCTAAATCTCTTTATCACTTTATATGTTGACTAGTATAGTTTTGAACGTAAGTAATACTCTGCTAATTTCTATGTCAATACTCGAGTAGAACATGGGAATTAGGAGGATGTTGATTATGGTCTCAAGCTAAACTATCCTAAAGGCTGAGAGATTGGACCGATTATGCTTCTATCTAGTAATTGTCATGCATTATGATGCATATATGGATATATGTGTGTGTATGACATCATTGTTAGAATATTGTGGTTACTACCACTTGGATTGGTGTTGAGCCTCATGGAACTCAATATTTTGTTTAGTGTGGATAGGAATCAATGACTTCAAATGGGCAACTGAGAGCGGGCAGGGAAATGACGTCGAAATGATGAACACCTTTCATGAGATGGCAGAGGCAAGTGAGAGAACAAGCTGTCATTGCTCACGCGAATGATGGAGAAGCTGAACCGATGAGGAGCAAAACCCTTGGTAACCCTGGAGGAAACGGGAAGGATGCGGAATATCAGAAATTTGCCAAGTTTAGGAAGGCAAACCCCGCCTTTGAGGAGCTTTAACCCCTCTAAGAGCGGGAAGAATGGATCAAGGCGATGGAAAAGAGGTTTTCTGTTACTCCTCCCAGGAGATTCAAAAGGTGGCTTTTGCCACCTACATGCTGAGAGGATGCGCGAATTTTGGTGGGTTGGTACTAGGGGATTATTTGAAGCTTCCAAGATTGAAGTTACCTGGGATGTCTTCAAGAGGCTTTCTACATAAGTACTTCCCTACCCTTACTAAGGAACGCAAAGGAGTTAGAGTTCATGGCTCTTAAACAAGGACCTATGAGTGTAAGCGAGTATCCTGCCAAATTTGAAGACTGAGTTTATGCGATTTACCAACAGGACCCAAGACGAAGCTTGAAAATGTATGAAATATGAAGGGGGTTTACGTGAAGACATAAAAGCATTCTGTAAGCCTCCTGAGAATCCCGAGCTATCCTACTTGGTGAATAGTGCAACGTGAGAGTTGAACAAGAAGCTAGCAAACCTCAAGTATGCACAAAGTAATGTCAGGAGGATTCAGCACCAAGGTCCCGATAAAGCCTGTACACCAGTCTAGGGAAGATTTCCACCGAACAACAACAACAACAATCGAGGAAGCAGCTTCAATCCCAAGACGGACATAAGATGAGTGCCCCTAATGTAGGAATATCGGGAAGGGCCTTCCTGGACAACACAAATTGTTTGCTTCGGCTGAAAGGGGAACACAAGATATTCAAGTGCCCCAACAAGAAAGTCGACGCCCACTCCTAGGCAACAACAACAAGGGCGTGTTTTTCCTTAAGTGCCAAGGAAGCTCTCTTCTTGCTAATCTTATTCAGAAGGTAAGTGTGAAATAAATGGTAATATCCTAGATGTACTGTATGATTTGGGTGCCACTCATTCTTTCATATCCCATGCCTGTGTGCAAAAGTTAGAATTGTTTGTATCCAAGTTACCTTATGATCTTCTTGTATCCATTCCCACTGCTGGTCCTATTAGGACTTGTTATGCATGCATGAATCTTCCTTCTTATAGACACTGAGAATTTCCTCCAACTTAGTTTGTCTTTTTTTATTTGGTTTAGAAGTAATCTTAGGCATGGATTGGTTGGTACCCAATTATGTTCTTTTACATTGTCCAAATGGCTGTAATGTTTCTTCCATCCTGGCTTCTGTCCTTGTGGTTCCCTTTTCCTTTTATTTAGACCTAGTGACACCTAACCCTAGTAAGGTGGATCGTAAGGAATATGTTCTCCTGGCTCATGAAACTAAAAGTAACCAAGAATTGAGTACGATTTGAGTGAGTAAAGAGTATCCAGATGTGTTCCAGATGATATTCCAGAGTTTCCACCTAAGAGAAATTGAATCCTCCATTGAATTTGTAGGGGACGGGTCCTATCTCAATTGCCCCTTCAGGATGTCACCCTAAGAGTTGAAGGAATTAAAGGCAAGATTGAAGAACTATTAAGAAAGCATTTCATTAGGCCAAGTGCCTCTCCATGGGGCCCTGCTGGTAAAGAAAAAGGATGGGGGCATGAGGCTTTGCGTGGATTATAGGCAATTGAACAAGACTATCAAGAACAGTATCCTTTGCCAAGGATCGATGACCTTATGGACCAGTTATGTGGGCAACCATTTCTCAAGATTGATCTTCAGATCAGTTATCTCATCGGATTTTGAGTTCGAGACGAGGACATTCCCAAAACTGCTTTTAGAACTCGATATGGACATTATGAGTCAGGGTGATGTCTTTTGGCAGAATGCTCCGCAGTATTTTATGAATTATATGAACCGAATCTTCCACCCTTACTTGGATAAATTTGTAGTCGTCTTTATAGACTTAGAAAGCATACTTGTTAAACATGATATATGATTGGCTAAGTAGATCTATTCAGAGCACAATATATCTGTCAAGGAAAAAACAACATAGATATCTTGATGTAAAAAAATATGTACCAGGCAGGAATTAAGTAGAGTAAAAGAAACAAAAGAATTCGATAGATCTAGAGTAATAAACAACAAATGTATGTACTACAAAACCAAGTCCAAGAGCTATAAAAAAGATAAAAACTAATTGTTCAAATAAATGACGCATGTTGAAAAAAAAAAAATC
The DNA here is from genome assembly GCA_030441495.1 of Dalbergia oliveri. Classification (NCBI taxonomy): domain Eukaryota; kingdom Viridiplantae; phylum Streptophyta; class Magnoliopsida; order Fabales; family Fabaceae; genus Dalbergia; species Dalbergia oliveri. The sequence goes on along the minus strand of JAMLFY010000013.1, from coordinate 3,578,479 downwards.
TAGTGCTCCTGGCATGATGCTCCCTAGTCCTCAGCACAAGATTTTCTTCTTTCTCTTTTCTTTTCCTTTTTGTCATCAACAAAAAAAGGAGGTGTGTTGGAAACTAGGAAACACCATCATTAGCCCGATGCCTTGACTTCTGGAAGGATGTCCTGAGTGTTATGAGGAACCTGAAGTAGTAATTCTTCATGGCTTCAAAGTTGGGTGCCGTGCTCTATGTTGGTGACTTCAACCTAACCAATCTAGAGGCCATGTCCCTCCTGATTTTGCATAAGAACCTGGATCTATTGAGAACTTGTTAAAGTCTCAGTTGAAGGCTAGTATGGAGGGTGGATGGTTCCTATTATGGATAGAGCAACCTTGGGAGTAAGACTCTGGGTATGCTAGGGTCCATCCCAGGACTCTTCAATATCAAGTATATGTGTATGAGAGAAATGGGATAATCACGATGGAACTGGAGCAAAAACAAGATCGAGATTAAGAAGTTAGAAGAAGAGAGAGAACTGGAGGAGCAGAAGGGCGCTTCTCTCGGTGAGGAGCACTTGTCTTGAGGTCTATCCTCTTCCTCTTCCACTAGAGTTATATGAATAGAAGGGGGAGGTTGAGGCACCATCAGAATAATGCGTTTTGGTTCATTTGCTTCCTCGTTGGTTCCTTTATAATGGGCTCCATAGATGGTTGTTTAAAAATAGGCTCAAGTCTAAAGAGTTCATTCAGCTTCTGGCCTTTTCACTATGATATAAACTACCTCTTCTTCATGATGATGATTTTGGCTTCTCTTGTTTTTTCTTCATCATCTTCTTCAAAGTAGAGTAAAGATGACCTTATAACCAGCCTATTGATGCCTTGTGACCTTTTTTAGAAGCATAGAGATCCTTGTCTAATGCTTAGGAACATTTTTGAGCTTGAGCTCAATGTCTTTTCTTTGAATGATTTCTACTTGTTTATCAGGCATCTTTTACTACCCTTTTTGCAGCTCATCGTTGTTGGTTGTAGAAGGAGGTGGTGGCATCTATAGTTCTTATCTCTGCATTCTATTATGTCTCAACTTTGTTCTCCTTTTCTTTATTCAAAGGATTTTGAGCAAATTCTTCTTCCTCTGAGTTCTCAGTCTCACTTTCCAGAAGGATCAACTTTCTTTTGCCTTTTCTAATCTCCTTTTTAACTTAGCCTTTCTGAAAGATTTCCTGGCTTGCTTTCCTTTTGTCCTGGACTTTGCCTTGTACCCTTAGACCTTGAGGTCATAGGTCTTTCCTTGGGGTTCTAAAGGAGGCGGGTGAGCATGCCGTTTCTTCCATGTATTCATACCATTCCTCGGCAGAGGTAGGTGCATATATAGGAATAACCTTGTCAAAAGCATTCTGTATGGTACTCCAACTATTCTCCTCTTGTCCTTATGATTGCGTTGAGCATATAATCCATGATGAGCCTTGGCAAGTTCACTTTCTTCTTAGACATGAGACAATAAAGAAGCATGCAATCTATGCCCTGAGCACATCAATGCTTCCTATACATGGCAGAATGGAGAATTCTACAGTAAACACTTTTCATTCACTTGCACTTAACTTGGAAGTGGTAACCTCATCAGGTTTATGAATGATGGAGTCAGGAAGGTACCTGACATGTCTCCTTCATTTATTCCTAGGGAGTGAGCCCAGTTGAGTAGGGAGAGCAAATGAGCCCAACATTTGGTGCCTTACTAATCTTGGAGAGTCTTGTAGGGCTAACCTTGATGGCATAATCTCTAATCAAGGTCTTTAAGGCTAAGGTCGAGGTTCTTTCAAGATACGAGTAGAAAGCCATTACAAGTCCTGGAAAAACTCAATCATTAATCTCCAGATATTCTTCCCATTTTTGAAAAGAAAAGACCTCATTAAGAATATGTATTTCTTCATGGAGCTCCTTTTCTTAATGACTTTCTAGGGGCCATTTTCTCATAGAGAAGTTCTTTTCATAATGATCTTGCATCTCTAATCATCAAACATATGAAAGGAAGCTCTTTTATCAATAGATCGGTCAAGTTCTCTTCTTTTAGCCATTGTAGATGTGGGGTGAATGTGAGGATTGAATGAAAGGTGGAAGCTTGAGAAGGTTTATGAGAGAAGGCGGAGGATCACAGAAGATTTGTGAGAAAGGAGAATAGGAAACGGTTGGGGTTATGAGTGTATAAGGTTGAAGACAAATGTAAAAGAATGACATGTAAGGAGTGGCAGGTTATTTAAATGATGGGACGTAATGACTGAAGGTGAATCAACGAGGAAGAGAAACTCAAAATGAGTAGGAAATATCCCGCTTTTTTATTCTTTCAAATGGAGTGGTTTTGAAGCATGGACCACTTCTGACCTTTATTCCATTTTCTGCCCCATCCAAATAACACTGCTTCTCACACCATATAGAACTTTTGATTCTAAACTTTGTGAGAGCATGTACTCATTTCTCATCTATCTTTCTCTTGAACATTTCATCTTCTTAAGGTTTAAAATCTTTATCTTAAGCATGTTTATTTTACCTAATCATCATCTTAAGGTTTAAAATGGGGCTTAATATACAAACATCTTGATCTCAATTCAAAGATTAAAGCACCATCCATATAGCACATAGTGTAAAGATAACTTAAAATGAATTGCTTATTTGATTGTCTTGGTCCTTGACCATTGTGGCTTTAAGCACTCTAAGGTAATAGACTATGTTTTAGGATTAACGTTCCTATACGTGATCCTTGAATTTTCTCTCCAATTCATATACAGACCTTTCTAGCAAGGTTTGCTCCTGACTCAATCAAGGGTAGTTAGGTTCACTCCTGGTAACGGATTTACTCTCCAACCCATTAAGACAAAGTCTCATGTTTTTCTCACATATACATAAGCAATTGTAATAAGTGGTTGCTGTATGTGCCTAACATCATCAATAAATTCACATATCATAAATGAGATCAAATCATAAACACTTGGTCATTTCTTCAGCCAAGTTTGCTTGCTACTAGAATTTCGATTCTAAAGAAAATTATGAAACTACTACTAAATCTTATCACAGAGCCAAATAAATTTTCAAACTTAGTTAAGCATTTATGAGACCCTGGAAAATTTCAAAGTATAAAAAGGTCTTTAACTATATTAATAAAATTCTCCAAATTTCAAGGTCAAAATTTTTCAGTTTCAGCTAATAGCCAAAAGTCTCAATTTTTATACCCTATCAAATGAACCCAAACTTCATACAAAAAATTTAAGGTTCAACTTCAATATGTCATCAACATCCTATAAAAATTTCAGCTGATAATTCAATAATTTATTATGGTAAAAAAATTAGACAAATTCTATACTACAAATTGGACTGGCTAGGAGAACCTTGACCTATTCAGTTTTCAATTTTTTTTAAATAGAAAAAGTGCTTAGGATGAGTCAAGAAAATTACTAGAGACTTTTCCATATGTTACCTTCATAGATAAAAATTTCAGCTCATGATCATGTCTTTAAACCAGGAATAAAAATTGAAAACCTGCTTTAACTAAAAATGGGATTTTCTAGCAACATAGATCTGAACATGTTTTGAGGAAATTGATTCTCTAGCTTCATCAAAACTCACTACCAAAATTAATACATCAATATTCATGTATAATCAACCAATAAAATGAAAAATTTTGAATTCAATCAATCAAGAAATTTCAGAGGAAATTTTGAAAAAATAGTGGATGAATAAAGCCCTACTTGGCTCTTTGAAGCTTAAATTCTTGCTCTTGATTTTCCTCAAGGATTTTCCACCAAATTTTTTTATCTAAATCTCTCTCAAATCCTCTTTCAACATTGTAACTAATAGCTACTTGTTAATATGAAGAAGGTGGGGTTTGTAGTAGGGAGTTTAATCTTCAAATTTATGAGAACTAGTACATGGGTTGTAATCTTGGCTAAGGGATTTTTTCAGTAAAGTTAGTATTCTTGGCTAAGGTTCTTATATTGGTTAGAGAAAGAATGTGAAGATGGTTGAAGGTTGAGTTGCTTGGCCATGAATTGCTAAGAGAATGTGTAGAAAGTTATTTTGTATTATATTGATGAAATTAGGAAAATGATTTTTCTTCAAGATAATGGCTTGTAATTTTGGTGGCTTCGCATTGGTCCTTTAGAAAAGACAATGGTGTGGCTTCCTCTAAGCCACACACTTGTCTTGCTAGGTGTCCCTCTAATCCTGTAATTTCCATATAGTGTGAGAAACTACACATCGTAATTTAACTGAATGGGTAAAATACCATACCCGAAACATATAGTACCTAAAATTTTATTTTGGACTAACTTTTTCATTTTTAATCATTTTCGACCTAAACCCATATTTTCTCTCTTGGCTTCTCGAGCCCAATTCTAAGGCTTGGGTGGTCCCGCGAGCCTGTAGGGACCATAACGATACTATTCACATTTTTTTTAACTCCTCATCAAGTCGTTCATATCTCAACTAACTCTATTCAGAATTGTAAAATTCTTAGTAATAAAGTCTAAATAAATTTCTAAAATAGTCTTGGGTGTTACATTATTGTAACATCCCATGCCTTTATGGATTGACGACTGCCCACAACCAACACAACTTTTTTAATGTGCTTTGTCCTCACTCACACACTTCTTGGAAAACTTCCAGAGGTCACCCATCCCAAATTGCTCCAAGTCAAGCATGATAACCATCAAGTTTTCATGATTGGTTACTGAAAGAATATTCATCTTTGTTGGCATAGTAGTACCAATCAATTCACATAAGTCATCCTCAACTATATAATTCCATACCTATCAGCCTTAGGATCCCTCTCATTTAGGTGCATAATCCGTTCATTCATATACCCCTCTTGAGGCTTTGCTAGGGTCGCTCCTTGTCCATGCCTTCTTGATTGATTAAATTCAAAATTTTTCATTTTATTGGCTGATTATACATGAATATTGATGCATTAATTTTGGTAGAGAGTTTTTATGAAGCTAGAGAATCAATTTCCTTAAAACATGTTCAAACCTATGTTCTGGAAAAGACCCGTGTTGGTTTGTGGGCAGTCATTAATCCATAAAGTAGTAGGGGATATTACGAATGGTGTAGAGCTTATACTCCCAGTCGGTGTGGCTCGGGACGACCAAGCAGAAGTTGGTGGGCATGTAATGCTCTGATGAGGCAGAGTGATCGCGTGTTAGGAGGAGACAAGGAGTGCCTCCTGGCAAGGCTTCTAAGTGGAAGGATATATGAATGAACCGATTACATACCTGAATGAGAAGAATCCTAGGCTGTATATGTATGGGACTATATAGTTGAGGATGACTTATATGAATTGATTGGTACTACCTATGCCAATAAATATGTTTCTTTTTTCGTTAGCTCATTATTAAAGAACTCCACGGTAAGTGTGCTTGAATTGGAGAAATTTTGGGATGGGTGACCTCTGGGAAGTTTTCAAGGAAGTGTGTGTGAGGACAAGCACGTGGAAGACAGATGTTGGTTTGGGGACAAGTGAAGTCAATCCATAAAGTAGCATGTGATGCTATAAATAGTATCAGAGTTCTCTACCTCTCCTAGTATGGTGTGGGTTGGGGATGAACCAAGTAGAAGCGTGGTGGTGTAACAACCTGATGAGGGAGGAGTGATGATTGGTGCATGAAAGCAGCAAAAAGAGTAGCTCCTGAAAGTCCTCTAGCGGAAGGGTACATGAATAAACCAATTACACACTAGAATAAGAGGAATCCTAGATTGTATAGGTATGGGACTATACAGTTTGATGATGGCTTATATGAATTGCTTGGCACTACCCATGCAAACAAGATGCATCTTCTTTTTAGTAGCCCATCACTAAAGGACTTACGGTTAGCATGCTTTGACTTGGAGCAATTTGGGATGGGTGACCCCTGAAGTTTTCCAAGGAAATGTGAGTGAGGACAAAACACGCTGAAAGACCTTGTGTTGGTTTTGGGGACAATCGTCAATCCATAAAACTGCATGAGATGTTACAATTGTAACGCTTTAAATTTTTTGTGCAAATAACCAAAATGCCCCGAAGTCATTTTATCCAAAATAAATTGATGTTACAGCCATCCTAAGGGGATGTTTTGATGGTGATAGGGGATTATATGTGGGATGTGTGGTAATAGAGTAGAAGAATCTCATTTTTGAGTTCCAACGTGCGAATTACCAAAATGCCCATGTGGCCATTTTGTCATTGTTTTACGTGCCAGTTGAACCCAGACTTTACCAAAAGGTTTTAAACGATGATTTTAAGTGAAGTTTAACATCCTAGTTTTTCTCCTCTTTAGAAATTAATTGAGGAATGGTGAATGGAAATATCGAAGTTCTGAGAGACATTGATTAGAATGACTCCATGAGGAGACACAAAAAATGTGAATAGTATTTGCGGGCCCAGGCCGCGGGCACAAAACGGGGATTTGGACCCAGGTGCCGAATTTAAGAAAATATGAGAATAAGATTAGGGATGTATGGGAATGATAATTTTATACCTAGAATTAAATTTAAGGTAATATCGTTATAAATTACGACGTTACCCGTTCGGAGATTTCGGTGTGTGATTTTTTACACGAAGACATTTCTAACATTATTAATAAATGATTAATAATTGATATTATCTATTTGAGACAAGTGGAGGGCCAAGATTTGATCTTGGAATAATCAAATCCTAGCCATCCACTTGGCTTTCTAGAAGCATGAGTCATCACAAAACATGCTTTAATGAATGGTGACTCATATGAACACTTAGCAACTTCTCCCCAAGGTAGCAAACATTTCAGCCAGCAAGAGAGGAAGAGAAACAGAGCTGGTTTTCCTCCATAGCCAAGAGCTCCATCTTGCTTCCAAGTTACAAAAACCCTAACCTAGAGTCATCAAAACCTAAGCCTTTCTTCACTAAAGTTGCTCTACACCTCCATATCTATAATTCTAACCGAATAGAATTCCAAAACCTCATCCTTCTTGCACATCCATCACTGATTAGAGGAGGATTTGAAGTTGTGTGGGGAGTTGGTTGTGAAGAAATTCCACCTTGAAGCAAGCTAGAGATAGAACTTGAAATCTTAAGAGTAGGTTTTCCGCTTCCTTTTTGTGCAATTTTGCAATTCTATTTTGGCTTGTCCAAATTTCAAAAATTTTGATGATATTGATGCTTGACATATTGATATTGATGTATGAATTTTTGTGTTGTGTTTGGATGGTTTTAAAAAGGGCTTTCTCTCAAGTGAAATTGGAACTAGGGTGCTGGTAAATTTGGTTCTGTAATCAGAACTTTTCACGAATTTTCTGGGAATTTTGTGGGTGGTTTCATGAGCCATTAAAATTATATGTTGTAGCTAACCTCTTAAACTAAATACACGAATTTTCGTAGGGATTAATTCTAAGGTTTGATGCCTCAAAAAAATAAGGAATCGAATTGTAACTGCTTTGAAGTGTTGAGACTGAAGTAACAAACTTGCCCGAATTTTTAATCATAGCAATTGATTGAGATAGCTCCTGAAATTTTTACACAAGACTAATAACATGTTGAAATACCTCTGTGAATTTTCTTGTACCTTGATTCCATCGAATTCTAGGGTTAAATATTCTGAGAACACAAGTCTGGACTATGAATTTGTGGCTGCTGACCACCAGATTTTCCTATTTTATTGAAGTGGTTATATATCTCTGATTGTCCTGAAATTTTTACAGGGTATTCTTGACACATTAAAGTGTAACCAAGAATTTTTGTGACTCTTGGAATGGTTGTTGGATGTAGCAATTAAATGTTAAACTTAGAACAGAAATTCTGCCAAGGTGCTGGAATGTGAAAGTGGCTGAAATTTTGTGAATATATGATGCCTATCCCAAGTCTATGGTATATGAATGCATACGGACCATTTTAATTCCTTATTCATGAATCCATGATATAATTGAATACCTAATGGTAAGGTAATCATGACCTTGAGAAAAAGAGAGAAGTGCATAACTTAGTTATGTGAGGAAGGGCTAATATAATCTGGATATTTCCGTTGCTTGGATATTTGATCATCTGGGAAAAAAGAAAACAAGGCTTAAAGGGGATATAAAGGGAAGGCAAAAATAAGGACTTCCCTAGAAAATTTATAAGTCGTAGACGTATCGGCTAGGCATAGGTGTGTGATCAGAAATGGAAAATGACATGATGATCAGATAGGAATGAGCTCATGTCCTAGGAGTCTATTGTCCTATATGGAGTTGTTAAATAATGAAGTGACTCTATGTGAAACTAAGCCTTCCCTATGTTTATGAATTGAAAAGACATGTGGCACTGAGCTTACGATCGTAAATGAGTTATCATTGTATTGTTAATTTAAATTTCCATGACTCATATATGAATATGTTATATGCATGAGGCTATTACTTGTATTATGTGTAGCACGTGGGAAACTACCCTACTGAGAATTTTACATTATTCTCACCCCTATAGTTGTATATATTGTATGGTTCAGATCCAACAGATGCCGTCTCTGGTCTTCTTCCTTGACTCTCCCCAGTGGGTATGGCTATGGGGACCCTGGATTCTATGTACGCCTCGGTACTCACGTTCCGTATAAATATGTTCTTTGACCAATCTTTTAGTACTTCTGTCTTTGCCTCCGACTTCGACCCCACTTTCCCTTATGAGGGTGTGCCTCTCCACATGGCACATCCAGACGTGTTTGAGGTTCCTCTAGCCCCACCTATGCACCCAGGGACACACGGCACCTTCGTCCTCCTCTTCTGATTCGGACCCCTGAGGGCCCAGATGCTCCCGCGGAGGAGAGGCCATCGCACCGATGGCCAACGGTTTCTGAGACAGGGGAGGGCGAGGTCATTTGGTAGCCGACGTGTATAGAGTACTAGTGTAGCGTTAGGATTTTACCTACCTGAGAATGATGTACTTTTGGTTTCCTTTTACTCTCGTTGTATATTTATACTATTTTGTCAATGAGTGATTGAGGAGGTTAGGTATTAGCTAGGAGGATTAGCCTCGTTTACACAGTTTTGTACTCTTTGGGGTCTTTTTGTTGGTTCCTATCCTTATGATGTACATACAGGAACTGTGACATGATGTCCTTATATGTAAAGTTTATTATGGTAATAAATGTATTGCGACTTTCTTATCATTACTTATTTTGACTAGAATAGATCTGAACGCTAGAATACTCTAATTACTATGTCCATACTCGAGTAAATGTGGTAATTAGGAGGGTGTTACAGTTCTCTTGCTTTTTCTTTCATTTTCTCTCAAAGTTCTCTTCATCTTGCTCTTCTTTTTCCTCCCTCAAAGAAACCTTTCCACCACCATAATCCATCACAAACAACCTTAAACCACCACTCCCTCACCTCAAACCACCTCTCAAACACTTAATCTTACCATTTCCAAGCTTGCTTTCTCAAGGAAAAATCATCTTCCTTGAGATCTTCCTTGGCCGAATCCTCCTCCTCCAAGAGAAGATTTTGTCTTCTCAATCCTTCAAGAACACAAGCTTCCTCTCATTTCTTTCAAGACTTCCTTAGGTAGAGGTTTTGTTTCAAAGTTTTTACTTGTTTTTTTCAAGAGAAGTTCTAGTTTTCTCTTGGTTCAAAACTCTTTTTCTCTTCCTTTTTCCTTTTCGGCCATGAGGCCTTTTCATGAGAAAAACTTTAGCTTGATGATGAGGTTTCAAGATAATGGTCTTGTGATGCTATGTGAGAAACCTCTAAAGCTTGAAAAACTTGGTCTTGACCATACATGCTCTTGGTTTCTTTCCTTTTCTTTGTTTAAGTTTTTGGTTTTCTTTCCTTTTCCTCTTGAATAGGTTCGGTTTCCTTTCCCTTTATTTGAACAAAGTTTGCTAAAAATGTTAAGTAGATCACAAAAGTTTTGTTAAGAAAATTAATCATATGTTTTCAAAGAGCTCTAAGCTTACCCTTGCCAACCTTAAAGTTAGTTAACCGTTCTAAGAGTTTTACTCTAGATTGAAGCTCATGAGCAATAAAATAAAGAATATGACTTAGTTCTTTGTATGTTTATTTAGACAAAGTGTTGAGCTTTGTGTCCATTTTCTTGAGCTTGATGATGAAGTTCAAAATCAAAGGCTTCTTTGAAGACTTGGTGCAAAGAACTCTAAAGCTCACTTTATGTTGTTAGGATAAATATTGGGTTAAGGTTATAATGTTCCTCTAAAGTCTTGTAAGAGCTCTAGTTAAGATAAAATGAGTTGCATTCATATTTATGTTTATGCCTTCCATAGCATGTTTATTTTGATGCCATCACTAAGCTCTCAAGAATAACTACATGAAATTGCATTATCATGTTTAAGTTTCCAAGTTTGCATTTCATGTTTATATTTCAAGTCATCACTTAATCTTTAAAGATAATAATAAGGTTGCATTTCATATTTATTTTGTGCTTTCACTTTATTTTCTAATGAAGAGTAAAATAAGTGCATTGCATATTTAAGTTTATGCCATCACTTAAATATCCTAGAGCTCAAAGACTTGCCCAATGTATCACAAGTAAAGTTTTAGAAAATGGAGGCATTTCAAGAATGCCATTTCGGCCTTGTGATGATGATGGTGGACTTGAGATAAGTTCATCTAATCATAAGTGCCCATAGTCTAAGTCTTGGAATTTTTCTAAGCTTAGGAGTATTTAAAGAACCTTATGAACAAAGTTGATGTTTTAAATCTATTTCTCCAAGCTAAATAAATTAGCTACTGACCTTACCTATTTTTGTATGATTTTAATGAGAGGAATTGATTTCTAAAAGAGTTTTGAGTTCCTAAAATGATTCCAAGAGAAACTAGTAACTTATATGCTTTTAAATCATGAGATTATGTGATTATATAATGCTTATATTTTCTGTGCTGCCTTGTGCAATTGGCCACTGTATAAATTCTATTTTATGGTGTTAAAATGTGTAAAATTATGTTTGAGTGAAGCAAGGAACGATTTAAGGAAGTTAGGAAAGAACAAGTAACTAGAAATGACTTAAAATGTTAATTCTAGAACACTTAGATGCACAAATGGTAAAATCTATCCCAGCATAATTGGACTTAAGAAAAATGGTTTATAATGAGTAGATATGTGTAGGAATCCCTTATAATTGGTTTAGGAGTTGAACATGGAGCCTTAGGAAAGACGGAACTTAGAAAGGGTCAAAGACGGAGATTCTAGGACCCCATAAGCTTATGATAATTTTCTGCCTAATTTATGTAAGGCTGTTTGGATGTGTTAGTAGGCTTGAATATTAGAGAGAATTCAAGGTGATGATCTCTTAGGTGTGATAATGATCCATAATGAAAGCTAGGATAATTAGAACATAAGTTTAAACCGATAAGGGCCAAAGCATAAGACACCATGAGATAGGAGGTGTAATGTGAGAATAAGACCAAGTGGGTATGCTCGTGATGATGTGAATGTTTTAAATGCTATGAGTATAAGAATGTATGGATGTGTGGCATGTTGCTATGATAATGTGGTATGCTATGCTTAAAATGCATGAGAATGTGAGACATGAATAGAGGATATGTTATATGATGTTCTATAGTTGTATGCTCATGTTGCATCCATACAAGATATGATAAAGTCGAAATGATCCCATTATGACTTCTTGAGTTAAGGGTTGTACGGGTGATCCAGGAAGAGATGTGATTCCCTCTTTTTTCCCGTATGAATCTAGCGATGGCTAGTTAGGAAGAGCTCATTCCTAGGCGATGTGTGTATTTGGAGTTTTGGTGGCTATGTGAAAATCGGGGGTGGCATGTTAGATGGATTTTAGTGGCTACGATGAGAGTGGAAAGTGGAAAAAGTTAAGAAAGGAACTAGGAGTCCAATTATGATAAAGTAAAAGACGCACATGCATATGTTTCATGGTTGTTCCTTTGGTGCTTATGATTAAGTGGTATATGTTGAGTATGTGACTGTCATTGCCATGCATACATAAAATATTGCTGCATTCATATCATTAAGACTCATGCTAAAAGAAACCCACTTCGGATAATAAGATTTGGGAAAATAAAACTAAACCTATGCAAGTACACCTTTTTCATAATGAAACCCAAAGTGGCTGAGGCGATGATGACACTTGTGTAAAGTTGGAGAGCTCTATTGAGAATCTTGTATAAGTATTCTCACCCCTTTTGTTTTCCCTCCCATGTCGTCTCAGAGGATCGAATGGGATGTTCGTGATCTTCCTTGAGGCACGTAGGAATCACGTCATCTATCTAGAGGAGGGCGCAACGGAAGCATGAAGACTAGTCTAGCCTTGTTAACATTTGGTTTTGCATTAGTTAAAGTTGTTTGGTGTAATTGATACCCCTAGGTGTCCTTATATTTATAAGGACATCGTTGTTTTGTTATGATTATGTTATACTACTATAATTTATGTTGTCATTATTCTATGGTTTTATTCGTAGTTGTTATGATGACGTATATCTGGTTGTTATGTTTTATGTTTAATAGTCGGTATCTATGCGCATGCGCGGCTTCGGGTTTTAAGTCTTAAGTTCAAAAAGAAAAATTTAGTCGTATTTTAATACTCATATTTTAAAGAAAAGTAAGTCAAGATCTGAAACAAAGGCATAACAACTAATAACTAACGGAATGCGACTCGAGCATATGAGGTTAAGAGTTAGGGTGTTACACAAATGGTATCAGAGCCTATACCTCTCCCAGTATGGTGTGGTTTAGGGATGAACAAATTGGAAGCTAGTGGGCATGTAACGCCTGACGAAGGGCAGGAGTGATCGTCGTAAGAAGCACTAACAAAGAGTTGCTCCTGAAAAGTCCTCTAAGCGGAGGGATACATGAATAAACCAATTACACACTAGAATAAGAGGGATCCTGAGACTGTATAGGTATGAGACTATAGAGTTGAGGATCGCTTATATGAATTGATTGGTACTACGCATGTAAACAAGATGCATATTCTTTTTGGTAGCCTATCACTAAAGAACTTCATGGCTAAGCGTGCTTGACTTGGAGCAATTTTAGGATGGGTGACCTCCTGGAAGTTTTCCAAAGAAACGTGTGAGTGAGGATAAAGCACACTGAAAGACTGTGTTGGTTTGTGAGGACAGGACTCAATCCATAAAGCTGCATGAGATGGTACAAATGGTATCAGAGCCTATACCTCTCCAAGTCCAGTGTGGTTTGGGGACGGACCAGGAGAAGCTGGTGGGTATGTAATGCCCGATGACAAGGGCATGAGTGATCGCTAGTGCAAGAAGGCAAGGATAAAGAGCGACTCCTGAAAAGTGCTTTAAGTGGAGGGGTACATGAATGAAATGATTACACAGAATAAGAGGGATCTAAGACTATAGGTATAGGACTATACAGTTGAGGATGACTTATATGAATTGATTGGTACTACCTATTAGGGGTGGGAATAGACCAACGGGCTTGTCAGGGGCTAGCAACTTGGCCTATTACCGGCCTGCCTGGCCTTTTTGGAAAATTAAACCAGGGCTTAGGCCTTTTAAAAAGCCTATGAGATAAAGAGGCAGGCCTAGGCTATCTAAAGAGCTGTTAGGCCTAGAAACCGACCTGTTGTATATATATATACCTAAATATATGCAAAATAGGTTGTTGGAAGTTCGAACTATGGTCCTCACCATTCAATAAGGAGTGCAAATGACTATACTACCATTCTTCTTTATTAATATATAACCCAACTAATATATTTATTTTAGTTTTCAAATTAAACTATTTAAATAAGACATCAATCTAAATCTTAACTCACAACACACTATACACCTTACAACTTTACAATCCCCAAATCACTCACTCCATCTCTCAGGGTCTCACCACCCCCATAGCCCACAAGATCACAACACAGCCACACACACCCAGCCTAACTGGCCAAGCATCCACACCCGCTGCCACAGGTCGAGCTCGCGCAGCCACCCCACCAGCGAGCCTCCGGCCACTAGCCACGCCTTTGTCAATTTTTCCTCACTTGCAAGCCTTCCGAATAATCGTAGAGCCACACTGGCACCGTCGTTGATCTTTCCTCGCACATCCTCACCATACTGTCACTCATCCTTGCCACAGCATCGTCGTCTCTTCTCATCGATCTCGCAACATGAAATGTAACACCTAATAATTAACCGAATACACCTAGGTTGTATCTGTTAATTACTAGACTTTACTCTTTGCTTCAGTTCTTTCATCATACTTTGAAAATACTTAGTGAAATTATGAGCCATTTTTTTTTAAACATAATTGAAAACGTGAGCCACACATAACGTGAGCAATAATCGAAATAAAGCGAATAACGTACAATATAGCATGAAAAACACATCATATTGGCTCCATCATATAACATCCATAATTACATAACACATAGATAGTTTGCCTACCAACGAATAAGACTAGGTGTAGCCAATCTAACAAAACAAATAATATATGGATGGAAGGACATCCATTAATGGCACCTAGTAATAAAACTCCAAGGATAAGGATAGATATTTGAAATATACGGAGTGAAACTAGCAGGATCAAGTTCACTACGGTGAAAGCCTTAATGTAACACCCAATTTTCTTAGAGTACAAATGACCAAAATGCCCTGAGGTCATTTACCCGAAATTCGAGGACAGTTGCCCAACCCTCAATGGTAAACTCGATGTTTGAAGGGGATTATGCTGTTATGAATGATATCCGAGGGAGAACCTCGTTTCTAAACTTCGGCTCAAAATGACCAAAATACCCCCGTGTGTCTACACGGGTAAAAGATGCCGTTTGAGCCCGGAACTTTTCAGGAAGTTTAGAATGATGTTTATGAGCAAGGTTTGATGTTTAGTTGGGCCGAAGGTCCCAGGCAGTTTTAGTGTAAAATTACCATTTTGCCCCTAGAACGTGTACAGTGCGCCTAATGAAGCAATTAGCGAACCTAAGCAATATTAGGCTCTAATCGAAGATTAATTTATTTCGATAATTAATCTAGAGTCAAAATGATTTATTAAGGTTAATTAGAACCTAAGATTGCTTAGATAAACTCTAATGGTATTCTTTAAATTCAAGATTTCTAGTCATGGAATCTTGAATAGTGTTTTCTCTCTCTTTCCTTAAATTAAGGAATTGAGCCATACCTCATTTGACCAAAAGAATTATTTTAAATTACTAATCTAATAAGATCACCCTCCTAATCAAGTCTTGAACCACCTCAATTAACCATTTTCTCACCTAAACGCTTGCTTACAAACTCCTAATCAAAAAGCCTAATCATAGAAACACTTAAACACATCCTTAAACCACAATTACATGAACAAAAATCCCTTCCCCTTGGCTGATGAGGAGGCCGAAAATCTGTCCCCAAAATGGTGCCACATGTTGAGTTGTGATGCACTCCAAGCCCATGCTTTAGGCCATACCTTGCCCATGCTTCCAACCATGCTTGCCATGCCTAAGCCCATACCTTTGTAAGAGATATTTCCTCCCTCCTCCTCCTCCAAAAGGCCGCCGGTTCCCTCCCATTTCAGCCTCCATATTGCAAGTTTTCTATAAATACCAAGCCTTGAGAACTTGGTTACACTTTGGATCATTTGCCAAGTTCAAGCTTTCTTGCAAATTCTCTCATTCCTCTCAAATTCCCTCAACTTGGCTGATTTCTTCCTCAAGACTCCAAAAGGATTTCCTTCTCCTTCCATCTAGAAAACAAAGCTTTCTTACATCTCTTCAAGACTTCTTAAGGTAGGGGTTAAGTTTTGATGATTTTTGTTTGTGTTCTTCAAGAAAGTTCTAGTTTTTCTCTTGGTTTCAAACTCCTTTTCCTTCCTCTTTCTTTTTCGGCCAAGAGGCCTTCTTACAAAAAGAATGTGAGCTTGATGATGAGGTTTCAAGATAATGATTTGTTGTTGTCATGTGAGAAACCTCTAAAGCTTGAAACAACTTGGTCTTGGACCATACATGCTTGGATTTCCTTTCTTTTCTTGGCTTAAGTTTCGGTTTTTCCTCTTCCTCTTTCTTTTAAGGATTTTCAGTTTTTCTTCTATGGATTTGAACAAAGTTTGTAAAATATGTCTAGTAGATCACGAAAGTTTTGTTAAGAAAGTTAATCTCATGATTTCAAAGAGCTCTAGGCTTACCCTTGCCAACCTTAAAGTTGGTCGGCGTTCTAGAATCGCTAGATTGAAGCCTATGAGCAATAAAATAAAGAATATGACTTAGTTCTTGTAGTTTTGTTTAGACAAAGTGATGAACTTTGGGTCCATTTCCTTAAGCTTGATGGTGAGTTCAAACCTTAAGATTTCTCTTGAAGTCTAGGTGCTAAGAACTCTAAAGCTTGCCTTATGATGCATAATGGGTTGAGGTTTATGTTCCTCTAAAAGTCTTGCAAGAGCTCTAGCTAAGACAAAAACAAGATGCATTCATGTTTAAATTTATGTCTTGCATCTCATGTTTATTTTGATGTTATCACTAATTTCACAAGAGTAAATGAATGAACTTGCATTACCATATTTAAATTCCCAAGCTTGCATTTCATGTTTATATTTCAAGTCATCACTTAATCCTTAAAGATAATAATGAAGTTGCATCTCATATTTATTTTATGCTCTCACTTTACTTTCTAATGAAGAGTAAAATAAAGTGCATGGCATGTTTAAGATTTTGTCATCACCTAAACACTCTAGAGCTCAAAGACTTGCCCTAAGTATCCTAAAAAGGAAACTCCATTCAAAAAGAAATGGATGAGTTTTGGTATGAACCAACAATGGTTTGATTTTGTAAAATACATGAATGATTTTCAAGGAAATGTTGGAAAACTGTTTTATGAGGTCTCAAGAGGTTTAAAATAGTTTGGAATGTGTCAAAATCATGTTTTCTCAATTTTCGAAGGTTCTGGTAATCGATTACCACCAATGTAATCGATTACCAAGGGTTTTGAAGGACTTTTGGTTCTGGTAATCGATTACCAGAGGTAGTGTAATCGATTACTACGGCTTTTCATGCCCAGAACCTCTTCTGGAAACCCTATCGATTACTTATAATGTAATCGATTACCAAATGTTCTTTACTTTCAGAAACGATTTAACCCTAAGTAATCGATTACCGTATGTAATCGATTACCCTATGTTCTTTACTTTTGGAAAGATTTAACCCTACGTAATCGATTACCATTATGTGTAATCGATTACCCTTGTTTTTGAAAACCCAGAATGAATTGAACTCCTGGTAATCGATTACTAGGAACATGTAATCGATTACCAGAACACCTTTTGTTTTCAGAAACATTCCAAGAGAAAACTAGCAACTTATATGCATTTCAACCCAAGAGATTATGTGATCTTATGGGTTCATGATTTTGGTTCTATGTTTGGCTACTATAAATGCTGTTCTAAGGTGTTAAATGTGTAAAATTATGTTGAGTGAAGCAAGGATCGATTTAGAGAAGCTAGTAAAGAATAAGTAACTAAAAAGGGACTTGAGATGAGAATTCTAGAACACCTTAATACAAAGAAGTGCAAATCTGTTTTAGAATGGTTAATTCAGGGATAAATGATTCATAATTAGTAAGACATGTACAAGATCCCTTCATAAATGATTAGGTGCTAATTTCTAAGTATAAGATGATGATAAGAGATCTAAGTGGTTTATAACTTAGAGAACATGCCTAGGAATCCCTCATAATTGATCTAAGAATTAATTATGGAGTCTTAGGCGAAGATGGATCTTAAAAGGGTCGCGAATGGAGATTCTAGAGCCCCTTAAGCAAACGATATATATTTTCTCCCTTTTATGTTAAGTGCTGAGTGGAATCTTGGTGAGTTCAAATTTTAGAGGAAAAGTTTAAGTGCCAACCCCTTGAGGGTAATAATAATGCAAATACAAGTTTAAAGCCCGAAAGGGGCAAAGCATAAGATACTGAAGATAGGTGGACGAGAGAGTATGATTATGATGATGAACCTCGTGCACACGTATGATGATGTGATTATGTTAGTTCCTTGAGCATGAAACTTTATATGCATAATTTGATGAATTGTTGTGTTTGAAATGCATAATGTTTCAAAGATATGAATGAAATTGAGAAATATGCTCATGTGAACTAGAAAGTTGTGGCAATGAGAAAGTTCCATGAAAATGATGCATGTGACTGAAATTATGTGGCATGACTCAAATTTGAGGAAATTCGAGAGTAGCGTTATGCCGCGAATTTCCGTCAAATTTGAGGGACAAAAAGAAAGTTTTTGAGAAATATGAAGTTTAAAAGTTATATGCCGAGACGCATTTCTCCTGCTAGGATGAGGAGAAAGTAAACCCGTGGGGGTATGGACGTCGAGCCATACCGAAGCGGACAAAGTCGCTGGTCTTAACCAGTCGATGCGTTTCGAAGAAGGAGAAAGTCCCATGATGGGTGATCCTTAGGCCCCCTACCCGTACTCTGGGAGTCGGGATTATGATATTTATGATTCGCTTATCAAGAGGATAAGTAAGAACTAGTGACGACTAGTTAAGGTATGAGCTCATAGCCTAGTTTAAGGGGTGCGGTTACTATATTATTGGTGACACAAGTATGAGAAAAGGAAAGATGATCAAAGAAAAGTTTCATGCCACACAATGTTGTTTGAATTATTGTTTGATTTACCTAAAGTGCTACCATGCATCCATGAAACATTATGTTGCATACATGCATTAAGAATCATTATAAAAGACATGGACCTTGGACAACAACCTTTGTGAAAACCTCATAATGAACCTATGCATGCTCAACATTTTCATAATAAACCCAAGGTTCCTGGGACGTAAACGATGGCACTAGGATAGAGGACTTCCCTCCTGAGATTCTTAGTAAGAATTCTCACCCCTCTCTCGTTTCTTTCCGTTACGTCTTCAGATATCGATGGCGTCGTTCGTGATTTTCATTGACCCGCCTACATGGGAGGTGCACTATGACCCCGAGCATCAGTCCTACCACTTCAAGGGTCATTGCGAGGTGCGCGTTTTTGCATACGTGGGACGCCCTTTGCTTCCCCCGTCTCCAGCTATCACTTCGATCCGACTTCACCCTTTGGCGACGACCTGATCTTTGAGAGGACACGACCCCGAATGGGGACCGTCTGCCCGACCTTCCTCGTCGGAGGTACGCGGATATCCGAGTATGTTCCCGTCTCGAATCAGGCTGATCCTTCGGAGGGATCTTCCCTTCGTTCCCTATGGGTCACGGAGGAGGTAGTGAGGACACGGTCACCCGCCGAGGCATGCGAGGCGCGTTCGAAGCCGAGAGGCGACCACGACGCGGAGGCCACGCTGTCCCCTCGATTCCCATGCCTAGATCTCCGCTTCGTTGGGCTACATCCGAGGAGCTTCGTCATCGCGGGCTACATCTCCCCAACCGAGACCGGCGTCACCAGGAGGCTTGGAGTGGGAGGGTAGTGATAGTTGGGTGTTTATCTTTTGGGATTATTACCATGTATTTGTCTTTATGTTTCCCATTGTACTGCAACTCTCCCACTAGTGCGGGTAAGACTTTATGTTTCTGTTATATCTCTTGTGATGTACTAAACTATATTATCTAAAGTAATGAGGAATGATGTTTATGATGGATGTGTTCTTTAATGTGTATATTCTGTATGTTTTATTTATTCTTCCGCTTCACGTTGTTTATGTTACGCGCAAAGGCTCGCACTTTGGTTTATATAAATCATTTCAAAAAAAAATTTACCCGTATTTTCCGCTAAGTATTTTATAAATGAATTTAAAGAAAAGTAATAACTAATAATTAGTCTTGATACGTCCTAGGCGTATTGAGGTTAAATATTAGGGTGTTACACTTAATGTGATTCACGAATGCTTCCTTCTTTCTGAAGACGAGATAGAAAGAAAAATAGAGGGAGTGAGAAACTTATAAAAAGAATCTAGTAGGGTACTCACCTCATGATGCATTGTGTCATCATCATCGTCCCCAGGAACCTCGGGGTTATTATGAAATAGTGAGCATGCTAAGATTGATTTATTAGTTCGAAAATATACTTTCCGAGGTTCGTCGGTTTTAATCATGCGTCTTATAATGCATCATAAACTTAGCATGTCATGTTTATAATGAACTTTTCCTTTCATCAACACATCATATTCCTCATCTTCATATCATAATAACATGCATAGAAGAACATCATATTTCTCATCATCATCTCATAAAATGCTATACAGAAGAACATCATACCATAATAGCTATGCACAAGACATAGTGCACATATTTCATTACATTAGTGTCCTAGGTGACTTAAAATCTTGTCATTATCATCATTATTTTCCTTGGGGCCACCCTATTCTCCACCCTTTTGGGAGTAATCTAGGTTATGGGCTCATACCTTGCTAGTCGTCAAGCACATTCTTATCCCTTTTGATAAGTAAAAATTTTGTCTTACCCTTTTGAGAGAACGGATTAGGGGGCAAGAATCACCTTTTACCGCCTATAGTTTGATGGGTGCAAAGGATCATTTCTCATATATTTTAAGTCACCTTTAAGTCTTTTCATGTTATATCATAATACAATTCTCAATTCATAATCATTTATAACATTTTCTCGTTTATAGTCTTTTCTGGAATAATATATATACCAACTGGAATCATGTATGGAGATTCCAGGAAAGAGAGGTGGGTCACAATGGACACGCTTAAATACTAAGTCTTTCCTAGCCAGAACCTTTCCAAATTACACTTTTAGGTAATATACTTTCTTCCAGCAACAAGGGTAAATTTTTAAATAACAAAGAATATTTCATTATTTCATGCATAAGCATTCTCATTGTTTACAACAGTAACTATAACATGCAAGCCCGGAATCATTCAATGATATCAAATACTTAATAAGCATCAAATCACTTCATAGACTTATCATTTCAAATTTCAAAGAACTATCATAATAAATTCTTCCTGAAAAATTGTCTTAAACATCCGAAACTTTAAAATGGATAACCTCAATTATCACACTAATTAATCATGCATCTAAAGGATTCATTATCATCATTACCATTAATTATAAGCCTTAAGAACATTATTAAACTATATGGGACAACATAGGCAGCAAGTTATATTTAAGGCTTCACGTGTGCTAGAAGTTGCTTTTTTAACCCTTTCTCATTACCGGCTTTCCTTATGGTGCTAAAATCAATTACTAAACCAATTATGAATCATTCTCCCTTATATAAACACAATAGTACTTGGTTCTTAGGGCTGCTAAAGGTTCTACAGAACGCACAAATTTCATTCTCTAGAGTTCTAGAAATCTTGCTTTTACCTTTTAGGAAGCTAGTTTTATTTCTAACATGCATAGAATCGTTCTCTTAGCAATAAATCATAATCATCACAACTTTGAACATATTAAACCATCATCATACAGTAGTACTAAACTAGATAGGTAGCCGAATCATGAACCTCATATAATTGCATAAAACCACATTTCAAGTATACATAAAGTACTAGTTTCCCGTATAATTTTTGCAAAGCTTCAAAACTCCTTTAGTAACTAATTCTTTTTGTTAAACTTTAAAGAAATTATAAGACTTTAAGCCTCCGTAATCATGAGGCCGATTTATACATTGAAAGAATGTTCATGATTAGAATTTTCTCTTAAGATAAAAGGAGCAAATCTTGAGCTTTAGAGATTTAGTGATAGCTAGAATTATAAACATGCTATGCAACCCATTTTAATCTTGTCTTTATAAGGTGATAACTTGGAAATATAAACATGATGCAAGAACTTAGCGGGCAAGCGCTGACAAGTGGAGGAGAAGAGAATTTAGAACTGGCGTAATTGCATGGACAAGTAGGGAGAAGAGAATTCTTATTAAGCTCTAAACTCAAGACTTCTTAAAGAATGAATTCTTTGACTCCAATAATCTCAAGAAAGCTTTAGAGTTTTTATTATCATGGTTCCAACTTTGCTTGTGATACTTGGGCAAGTCTTTGAGCTCTAGGATCTTTAGGTGATGACATAAAAATAAACATGTCATGCGTTAATTCTTTTAGCCATTATAAAATAAAGTGAGAACATAAAATAAATATGAGATGCAACTTCTTTATTATCTTTAGAGATTAAGTGACAACATGAAATATAAACATGAAATGCAAACTTGGAAATTTAAACATGAGTATGCAAGTCCATTTATTCATTCTTGAAATTTTAGTGATGACATAGAAAGTAAACATGATTATGCAAGGCATAAACTTAAACATGGATGCAAGTTCATTTGATTTCTTTACTAGAGCTCCTTCAAGACTTTATAGAAATACAAATTCAATCCAATATATATATCTTAGCAAGACAAAGTGAGAAATACATCTTTCAAGTTCTAAACTCAAGATCATAAAAACATCATAAAAATATTATTCTTTAAAGTTTTGCATCAAGTGGAACTTTCAAGCTTTAGAGGCCTAACTTGTGATGGAATCACAACCCACCCTCAAGGTCCTCATCATCAAGCCATCATCTTAGTCCCACCTAGGCCATATGGCCGAATTGTTCAAAGAAAAAGAAAGAAGAAAACCAAATGGAAAAACTAGAGAAAATCCATGAAATCATCATTTTGAACTAAGAACAACACTTAGCAAAGCATAGAAATAAACTTAAAAACAACTCCCTACCTAATTTGATTTGAAGGAAAGGAATAGGACTTGGTTTCCTTGAGTGAAATGAAAGAAAATCTCTTTGAGAAATGGGAGCAGAAATTTTGGCCAAGGAGGAGGAAGAAAGAAAGCTTTTGGTGCTCCTAAAACTAGAATTTGTGTAAGTTATGAGCAAGGCTTCCAAGGCTCCTCAAGTAAGCATATTTATAGAGGAATTCAAGCTCATGTATGACAAGAGGAGGAGGCATAATTTTCGGATTTTTCATGGGGAACAAAGGGAGGAAAATCATTTCTTGTTTAAGGCATATTTTATGCCATGTTTTAGGGAATTTTTTGGCATTTTGTTTTAGTGCATTATCTTGAAATAATTCTAATGATTATGGCTGAATTATTTCATGCATTACACCTCATGGAAGAGGGTTTTGTATGTTCCATGTATTATTTAGGTGTAGGCAAGGTATTCATGCAATTTAGAATTTACGGTTAAGGACTTAGGTGAATTAATAAGCAATTTGAGTGTTAAAAAAATTTTAGGTTCTAATCAATTTAAATAAATAATTTTGACTCTAGATTAATAATTAGAATTTAATAAGCTTTAATTTGAGCCTAATATTGCTTAGGTTTCGTTAACGAATCAAAAATCTCAAAATTTATAAAAACAAAGATAGGGGCAAAGCGGTCATTTTACTTAAAAATTGCCCGAGACCACCCAAGCTTAACCAATGGTTAATCATGGCTTAAAAACACCTTTTAAAACATTTTAGTGAGGTTCGGGCTAGCGGCATGCAAATCGGGTTAAAACAATAAGGGGCGTTTGGTCATTTCGCGTAAGCTCAAAATTATGATTCTTCTCCTCTATTAACACACATAACACAAACAATCCCTTATTATTATCAAAACATCCCTTGAGGACGGGTGGGGCCCACGATCCTCATTTTCAGTAAAATAACCTCAAGGGCATTTTGGTCATTTTACACGTACAGAAAATCGGGGTTTGCAATATTGCACGAATTGCTCTTAACTTCTCTTCTAACATTATATTCCTTTATTAAGGATTGTTTGGTCTCAAATTTCATATAATATTTACCTACGTAATTCGGTAATTCCTAATGACAGTAAAAATTACAGTAAAAATTGGGCGTTACATGAAAGCCATCCAGTTGCAAATCTGAAATGGTGTGAAGATTTGAAATGGCGTGAAAGGTTTGAGCTCTTAAATCTCTTGTCCATTTAGAGTTTAAAGGGTCATACCTTATAGTGCTGTTTAGCTTTTTGCTTATGAAATTTATAAGGTTCACCGCTAACGTCTTTCAAGAATTTCTTACAAAATGTTTCTTGCTTAGATCTAAGTTTTTCTTTTTCATGTATAGAAAATATTAGAGGAAAGAATGGTGAGCTATATAATCATAATTCACGAGGCAAGCATTGCATGGTTTGTAGTTGCTTTCATGATGCTATTGTGTATCATTCAGGGATTAAAACTTATGCAATGCTTATAACAATTTCTTTTTGTTCAATTGATCTTTCTATGTTTTCCTTATTTCTTTACTTAATGTTAATGTATGCATCTAACTTTGTCCATATGTGAGTAGATTACTTACCCATTATGTAACGCCATTTTTTCCATTACAAATGACCGAAATGCCCTGAGGTCATTTTTACCGAATTAAAGGGCAGTCAACCCGACAATCCTCGAATGGGTCAACTCAATGTTTGAAGGGGACTATAACTGTTATATTTGATATCCAGGTGAATATCTTGTTTTCTAAACTTTCAGCTCAAAATGACCAAAATACCTCTCGCTGTGTTCTACGTGGGTAAAAGGTGCCGTTTGAGCCCAAACTCTTCAGGAAGTTTGGAATAGTGTTTATGAGTAATATTTGTTATCTAGTTGGGCCCAGAGAGGTCCTTAGTACAAAATTACCATTTTGCCCTAGAACAGTGTAGTGAGCCTAATGACGCAAGTAAGCAAACCTAAGCAACATTAGGCTAAAATCGAAGATTAATTTATTTCGATAATTAATCTAGAGTCAAAATAATTTATTAAGGTTAATTAAAACCTAAGATTGCTTAGATAAACTCTAATTACATTCAAGATTCCTAGTCATGGAATCTTGAATAGTATTTCTCTCTCCAATTCCTTAAATTAAGGAATTGTGCCATACCTCATTTGACCAAAGAATGATTTTAAAATTGATAATCTAGCAAGATTACCCTCCTAATCAAGTCTTGACAACCTTAATTAGCCAATTACCTCACCTAAACACTTTCTTACAACTCCTAACCAAAACCTTAATCAAAGAAACACCTAAACACATCACTAAAACACAATTACATGAGCAAATTAATCCCCCCTTTTGTAACACCCTAATATTTAACCCTAATATGCCTAGGACGTATCAAGATTTAATTATTATTTATTACTTCTCTTTAAATTTATTTACAAAATACCTAGAAATTCAGGTAAAATTTTTTTTTGAAATGAAACATGTAAAACAAAGTGCGAGCCTTTGCGTGTAACATAAATGTAACGTGAAGCGGAAGAATAAATAAATCATACAGAACGTAAACATTAAAGGACACATTAATCATGAACATCATTCTTCATCACATTAGTTAACATAGTTTAGTACATGACTCCTGAAATATAAAGGAAACATAAAGTCTTACCCATACTAGTGGAGAGCTTAGGACAAATAGAAATAAGAAACATAACAATGAATACATGAAACGCCCCAAAAGATACTCCTAAACTAGGACTACTCCCTCCCCTCTACGAGCCTACGAACGACGCTAATCCTCGATGGAGAGATGTAACCTACGAACTCCGAAGCTCCTCGGATGTGGCCCATCGAAGAGGGGGCGTGGGCATGCGAATCGGTGGAGCAATGTGGCCACTTCGGCGAGGGCGCCTCTTCTGACGTACACGCCTCATAGGCCTCGGCTAGAGACTGATCCTCGCTACCCAATGAGTAGCCAAAGGCACCGAAGGGGCTTGAATCCTCCGAATACGGATTGGCCGATGAGTCCTCAGAGGTCTCCGAGCGGCATATGAGGGATACGTCTGGATGGTGACACACGCTGAGGATGATGGTCGAGCATGGCGGTTCTGCTCATCTCGAGGTCGCGTCCTCTCAAAAATCATATCATCGCCGTAGGGTGAGGTCGGGTGAAGCGAAAGTGAGACCGGAAAGGCGAATGGGCGTCCCATGTATGCAAAAATGCGTATAGCACAACGACCCTCGAAATGGTAGGACTGATGATCCGGATCGTAGTGCAATTCCCATACGGGTGCATCAACGAATATCACGAACGATGCCATCGATGTCTGAAGACGTAATGGAAAAAGAAAGAGAGAGAGGGGTGAGAATCTTGCTAAGAATCTCAGTAGGGAAAACCTCTATCCTAGTGTCATCGTTTACGTCCCAGGAACCTTGAGTTTATTATAAAAAGGTTAAGCATGCATAGGTTCATTATGAGGTTTTCACAAGATATTTATCCAAGGTCCATGTATTTTATAATGAGTCTTAATGCATGTATGTAGCATAATAGTTCATGAATGCATGGTAGTACTTTAGCAGACCAATAATCAAACAACATATAAGTGGCATGTAACTTTCTCTTGAACATCTTTCCTTTTCTCATACTTGTGACACCAAACATAATAGTAACCGCACCCCTTAAACTAGGCTACGAGCTCATACCTTAACTAGTCGTCGCTAGTTCTTACTTATCCTCTTGATAAGCGAATCATAAACATAATCATAATCATAATCATCATAATCCCAACTCTCGAGTCCAGGTAGGGGGCCTAAGGATCACCCATCATGGGACTTTTTCCTTCTTCAAAACGCATCGACTGGTTAAGCCAAGCAACTTTGTCCGCTTTGGAGGGCTAATGTCTATGCCCTACGGTTTCACCTTCTCCTCACTGAGCAGGAGAAATACGTCTCGGTGTGTCACCTTAAACATCATATTTCTCAAAACTTTCTTATGTCCCTCAATTTGGCGGAAATTCGGTGGCATAACAATTACTCTCTAATTTCCTCAAATTGAGTCATGCCACATAATCTCAATCACATGCATCATTTTCATGGAACTTTCTCAAATCAATATCTTTCTAGTTCACATGAGCATATTCCTCAATTTCATTCATATTTTGAAAACCTCATGCATCTTAAATTAAGGCATAATACTTCATCACATCAACATGCCAATCATACACATAAAGTTTCATGCTCAAGGCATTAATCATAATCACATCATCATAAATATGCTTTAGGTTCATCACCATAAATATGCTCACTCGGCCTCCTATCTCATAGTATCTTATGCTTTGACCCTTAGGGTCTTAGACTTGTATTCTAATCATTCTAATACGTATTACATCTTTATTACCCTCAAGAGGTTAACACTTAAACTTTTCTCTAAGATTTGAACTCACTAAAATTCCAAACAGCATTGTACATGTAAGGGCAGAAAATATCATATACTTACGGCTCTAGAATCTCTCTCGTGACCCTTTTTAAGATCCGTCTTCGCCTAAGGCTCCATAATCAATTCCTAAACCAATTATGAGGGATTTGTAACACCCTAATAATTAACCTAATACGCCTAGGTCATATCTGATTAATTACTAGACTTTACTCTTTGCTTCAGTTCCTTAATCATGCTTTGAAAATACTTAGTGAAATTATGAGCCATTTTTTTAAAAACATAATTGAAAACGTGAGCCGCGCATAACGTGAACGATAATCGGATAAAGCAAAAACGACAGACATATCATGAAGAACACATCATATTGGCTCCATCATATGACATCCATAATTACATTTCACATAGATATTTTGCCTATCAACGAGTTAAGCTAGATGTAGGCAATCGAACAAAACATAAATAATATATGGATGGAAAAACATCTATTAATGGCACCTATTTATAACAAGAGATAGGAAGGAATAGATAGAGTTCACGCTCAAGGTCTAGCAATACGTTCCTTAAGGATAATAAGCTGGTTCACAAGATCACGTGCATCTACCAGGTGAGAGCATCAATGGGAATCACGAACATCACCATCACTTTCTGAAGACGAGGTGGAAAGAAAGAAAGAGGAATGAGAAACTTATAAAGAGTCTGAGGAGGTACTCGCCTCATATGCATCGTGTCATCATCATCGTCCCCAGGAACCTTCAGGTTTCATTATGAAAATGTGAGCATGCTAAGATTCATTTATTTAGTTCGAAAATATACTTCCTAGAGGTCCGTCATTTTAATCATGCGTCTTATAATGCATCATAAACTTAGCATGTCATGTTTATAATGAACTTTTCCTTTCATATATAATAACATAATTATGCATAAGACCACATCATATTCCTCATCATCATATCATAAATATTATGCATAGAAGAATATCATATTTCTCATCATTATCTCATATATACTATGCATAGAAGAACATCATAATCACATAATACGTTACTTAGTTCCTTAGGTGACTTAAAGTTACTTTCATCATCATTTTCCTGGGCTACCCTATACTCCACCCTTTTGGGAGTGATCTAGGTTATGAGCTCATACCTTACTAGTCGTCACTAGCATATACTTATCCCTTTTGATAAGTTAAAACCAACTCTACCCTTGAGAGAACGGTTTAGGGGACAAGAATCACCTTTTCACCACCTATAGTCTGATGGATCCAAAGGATCATTTCCTCATAAGTTTAAGTCACCATTAAGTCTTTGCATGTTATATCATAATACAATTCTCAATTCATAATCATTCATAACATTTTCTCGTTTATAGTCTTATTTTGGAATAATATATATACCAACTGGAATCATGCATCTGGAAATTCCCAAGAAAGAGAGGTGGGTCACAAATGGACACGCTTAAATACCAAGTCTTTCCTAGCAGAACCTTTCCAAATTACACTTTTGCAGGTAATATACTTTCTTAGGCAACAAGGGTAAATTTTTAAATAACAAAGAATATTTCATTATTTCATGCATAAGCATTCTCATTGTTTGCAACAAGCTAACACCCTAAATTTATTTAAAAATTAATTTAAACTTTAGTAGTCATAATTTTAAAAATCTAACAGTTTAGCAACAATGAGGGTGACCCGCGAACGTTAAAAAAAAAAAAATTTCCGAGCGGGGTGAATAGTAACCCTGTGGGCCCCGTGGGCCCGCCTGGAGGGTTGGAACCCTAGATTCGAGACCGAGGTGCCCAAAATTAGGAAAACATAGGAACAAGGTTAGAAATAGGTGGGAATGATAATTTTATACTTAAAATTAATTTTCGGGCAATATTTCATATGGGTACGGTGTTTACCCGTTCGGTAAAATTTCGTGTGCGATTTTAACACCGAAAGATATTTTTAGTCACCAAAAATGGTCAAAGCTTATCCTTTTAGGACATGTGGAAGGCCAAGATTTAAGTTTGGAATCCAAGATTTAATCTTAGCCATCCATTTTGCTTTAACACATAAATGATGATTTACTTTACATAATATCTTCAAAGCATTAAATACAAGAGCCAAGTCACATTTTCTTCTCCAAGACACCATCAAATCCGGCCACGGCAAGGAGGAACCAAACCTTCATTTCCATGAGCCAAACTTGCATTTCAACCCCAAAAACACTAGCCTAGACTTGTTAAAACCCAAAACCCCCTTCACAAAACTTGTTCTACACCCAAACCCCACAAATATAACCGATTAGAATTTTAATCCATCACTTTTTCCCACTTTGAGCCATCATACATCACTATCTAAGGGAGGTTTGTGACTTGATTTGGAGTCCTTGTAGTGAAGAGAAATCAATTAGAGCATCTTTTGGAGTTAGAACTCTTCAAGCATCACAAGTAGGGTTTCTGTTGTCTTTTCTTGTCAAATTTTTCTGATCTGTTTTGGTATGACCTAAGTCCGAAATTTCTAGTTGCTTTGGTTGATATTATGTTGATATTGATGTGTGATTTTTGGTGGTGTGTTTGGATGGTGTTAAAAGAGGATTTTTATCAAAATAAATTTGGACTAGGTTTCCTGAATTTCTGTTGTCCTGAGGCAGCAGTGGTTCACGAATTTTATGGGATATTTGTGGGCGTTTTCATGGGCTATAAAAATTACATGTTGAAGAGAACACCTTAAAATAACTACATGAATTTTATTAGGTGTTAGTTTTAAGGTTTGATGCCTCAGAAAAATCAGAAACCGAAATGAGGCAGATGCTATCCTGATTGTTGAGAACTGAGGTAGTAAACTTGTCTGAATTTATTACCATAGAAAATGATTGAACTAGCTCTTGAAATTTTTACATGAAGTCACTAATATATTAAAGTGTCACTGTGAATTTTATTATGAATTAATTCAATCATTTGTTGGGGTTAAAAATTAGGGGAACTCGTTCTAGGTCTGGGAATTGGTGGCCCTGACCACTAAATTTGTACATTTTATTGAGGTAGCTATAGAGCTCTGTTTGTCCTAAACTTTTTACAGGTTATTCTAGACACATTGAAGTATCATATAGAATTTTTGTGACTCTTGAAATGGCTATTTGATATGATAATGAAATGTTGTACCTAGGACAGGTAACTCTACCCATTGTGCTGGGAATGGAACAATGCTTTGAATTGAGAATGTAATGGCACTTTGGCTTCTAGTATGACCTGAGTATTTGATATTAAGTGTTTGGCCATGTGACTTATGACATGTAAATGCATGCTATGGATTTTAAAGATTGAAGTATGAGAAAAGAATGAGGATTTCATTGTGAATGATTGCCTATATGTGGCCTATGTATGCATTTGAGAAAAGAGAAAAGTATATGATGCCATTATAAGGATGTATAAATTTAAATTGTGCATGTTCTGACATATGGACAAAATAGAAACAAGACTTAGATTGAATGAGGGGAAGGCAAAAGTAGTAACTTCCAAAATTTATTTTGAGTCGGTAAACGTCGGCTAGGAATAGATCTGTGTGGGATTCGAAAATGGAAAAAAATGAAGTTCGATGACCACGTATAGGAATAAGCAAGTCCTGATAAGCAGTCTATTTCCCTTGTGTGGTGTGATCCACCATAAATACCCATTGGCTATAAACGGATCTATTGTGGAATTGTCCACTAAAATTACCCGTTGGGTAAACTAAGTCTTTCCTATGTCAATGAAAAGAGAAAAATGCACTGATTTGATCTTTGTGGCCATAAGTGATACCATGTCACCTTGAGATAAATTCATTGCATGTATTATATGCTACTTATCTTATTTTGAATTGTCTACCTTGTGTAACTTAGTAATTGTTGGAATGTGATGAGATATATGCTTGAAGTGACGAAATACTAAAAGAAACCCACTTCCTAGGAATGGTTTTTGAACATTAAAAATGAATCTTTGATATACGTCGCATGCTCACATTTTCTTAATAAACCGAAGTGGCTTGGGCGATGACAATGACATTATGATTGTGAAATTGGGGAGTTGCCCTACTGAGAATTTAAATATTCTCACCCCTATGTGTTTGTTTCCGTGTTCGCCTCCAGGTTAAGCCAGAGGATGATGATGCTACTATGCAAAGGAGTGTAGGATTGCTGTAGTGTAGTAGTTACTGTTTTATTTGTACTTAGTGAAATGAGTATGTATGTAAATGTATTAGAAGACGGATAGGTACTAAAGCTCATAGAGGAGCTTCCTTATGTATTTTAGCTGTATGTTTAATAAACTTGATGTTTACTTGTAATATGTTTTAATAGAATTACGCTTAGTTATCTCGCACATGAATCGAGCTTGCTATAGATAATTAAGAAAGGTCCGCTAATTAATAAGTAACAACTCTTGAGTATGATATCATGGCTTAAGAATGGTGTTGTACTTGGGAGGATGTTACAACAGCAACTATAACATGCAAGCCCGGAAATCATTCAATGACGTCAAATACTTAATAAGCATCAAATCACTACATAGACTTATCATTTAAAACATCAAAGAGGTATCATCATAAATCCTTATTGAAAAGCTGTCTTAATAACCGAAATTGTAGAATCGGCAACCTTAATTATTGAACTAATTAATTATGCATCTAAGGGATTAATTAACATCATTACCATTAATCATAAGCCTTAAGAACATTATTAAACCATATGAGGCAGGATGGGCAGGAAATCATATTTAAAGCTTTACGTTGCTTTATGTAGCTAATTTCACTTCTAACATGCATAGAATTATTCCTTATCAATAAACATAATTATCACAACTTCAAACATATCAAATTATAGTAATACTAACTCAGAGTGGCTGAATCATGAACCTCACATAATTGCTTAATATCTCATTTTAAGTACATGCAAGATATTAGTTTCTCGTAATATCATTTCAAGCCTTAAAACTCTTTTAGAAACTAATTCTTTTTGGTAATCTTGAAAGAAATTATAGAACCAACTCAGTAGCTATTTAAAAATCACTTTAGGCCTACCTTAATCATGAGGTCAATTTATACATTGAAAGAATGTTCATGATTAAAATTCTCACTTAAGATAAAAGGAGCAAGTCTTGAGCTTTTAAAGATTTAGGTGATACTAGAATCATAAACATGTTATGCAACCTCAATTTAATCTTATCTTTATAAGGTGATAACTTGGAATTGTAAACATGATATGCAAGAACTGGAGCGCGGTAGTCCGCACTGGACCGTGGAGGGATAAGAGAATCTTAAGAAACGAAGGCGGTAGTCCGCACTGGACCGGTAAGAGAGAAGAGAATTCTTATTACATCTTATTAAGCTCCAAACTCAAGACTTCTTAAAGAATAAATTCTTTGACTCCAATAATCTTAAGGAAATTGAAAGTGAGCTTTAGAGTTCTTATTACCATGGTTCCAACTTTGTGATATTTGGGTGAGTCTTTGAGCTCTAGGATTTTTAAATGATGACATAAAATAAACATGCCATGCATTGATTCTTTTAGCCATTATAAAATTAAGTGAGAGCATAAAATAAATATGAGATGCATCTCTTTATTATCTTTGAAGATTAAGTGACAACTTGAAACATTAAAAGGAAAGAATGGTTATGCAAGGCATCAACTTAGACATGGATGCAAGTTCCTTTTATTTCTTTACTAGAGCTTTTCCAAGACTTTAGAGAAATATAAATTCAACCCAATATATATCTTAGCAAGACAAAGTGAAAAACTACATCTTTCAAGTTCTAAACTCAAGATCTTTATTTTTACATCATAAAAACATCATTCTTTAAAGTTTTGCATCAAGTGGAATTTTCAAGCTTTAGAGGCCTAACTTGTCATGGATTTACAACCAACACTCAAGGTCCTCATCATCAAGCTATCATCATATTCCCATATAGGCCTTATGGCCGAAATGTTCAAAGGAAAAGAAAGAAGAAAACCGAATGGAAAAGTTAGAGAAAGTCCATGAAATCATCATTTTGAACCAAGAACAACAATTAGCAAAGCATAGAAATAAGCTTAAAGACAACTCCCTACCTAATATGGTTTGAAGGAAAGGAAGAGAACTTGGTTTCTTGGAGTGAAATGAAAGAAAATCTCTTTGAGAAATTGAAGAAGTTTCAGCAAAGGGGAGGAGGAAAGAAAGTTTTTGTGCTTTGTAAAAACTAGAAATTGTGCAATTATGAGCAAGGCTTCTAAGACTCCTTAAGCATGCCTATTTATAGAGATTTTGGAGCTCATGAATGGACAAGAAAAGGAGGAAAGTCTGACCAAATTTGAGGAGGAAACAAGGAAGAAAAATCATCTTGTTTGGTGGCTTAAAACATGGAATCATGAAACATGATTCCTTGTTTTCATACCTTGAGTTTTGTGCCAAGTTTGACAAATTTTCTGATGCATATTAGGCCATATAATTTTGTGCATTATAGCCCAAGGAGGATAAAATTTGTGTGTTCCATATATTATGTAGGTGTAGGTAGGTATCTTTGCAAATTAGAATTTACAATTAAGGGCTTAGGTGAATTAGTAAGCAATTTGAGTGTTTTTAAGCAATTTTAGTTCTAATCAATCTAAATAAATAATTTTGACTCTAGATTAATAATTAGAATCTAATAACCTTTAATTTGAGCCTAATATTGCTTAGGTTTCGCTATACGAATCAAAAATCTCAAAATTCGCAAAACTACAAAGAGGGACAAAATGGTAATTTTACTTAAAAATTACCCGAGACCACCCGAGCTTAACTAATGGTTAATCATAGCTTAAAAACATGTTTTAAAAAATTTTAGTGAGGTTCGGGCTCAGTGGCACACAAATCGGAGTTAAAACGGCAGGGGCGTTTTGGTCATTTCACGTGTCGAAACTCAAAATTGAGATTCTTCTCCTCTATTAACACACATAACACAAACAATCCCCTATTATCCTCAAAACATCCCCTTGAAGGACGGGGCCCACGATCCTCATTTTCTAAGTAAAATAACCTTAGGGCATTTTGGTCATTTTACACGTACAGAAATTCGGGCTTGCGACTCTTGTAAGAATCGCTCATAACCTCTTTGCTAATGTTATATTCCTCTATTGAGGATTGTTCAGTCTTGAATTTATATAAGAATTACCTAGGTAATTCGATAATTTCTAAATGACAGTAAAAGTTAGGGCGTTACGGATTCCTAGGCATGTTCTCTAAGTTGTAAACCATTTTTCCTCAATCTAACTATGGAACGAATTATGTTTTGCCATGTCTAAGTGTGCTAGAATTTCCTATTTAGGTTCTTATCATCACCTTAAGCTTAGAAATTAATACCTAATCATTTATGAAGGGATTTTATACATGTCTTCCTGATTATGAACCATTTATCCCTGAATTCATCATGAAACGATTTTCATTTTTATGCATTAAAGTGTTCTAAAATTCTTATTTCTAATCCTTTCAAGTTACTTACTCTTTTCTAACTTCTCTAAATTGATCCTTGCTTCACTCAAACATAATTTTACACATTTTAACACCTTAGAACAACATTTATACAGTAGCCAATCATGAAGGGCAAAACCAACATCACAAGCCCATAAAATCACATAATCTCATGAGTTGAAATGCATATAAGTTGCTAGTTTTCTCTTGGAATAATTCTAGGGATTCAAAACTCTTTTAGAACTCAAATCCTTACATCAAAATCATGCAATTACATATGAGGTCAGTAGCTAAATTAACTTGTTCATAAAATAGATTTAAAGTATATAATTTCATTCATAATGTTGCTTAGGTGCTCCTAAGCTTAGAAAATTACAAAACATGAACTATGGACACTTGTGATTAGAGGAACTCATGCTAAGTCCATCATCATCACCACAAAGCCGAATGGCTTCTTTGAGAATGCCAACATTTTCTTAAAACCTTACATAGGATACTTGGGCAAGTCTTTGAGCTCTAGATCATTAAAGTGATGACATAAACTTAAACATGCTATGCACCTCATTTTTATTCTTCATTAGAAAGTAAAGTGAAGACATAAAGTAAACATGAGATGCACCTTTTTATTATCTTTAGAGTTTAAGTGATGGCATAGAATTTAAACATGCTAGACAAGAAAGTAAACATGAGATGCAAGGTTCAATTCTTTATTTTAGTGCTCTAGGCCTCTTGAGGTGTTTACCCCAAATCAACAATCAACTTTAAGGTTGAAATAGGTAGGTTTTGAGATTTATTAAGTGAGGATGCACATTCTTGTTTTAATCTTTAAGTTGTTTAGTGATGACATGAAAATAAACATGCTATGCAAAGCATTAAAGTAAACATGAATGCATCTTATTTTAGATCTTAACTAGAGCTCTTTGCAAGACTTTAAAGGAACAAAATCTCAACCCATTATGTATCATAAGGCAAGCTTTAGAGTTCTTAGCACCTAGACTTCAAAGAAGTCTTAAGGTTTGAACTTCATCATCAAGCTTAAGAAAATGGACACAAAGTTCAATATTTTGTCTAAACAAAACTACAAGAACTAAGTCATATTCTTTATTTTATTGCTCATGGGCTTCAATCTAGAGTAAAACTCTTAAAACGGATCGACCAACTTTAAGGTTGGCAAGGGTAAGCTTAGAGCTCTTTGAAAACTTGTGATTAATTTTCTTTAACAAAACTTTTGTGATCTACTTTACATTTTTAGCAAACTTTATTCCAACCAAGGCAAAGGAAACCGAAATCATTAAGGAAGAAAAGGAAAGAATTGAAAATGAAACCAAGAAAAAAGAAAGAAACACAAGCATGTATGGTCCAAGACCAAGTTATTTCAAGCTTTAGAGGTTTCTCACATGACAACAACAAGTCATTATCTTGAAACCTCATCATCAAGCTCATGTTATTTTCATAAAATGGCCTCTTGGCCGAAAATGAAAAGAAAAGAAAGAAATGAGTTTGAACCAAGAGAAAACTAGAACTTTCTTTAAGGAAAACAAGGAAAACTTGAGAACAAAACCCCTACCTAAAGTAGTCTTTGAAATGGAAGAAAGAAAGCTTGGTTCTTGAAGAGTTGAGAAGACAAAATCTCCTCTTGGATTGTGATGATGGATTCGGCTAAAGGGGAACTCAAAGGAGATGATTTTTCCTTGAGTTTCTAAGCTTGGAAATGGAAAGTTTAAGTGTTTGAGAGGTGGTTTGAAGTGAGATAGTGGTGGTTTATGGTGGTGGCAAGGTTCTTTGAGAGGTAGAAGAAAATGAAGAAGATGAAGAGATCTTAGAGAGAAATTGCAAGAAAAAGCAAGAGAACTAAACTTAGCAAAGCTTCTAAAGTGTAACATGGTTCTTCAAGGCTTGGTATTTATAGAAAATTTTGCATAATGAAGGCTGATTTGGGGAGGATGGCCGACGGCCTTAGGGAGAGAAAAGTGAGGAAAATATCTCTTACAAGGTATGGCTTTGGGTATGGGTTCAAGCATGGTGAAGTATGGGCAAAAGTATGGGCAAGGCATGGCTCTTTGAGTGAGATAAAATTCAACATGTGACACTTTATTTGGGTGAGGATTCGGCCAGCCTTGTGCAGCCAAGGGGGAGGTTAATTTGTTCATGTAATTGTGGTTTAGTGATGTGTTTAGGTGTTCCTTTGATTAAGGTTTTGGTTAGGAGTTGTAAGAAAGTGTTTAGGTGAGGTAATTGGGTAATTAGGAGTGTCAAGACTTGATTAGGAGGGCAATCTTACTAGATTAGTAATTTAAAATAATTCTTTTAGTCAAATGAGGTATGACACAATTCCTTAATTTAAGGAATTGGATAGATAAAACACTATTCAAGATTCCATGACTAGGAATCTTGAATTAAAGAATGCAATTTAGAGTTTAACTAAGCAATCTTAGGTTCTAATTAACCTTAATAAATTATTTTGACTCTAGATTAATTATCGAAATAAATTAATCTTCGATTAGAGCCTAATATTGCTTAGGTTTGCTTAATTGCGTCATTAGGCTCACTGTACACTGTCTAGGGGCAAAATGGTAAGTTTTACTAAAACTCCCTGACCTTCGGGCTAAAACTAAACATCAAATATCACTCATAAACATCATTCCAAACTTCCTGGAAAATTCTGGGCTCAAACGGCACCTTTACCCGTGTAGAATATAGTGGGGTATTTTGGTCATTTTGAGCTGAAAGTCAAAACGATTTACCTCTGGATATCAAACATAACAGTTCTAACCTCCTTCAAACATTGAGTTGACCCATTCGGGGATTCCTGTTGTCCTAAAATTCTGGGTAAAAATGACCTCAGGGGCATTTTGGTCATTTACACTCAAATAGCAGAAATGAGGTACACCTTTGTGCCCAATTTGCCGAATACATGGCCCCATTGAAAGTGTCACATGTTGAATTTATCTCACTCAAGAGCCATGCCTAGACCATACCTCACCATGCTTTCAACCATGCTTTGCCCATGCCTTTACCCATACCAATCAAGAGATATTTTCCTCCCAAATGGCCAAGAGGCCGTCGGCCTTCTCTCCCTTAATCAGCCACCATTGTGCAAAATTTCTATAAATACAAAGCCTTGAAGAACCTTGATACACTTTAGATCA
Organism: Dalbergia oliveri; assembly: GCA_030441495.1. Classification (NCBI taxonomy): domain Eukaryota; kingdom Viridiplantae; phylum Streptophyta; class Magnoliopsida; order Fabales; family Fabaceae; genus Dalbergia; species Dalbergia oliveri. The sequence continues at coordinate 3,540,930 of JAMLFY010000013.1, read as the reverse complement.
TTTGCTAAGTTTAGTTGTCTTGCACTTTCTCTCATTTTTTCTCAAATTCCTCTTCATCTTCTTCATCTTCTTCTTCCTCTCAAAGAAGCCACCACCACAAACCACCACAAACAACCATAAACCACCACTACCTCACCTTAAACCATTTCTTAAACACCTAAAATTTCCATTTCCAAGCTTAGAAACTCAAGGAAAAATCTTCCCCCTTGAGTTCCCTTCTGGCCGAATCCATCTTCACATCCAAGAGGAGATTGTCTTCTCAACTCTTCAAGAACTCAAGCTTTCTTTCATTTCTTCAAAGACTTCCTTAGGTAGGGGTTTTGTTTTCAAGTTTTTACTTATTTTCTTCAAGAAAAGTTCTAGTTTTCTCTTAGTTCAAACTCTTTTCCTTCCTTCTTTTTCATTTCGGCCAAGAGGCCTTTTTATGACGAGAACATGAGCTTGATGATGAGGTTTCAAGATAATGACTTTTTGTTGTCATGTGAGAAACCTCTAAAGCTTGAAACAACATGGTTTTGGACCATATATGCTTGTGTTTCTTTCTTTCCTTGCTTACATTTTCAATTTCTTTTTCCTTTCTTTCTCAAATGGTTCGGTTTCCTTTCCCTTTTCCTTTGTAAGATTTCGGTTTCCTTTGCCTTGGTTTGAACAAAGTTTGCTAAAAATGTTGAGTAGATCACAAAAGTTTTGTTAAAGAAAATTAATCACATGATTTCAAAGAGCTCTAAGCTTACCCTTGCCAACCTTAAAGTTGGTCGGCCGTTCTAAGAGTTTTACTCTAGATTGAAGCCTATGAGCAATAAAATAAAGAATATGACTTAGTTCTTGTATCTTGTTTAGACAAAGTGTTGAGCTTTGTGTCTATTTTCTTGAGCTTGATGATGAAGTTCACAACCAAAGACTTCTTTGAGGTCTAGGTGCTAAGAACTCTAAAGCTCACTTTATGTTGTTAAGATGCATATTGGGTTAAGGTTATGATGTTCCTTTAAAGTCTTGTAAGAGCTCTAGTTAAGATAAAATGAGTTGCACACATGTTTACATTTATGCCTTGCATAGCATGTTTACTTTGATGTCATCACTAAACTCTCAAGAATAAATAAATGAACTTGCATTATCATGTTTAAATTTCAAGCTTGCATTTCATGTTTATATTTCAAGTCATCACTTAACTTTAAAGATAATAATGAGGTTGCATCTCATATTTATTTTATGCTCTCACTTTACTTTCTAATGAAGAATAAAATAAGTGCATATCATGTTTAAGTTTATGTCATCACTTAAATGTTCTAGAGTTCAAAGACTTGCCCAAGTACAATACATAAAGTTTAGAAAATGCAGATGTCTCAAGGGTGCCATTTCGGCCTTGAGATGATGATGATGGACTTTGTGTGAGTTCATCAAGACACAAGGGCCCATAGCCTATGTCTTGGATTTTTCTAAGCCTAGGTAGGTTTAAGGAACCTTGTGAATATAGTTTTAAGTTTTAAATCCTCCTTATAATTAAATTGATTTAGCTACTGACCTTACTTGGATTTCAATGATTTTAATGAGCTTAATTGGTTTCTAAAAGAGTTTTGAGTTTTTAAAATGATTCCAAGAGAAACTAGCAACTTGTATGCATTTTAATTCATGAGATTATGTGATTTTATGGGCTTTACATTTCGGTTCTGTAACTCTATGTTTGGCCACTATACTAAATCTGTTTTATGGTGTGGAAATGTGTAAAATTATGTTTGAGTGAAGTAAGGAACGTTTTAGAGAAGTTAGAAAAGATTAAGTAACTAAAAAGGGTTCAAATTTAGAATTCTAGAACATCTAACTATGGAAAAATGCAAAACTGTTCCAGCATGATTAATTCAAGGATAAATGGTTCATAATCAGTGAAACATGTATAAAAACCCTTCATAAATGATTAGGTATTAATTACTAAGCTTAAGGTGATGATAAAGGCTTAAAATGGGAATTCTAGCACACTTAGACATGGTGATACGCAATTCTATTCCAGCATAGTTAGATTGAGGAAAAATGACTTATAACTTAGTAAACATGCCTAGGAATCCCTCATAATTGGTTTAAGAATTGATTATGGAGCCTTAAGACAGTTATTAAAAAGGGTCACAGAAGATTCTAGACAATAAGCATATGATATTTTTCTGCCCTTAAATGTATAATGTTGTTTGGAATTTTTGGTGAGCCTAAATCTTAGTGAGAAATATAAGTGATGATCTCTTGGGTGTAATAAGTGTAACACCCTAATATTTAATCCCAATACGCCTAGGATGTATTCAAGATTAATTATTAGTTATTACTTCTCTTTAAATTTATTTACAAAATACTTAGCGGAAAATACAGGTAAATTTTTTTTTTTTGAAATGATTCATATAAAACAAAGTACGAGCCTTTGCGCGTGACATATACAACGTGAAGCGGAAGAATACATAAAACATACATAACATAAGCATTAAAGAACACATCCATCATAAACATCATTCTTATCACATTAGATAACATAGTTTAGTACATTACTACAGAAATATAAAGGAAACATAAAGTCTTACCCATATAAGTGGGAGAGCTGCAGGTACAACAACATAAAATAAGAAACATAAAAACATATACATGTAAACAACCTCAAAAGATACTCCCAAGCTACAACACTCCTTCCCTTTAGCTATGGAAGACGCTCCTACTCATCCCTATATCCATGGGTAGCGGCGGAACCCTCCTAGAAAGGATGAGAAGGAGGATCCTCTAATGGGTCGGTCTCCGATGTCTCGGGCGAGGCACGCACTCGGGGTAACCTCAGCATGAAGATGCCGAAACGGGCGTTCTCTCATCACGGGTTGCGTCCTCTCAAAAATCATGTCGTCGCCAAAGGGGGAGGTCGGAGTGAATCTGAAGCTAGAGACTGGAAAGGCAAATGGGCGTCCCATGTATGCAAAAATGCGTATAGCACAACGACCCTCGAAGTGGTAGGACTGATGATCCGGATCGTAGTGCAACTCCCACACGGGTGCATCAACAAAAATCACGAACGACGCCATCGATGTCTGAAGACGTAACGGAAAGAAACAGAGAGGGGTGAGAATCTTGCTAAAGAATCTCAGGGAAGTCCTCTATCCTAGTGTCATCGTTTACGTCCCAGGAACCTTGGGTTTATTATGAAAAGGGTTAAGCATGCATAGGTTCATTATGAGTTTTTCACAAAGATATTTATCCAAGGTCCATGTCTTTTATAATGATTCTTAATGCATGTATGCAACATAATAGTTCATGGATGCATGGCAGGTACTTTAGGTAAATCAAACAAATATCAAACAACATATAAGTGGCATGTAACTTTTCTCTTGAACATCTTTCCTTTTCTCATACTTGTGACACCAATCATAATAGTAACCGCACCCTTTAACTAGGCTATGAGCTCATACCTTAACTAGTCGTCACTAGTTCTTACTTATCCTCTTGATAAGCGAATCATAAACATAATCATATTCATCATAATCATCATAATCCCGACTCCCAGAGTACGGGTAGGGGGCCTAAGGATCACCCATCATGGGACTTTTTCCTTTTCGAAACGCATCGACTGGTTAAGACCAGCGACTTTGTCCACTTTGGTAGGCTAATGCCTATGCCCTCACGGTTTTACCTTCTCCTTACCAGCAGGAGAAGTACGTCTCGGCATATCACCATTAAACATCATTTTTCTCAAAAACTTTCTTATGTCCCTCAAATTTGATGGAAATTCGGTGGCATAACAGCTACTCTCCGAATTTCCTCAAATTTGAGTCATGCCACATAATCTCAGTCACATGCATCATTTTCATGGAACTTTCTCAATTCAATAACTTTCTAGTTCACATGAGCATATTCCTCAATTTCATTCATATTTCGAAACCTTATGCATCTTAAATACAACATTTCATCATATCACCATATCAATCATACACATAAAGTTTCATGCTCAAGGAACTAACATAATCACATCATCATAAGTGTGCTCGAGGTTCATCATCATAATTATGCTCTCTCGGCCACCTATCTCATAGTATCTTATGCTTTGACCCTTACGGGCTTTAAACTTGTATTTGCATCTTATTACCTCAAAAGGTTAACACTTAACTTTTCTCTAAGATTTGAACTCACTAAAATTCCATAAACATGCACATGAAAGGGCAGAAAATATCATTTGCTTAAGGGGCTCTAGAATCTCCATTCGTGACCCTTTTTAAGATCCGTCTTCGCCTAAGGCTCCATAATCAATTCCTAGACCAATTATGAGGGATTCCTAGGCATGTTCTCTAAGTTATAAACCATTTTAATATCTTATCATCACCTTAAACTTAGAAATCAACACCTAATCATTTATGAAGGGATTTTGTACATGTCTTACTAATTATGAATCATTTATCCTTGAATTAATCATGCTAGAACAGATTTGCATTTCTATGCATTAAGGTGTTCTAGAATTCTCATCTCTAATCCCTTTTAAGTTACTTATTCTTTTCTAACTTTTCTAAATCGATCCTTGCTTCACTCAAACATAATTTTACACATTTAACACCTTAGAATAGCATTTATACAGTAGCCAAACATAGAGGGCAGAACCGAAGTCATAAGCCCATAAAATCACATAATCTCTTGAGTTGAAATGCATATAAGTTGCTAGTTTTCTCTTGGGACATTTTTAGGAACAAAAAGGTGTTCTGGTAATCGATTACATGTTCCTAGTAATCGATTACCAGGAGCTCAATTCATTCTGGGTTTCAAACAAGGGTAATCGATTACATAGGATGGTAATCGATTACTTAGGGTTAAGTCTATTTTAAAAAATAAAGAACATAGGGGTAATCGATTACACTTTCAGGTAATCGATTACAGGTTTCTAAGAGGTTCTGGGCATGAAGAACAACCGTGGTAATTGATTACATAGCCTCTGGTAATCGATTACCAGAACCAAAAGTCCTTCAAAAACCCTTCTGGTAATCGATTACATGACTGGTAATCGATTACTAGAACCTCCGGAATTTGAAAAAACATGATTTTTGACACATTCCAAACTATTTAAACACCTTGAGGCCTCATAAAACAGTTTTTCAACATTTTTCTGAAATCATTCATGCATTTTACAAAATCAAACCATTATTGAATCATACTAAAACTCATCCATTTCTTTTTTACTAGAGTTCCCTTTTTAGGATACTTAGGGCAAGTCTTTGAGCTCTAGAATATTTAGGTGATAACATAATCTTAAACATGCTATGCACTTTATTTTACTCTTCATTAGAAAGTAAAGTGAGAGCATAAAATAAATATGAGATGCAACTTCATTATTATCTTTAAGGATTAAGTGATGACTTGAAATATAAACATGAAATGCAAGCTTGGGAATTTAAATATGGTAATGCAAGTTCATTCATTTATTCTTGTGAAATTAGTGATGGCATCAAAATAAACATGAGATGCAAGGCATAAATTTAAACATGAATGCAACTTATTTTTATCTTAACTAGAGCTCTTACAAGACTTTTAGAGGAACATAAACCTCAACCCATTATGTATCATAAGGCAAGCTTTAGAGTTCTTAGCACCTAGACTTCAAAAGAGTCTTAAGGTTTGAACTTCATCATCAAGCTTAAGGAAATGGACTCAAAGTTCAACACTTTGTCTAAACAAAACTACAAGGGCTAAGTCATATTCTTTATTTTATTGCTCATGGGCTTCAATCTAGAGTTAAACTCTTAGAACGGCCGACCAACTTTAAGGTTGGCAAGGGTAAGCTTAGAGCTCTTTGAAATCATGTGATTAATTTTCTTTAACAAAACTTTTGTGATTTACTTTACATTTTTAGCAAACTTTGTTCAAACCAAAGCAAAGGAAACCAAAATCATGAAGAGGAAAGGAAAGAAAACCACAAACTTTATCAAGGAAAAAGGAAGAAATCAAGGCATGTATGGTCCAAGACCAAGTTGTTTCAAGCTTTAGAGGTTTCTCACATGACAACAACAAGTCATTATCTTGAAACCTCATCATCAAGCTCATGTTTTCTTTATGAAAGGGCCTCTTGGCCGAAAATGAAAGGGGAAGAAAAAGGATTGAAACCAAGAGAAACTAGAACTTTTCTTTAAGGAAGACAAGTAAAAACTTAAACACAAACCCCTACCTAGAGAAGTCTTGAAGAGAGGAAGGAAAGCTTTGTTTCTTGAGAGGAAAAGAGAAGGAAATCCTTCTTGGAATCTTGCTGAAAACTGACCAAGGAGGAGGGGAAAGAAGTTCTTTGTGTTTTGGGAAGAAAGTTTAAAGCTTGCTCAAATGTGTAAACATTCAAAGGGCTTTCAAACTCATCTATTTATAGAAGAATGAAAGCTTGTGGATGGCTTGGGAGGAGGAAGGTGACCGGCCAAATGAGAGGAGAGAAGGGAAAATATCTCTTGGCCAAGGCATGGTCTTAGGCATGGTGTTGGGCATGGGCAAGGTATGGGGAAAACATGACCTAAGGCATGGGCTTGGAGTGCAACAAAAATCAACATGTGGCACCATTTTAGTGGATAGATTTCGGCCAACCTCATCAGCCAAGGGGAAGGGATTTTGTTCATTTAATTGTGGTTTAAGGATGTGTTTAAGTGTTTCTTTGATTAAGGTTTTGGTTAGGAGTTTGTAAGAAGGTGTTTAGGTGAGGTAATTGGTTAATTAGGAAGATCAAGACTTGATTAGGAGGGTAATCTTACTAGATTAGTAATTTAAAATAATTCTTTTGGTCAAATGAGGTATGACACAATTCCTTAATTTAAGGAATTGGAGAGAAAACACTATTCAAGATTCCATGACTAGGAATCTTGAATTAAAGAATGCAATTAGAGTTTATCTAAGCAATCTTAGGTTCTAATTAACCTTAATAAATTATTTTGACTCTAGATTAATTATTGAAATAAATTAATCTTCGATTAGAGCCTAATATTGCTTAGGTTTGCTTAATTGCGTCATTAGGCTTACTGTACACGTTCTAGGGGCAAAATGGTAATTTTGCGAAACCCCGGACCTTCGGGCCAACTAAACATCAAACATTGCTCATAAACATCATTCTAAACTTCTTGGAAAAATTCGGGCTCAAACGGCATCTTTAACCGTGTAGAGGGTATTTTGGTCATTTTGAGCCGAAAGTTTAGAAAACGAGATTTCACCTCGAATATCATTCATAACAGCATAATCCCCTTTAAACATCGAGTTGACCCATTGAGGGTTGCCAACTGTCCTTTAATTTCGGGTAAAAATGACCTCAGGGCATTTGGTCATTTGTACTCTAACACGAAAGTGAGGGCGTTACATTACTCCCCTCCTTAAAAAGAATTTCGTCCTCGAAATCGTTACCTTAGAAAAGCTAGGGATGCTTCGTCCGCATCTCGATTCAATTCCCACGTGTACTCCTCCGTCTTGCTCGTCCCCACGCGACTTTCATCAAAGGAATGGACTTGTTCCTCAATTGCTTGACACCACGGTCCACGATCCTCGTTGGTGGAGATGAAAGTTAGGTCCTCCCTTAACTGGACATGCTCTGGCTCTAACACATGGCTAGGGTCGATTATATTTTCTGAGCTGGGAGATGTGAAAGACGTCATGAAGATTTGATAGATTTGGAGGTAGGGCTATTTTATAGGCAACTGCCGACTCTCTGAAGGATTTCAAAAGGTTCGAGAAATGGGGACTCAATTTCTTGACTTTCATGGTTCTACCTATTCCTGGAGTGGGGGTAATCCTCAAGAAAACATGCTCACCTTCTTGGAACTCTAATGGCTTTCGTCGCTTGTCCGCATAGCTCTTTTGTCGGCTTTGAGCAGTCAAGATTCTATCCTTGATCATTCTTATTTGCTCTGTGGTTTCCCTCACTACATCCGTCCCAAAACGCTTTGTTCTCGAGATCATGCCAACAAAAAGGCGACTGACACTTCCTTCCATACAAGGCCTCGTGGTGCCATACCGATACTCGCATGATAACTGTTGTTATATGCGAACACGAAAAGAGGTACTTATCCAAACTCCCTTTTCTATCCAAAACACATGCCCTTAGCATATCCTCCAATGTTTGGATAGTTCTTTTTGATTGTCCATCTGTTTGAGGGTGGTAAGCCATGCTTAAGCACAGCTTAGAACCAAACGCCTTTTGAAAGGCTCCCTAAAAACGCGATGTAAATCGCGGATCTCGATCCGAGATTATCGTCGATGGAACTCCGTGTAACCTCACTATCTCCTGATGTACAACTGGGCCAACTTATCTAGGGAAAAGGTTAACTTGATGGGTAGGAAATGGGCCGACTTGGTTAACCTGTCCACTATTACCCAAATAGCATCATGGCCGGCTTAGGTTCGAGGTAGGCTGGTCACAAAATCCATAGATATACTATCCTACTTCCATTTGGGGATAGGTAAGGGCAACATTCCAGAAGGTTTTTGGTGCTCAATTTTCACTTTTTGACAGACTAAGCACTTACTAACCCAGGCTACTACGTTCTTTTTCAATTTGGGCCACCAGAACATCTCTTTAAATCCTGATACATCTTGGTGGCACAGGATGGATAGTGAAGTGGCTTTTATGGGCCTCCTCCAAGATACTCTTGAGGTCATCATCTTGCGGTACACAGATATAGTCTGATGGGTCAAAAGGATCATTTTAAGTCACCATTAAATCTTTGCATGTTATATCATAATACAACTCTCAATTCATAATCACCAGGATGAATAAACATTCTCATTGTTTGCAACATCAATTATATCATGCAAGCCAGGGAATCATTGAATGATAGCAAATACTTAATAAGCATCAAATCACTACATAGACTTATCATTTCAAACTTCAAAGAACCATCATCATAAATTCTTACCGAAAATTGTCTTAAACAACCGAAACTTTAGAATCGGGTAACCTCAATTATCAAACTAATTAATCATGCATCTAAAGGATTCATTATCATCATTACCATTAATTATAAGCCTTAAGAACATTATTAAACTATATGGCACAACATAGGCAACAAGTTATATTTAAGGCTTCACGTGTGCTAGAAGTTGCATTTTTAACCCTTCTCGTTACCAGCTTTCCTTATGGTGCTAAAATTAATTACTAAACCAATTATGAATCATTCTCCCTTATCTAAACATAATAGAACCTGGTTCTTAGGGTTGCTAAAGGTTCTGAGAACGCATAAATTTCATTTTCTAGAGTTCTAGAAATCTTGCTTTTATGGTTTTTCTAGGAAGCTAGTTTTATTTCTAACATGCATAGAATCATTCCTCAGCAATAAACCATGATTATCACAACTTCAAAGATATTAAACCATCATCATACAGTAGTACTAAACTTAGATCAGTGGCTGAATCATGAACCTCACATAGTTGCTTAAAATCACATTTTAAGTACATGTAAGATACTAGTTTCCCATAAAATCTTTGCAAAGCCTTAAAACTCTTTTAGAAACTAATGCTTTTTGTTAATTTTGAAAGAAATTATAGAACTAAATTAGTAGCTATTTAAAAGCACTTTGGACCTACCTTAATTATGAGGCCGATTTATATATTGAAAGAATCTTCACGATTAAAATTCTCACTTAAGATAAAAGGATCAAGTCTTGAGCTTTATAGATTTAGGTGATAACTAGAATCATAAACATGCTATGCAACCTCATTTTAATCTTGTCTTTATAAGGTGATAACTTGGAATTATAAACATCATATGCAAGACTTGAAATTTAAACATAATGTGCAGGTCCATATTATTATATTCACGAATTAAGGTGATCTGCTTGAAATATAAATATGATTATGCAAGCTTGGAAATATAAACATGATGCGAGAGCTTGAAATAAATAAGAAACTAAGTGGCGGTAATCCGCACTGGACCAAGTGGAGAGAAAAGAATCTTAATAAAAGAAAAATAAGAAACTGAAGCGCGTAGTTCACACTGGACTAAGTGAAGAGAGAGAATTCTTATTACATCTTATTAAGCTCCAAACTCAAGACTTCTTAAAGAATGAATTCTTTGACTCCAATAATCTTAAGGAAATTGAAAGTGAGTTTTAAAGTTCTTATTATTATGGTTCCAAGAACCTTATTTCTTTGCTTGTGATACTTGGGCAAGTCTTTGGGCTCTAGGATTCTTAGGTGATGACATAATAATAAACATGCCATGCGTTGATTCTTTTAGCCATTATAAGATAAAGTGAGAGCATAAAATAAATATGAGATGCAACCTTTTATCATCTTTAGAGATTAAGTGACAACTTGAAACATAAACATGAAATGCAAGCTTGGAAATTTAAACATGAGAATGCAAGTTCATTTATTGATTCTTGAGAATTTAGTGATGACATAGAAAGTAAACATGGTTATGTAAGGCATAAACTTAATTTTATTTCTTTACTAGAGCTCCTCCAAGACTTTAGAAAAATATAAATTCAACCCAATATATCTTAGCAAGACAAAGTGAAAAATACATCTTTCAAGTTCTAAACTCAAGATCTTTATTTTTACATCATAAAAACATCATTCTTTAAAGTTTTGCATCAAGTGGAATTTTCAAGCTTTAGAGGTCTAACTTGTGATGGATTTACAACCAACACTCAAGGTCCTCATCATCAAGCTATCATCATATTCCCATATAGGCCTTATGGCCGAAATGTTCAAAGGAAAAGAAAGAAGAAAACCGAATGGAAAAGCTAGAGAAAATCCATGAAATCATCATTTTGAACCAAGAACAACACTTAGCAAAGCATAGAAATAAGCTTAAAGACAACTCCCTACCTAATTTGTTTTGAAGGAAAGGAAGAGAACTTGGTTTCTTTGAATGAAATGAAAGAAAATCTCCTTGAAAACTGATACTAAGGTTTCGGCCAAGGGAGGAAAGAATGAGAGCTTTTGAGCTTTGGAAAAACTAGAAATGTGTAACTATAATTCAAGGCTTCTAACACTCCTCAAGTATACCTATGTATAGAAGATTTTGAAGCTCATAAATGGACAAGAAAAGGGAAAGTCTGACCAAATTTGAGGAGGAAACAAGGAAGAAAAATCATCTTGTTTGGTGGCTTAAAACATGGAATCATGTTTTCATGGTTCTTTGTTTTCATACCTTGGTTTTTGTGCATTCTTTGACAAATTTTCTGATGCATTATGGACCAATAATTTCGTCCATTACAGCCTATGGAAAAGGAAATTTGTGTGTCCCATGTATTATTTAGGTGTAGGTAAGGTATTCTTGCAAATTAAAGAATTTATGATTAAGGGCTTAGGTGACTTAGTAAGCAATTTGAGTGTTTTTAAGCAATTTTGGGTTCTAATCAATCTAAATAAATAATTTTGACTCTAGATTAATAATTAGAATTTAATAAGCTTTAATTTGAGCCTAATATTGCTTAGGTTTCATTAGACGAATCGAAAATCTCAAAATTTGCAAAACTGCACAAAGATAGGGGCAAAATGGTCATTTCGCTAAAAACTGCCCGAGGCCACCCGAGCTTAACCAATGGACAATCATAACTTAAAAACATGTTTTAAAACATTTTAGTAAGGTTCGGGCTCAAGCGGCACGCAAATTGAAGTTAAAGCGGCAGGGGCATTTTGGTCATTTCGCGTCGGAGCTCAAAATTAGGATTCTTCTCCTCTATTAACACACATAACACAAACTATCCCTTATTATCATCAAAACATCCCCTTGAGGATGGGTGGGCCCACGATCCTCATTTTCTGAGTAAAATAACCTCAGGGCATTTTGGTCATTTTACACGTAGAAAATCGGGGTTTGCGCTTTGCAGAATTGCTCCTAACCTTTCTTCTAATGTTATATTCCTTCATTGAGGATTGTTCGGTTTTAATATATGAAAAATTACCTAGGGTAATTCGGTAATTTCTAAACGACAGTAAAAATTTAAAAGTTGGGCGTTACAAATTTAAAAGGAAGTAATAACTAATAATTAATCTTGATACGTCCTAGGCGTATGGGTTAAATATTAGGATGTTACACATTAGATGTCCTGAGATTATGATTAGCGTTGAACCTGGTTATCGAACAATGCCAGAGGTATGATTAGATTGCCTTTAATATTTAAGCAAGATCTGGATGTGTATTAATAAACCATATTGTGGCTTTTCCAGGTTGTCTTGAGCATGTTAAGAAATGAAGGATTTGCATCTTTCTACTATGGTCTTGGACCTTCTCTAATTGGAATAGCTCCATATATTGCAGTGAACTTTTGTGTCTTTGAATTTATGGATGCAATGGTTTTTTTTTTTAATAATTCTACGGCGATAATGTTGGTGACACAATGCTATTTGGAGACAATGATCCGGAATATCTAAGCCGAGGTTTGGTTCGTCCTGGATCAAAGATGGGAAAGTTCTTGAGGCCTTTTTGGAGAATGGGACTCTGAGGATACAAATGTTAATGTTAATGTTGGGAATGATACAAATGCACGGTGATTGCACAGAATATGTTTCTATATTTGTTATTTGACTATAGGTTATGTGATTATAGATGCAATGTTCTAATGTTTAAGTGTTCTTTATAATTTGTATCATTTTATCTTTAACTCCTGATTGGCTTGTAAATTGGGACTTGTTTCTAAATTTTTTAGAATTATAAGTTTTTTAAATTGGCTTGAGACAGGCTTAGGCCTAAAAAATTACTTATAACAGCCAGGCTAGGCTTGGGCCCAATGTTTGTAGTGCAGGCCTGGCCTTTAAGAGCAAAGCCTGACTAGCCCTGCCTTCATCTCTACTACCTATACAAACAAGATGCATCTTCTTTCAGTAGCCCATCACTAAAGAACTCCAGGGTTAAGCATGCTTGACTTGGAGCAATTTTGGGATGGGTGACCTCTGGGAAGTTTTCCAAGGAAGCGAGTGAGTGAGGATAAAGCATGCTGAAAAGTCCCTATGTTGATTTGTGGGGATAATCGTCAATCCATAAAGCCGCACGGATGTTACATGTTACTTTCTAAGCTTTAGCTTCCACTTTCTGGCCCTTCAAAGTCACACCAAAAATCACTTACTCATCTTCATATGTTTAGCTTTATGATACCAAACATACCCCATTTTCTAAATCTCAACTCTTCTTTTGATCAACCCATGTAATCTCTTAGCTTGGAAACTGAAACTGATCTTCAAATTGATTCTATTGTCTTGCAAACTGATGTCCTTCTTGGGCTTTATTTCGGAGTAGAGAAAAAGAATGCCCAGAGATGTTTGTGTATGAATGCTTATGCAGATTTAAAAACCTTTAAGTTTAAAAGCTTTTTCAAAACACAAAAACAATCTTCAGTTAATGGCTTTGTGAATATATCTGACACTTGGTCTTTAGTATTCACAAACATTAACCCAATATCACCTTTCTGAACATGATCCCATATAAAATGATGTTTAACATCAATGTGCTTAGATCTAGAGTGCTAGATAGGATTCTTAGTAAGATTAATAGCACTAGTATTATCAGAAGATAGGGATTTTGGAATACCTAGGTGATAATCTTCTAGTTAGTTCCTTATCCACAGCATCTACGTGTAGTAGTTTACAACGCTACATATTTAGCTTTAGCAGGAGAAAGTGCAATGGTACTCTGCTTTTGCACGACCAAGTGATCAAGCTTTTTCCAAAGAAACATCAGCAACCACTTGTGTTTTTTCTCTATTCTATCTTTATTTAATCAGAATCACAATAACCTACAATCTCATAGAATATACCTTTCTCGTACCATAAGCCAAAATTGGTAGTCCTGGATATATCTGAAAATCCTTTTACCAGGAGTTAAGTGTGATTGTTGTGGGTTAGATTGAAATTTAGCATACATTCCCACACTTAGTTGAATGTCTGACCTACTAGCTGTAAGAGACGGAAGTAAGCCAATCATTCCTCTATAATTACTTTCTGATACATTTTTGCCATTCCCATCAGCATCAATGATTTGAGATGGATGCATGAAGGTTTTCATAGGTTTGACTTGATCCATATTGAACTTCTTTAAAAGTTCTTCTGTATATTTTTCTTGGTGGATCAAGGTTCCATCTTTTTTTTGTTTTATTTGCAAACCTAGGAAAAACTTGAGTTCACCCATCATGCATGTAACCCCTTAACATATAATGAAGTACACTCGAGTTGTATTTGGTTTTAACATTAAAGGATCACTCCTTGGAACCTTAGCTTAACCTTGACTTTTTAGAAATACTTAGCGGAAAATACGGGCTATATTTTTTTTTAGACATTACTTTCAAAAGTAGAAGCCTTTACATGTAAATAGTATTTGACACTAAACAATATAGATATAAGAAAACATATAGCATGAAATTATCATCTAAGCACTAAGACAATTGCAAACCCATCACATGAAATACCTGGATATATATATATAAAATATAATCTAGCATAAGAGCCTCGCAGCTAAAAATATCCGAATATGTATAATTGTCCCATGCACAATCACCTAACTGTCTACTAAAGCCGAGATACATAGCAGTAAAAAGCGTAATAGATAAGCATGTCAAATGGCCATATGGATCCGGCATACAGTAATGCAAACCAAAAAGATAGTCATATGTCAAGAGATATAAGTGGGATAAATATCTAATAATCCTAACAATGTCTCCAGTATAGCTATCTCTATTTACTGTGAGCTCAAACATCGACTCCGCACATCCTCTAACCGGAGATGTACATGAAAATTTAAATGGGGTGAGAATCCTAATGAATCTCGTAATAGTAAAACATACATGGTGTCATCATTGTATGTCTCCAGCCCACTTGGTTTATTATAGAAAAGGTATACATGCCACAATGCAATCCAAATTTAGAGTTTTTGCAAATGTTATTATCAAGTGGACATTTCATTTTAATATGGTCTTGATCATGAATGCATCAAGTTAGATATGTATATGCATGATAATGGTGTCACATTGAAATATACTTTTCATAAGGTCATGCATGCATAGAGAGAATAAGTATATCACTTAGGCCACAAGCATGCATGAAAGAATGAATCATAATCTTGTAAGTACATGCATCCATGAAAAGAGATGAACATAATCCTATACACATACATGCATGCATGAAAGAAGCAAACATATATAATAAGCAAACACAAGACTTTCAACTTTCTTTGAACATAGATAATCTTCACTTATTCGTTAGCCTTTAGGGACCCGAGGCCATGAGCTCATACCTAACATATATAATGCGATCAGCCGTCACTGAACCTTGATTAGTACCAAACATCGATTAGTCATAAATAATATTCATCACTATGATATATAAATGCGATCAGTCGTCATTGAACCTTGATCAGTACTTAACCTAGTGTAAGGGGTGTGAGTTCTCTTTTCAGATACATAGGCACATAAACATTCATACTTTCATTCTCCATGGTTCGTGCCACGGTGTAACACTAAGTACATCAGATAGTCCCTACTTGCTCCATTTTCCTTACTTCGCAAGTGGGCCTGCATATGCACTAAGTGGTACATCGCAATAGTGTCCCAAGCTCATGATGTCCTTTTTCCATGTCTTAATGTATACTTGACTCAACACATCCTATTAATAAGACTCATTCAAGAATAATCACGAACGATGCTTAGAATAAATGCATAAATAACTAGTCCAGTCAACAATATCCAGTGTGACAATTAATATCACATATATTACCAATGCAACTCAGTCAAGTATGTCACAACGCTATTCATAATCCAATCAAGCATAACCTTCAACTGTAGTAAACAATCATCTTGCATTCAATAGATATTTAAAGTCATCAATGCATTTAAAATTCACAGTTATAAATCTTATATGCTTGAATCGTTTGAGTTTTATGATAAGAGTATTTTGAAAGACACATTTTTCTCTTCCCAAGATATGTGATTACTATGACCCACCTTCCTTCATATTACAAGTTCTAAAAATTTACTTTTAAGGACCTTACAGCTTCTAATTTTTACAAAGTAGCCTCGAACTTCATAGAATTTGCAAAATAGCCCCTAACTCAATCTTTTTATCCAAAAATAGATTTTTCATCCTATTTCTACTGAAATTACAGTCATGCCCTTGAAATTTCAGAATTTGCACAAAAACCCTAAACTTTTGAGAAATCGCATTTTGACCCCTAAACTCTATTAAAATTACAAGATAACCCAAAACTTACATTTTCCTTCCAAACACATATATTATTGTTCCAAAACCCATTTTTACAGCTTTACACCCAAAAACTCAATTTTTGTATAAAAACCCTCAAACTTTGTAAAATTATACTTTGACCCCTAACTTCACTAAAATTAAAAAATAACCCCAAAACTCATTTTTTTCTTTCAAAAACATACGTTACTGTTCCAGAGTCTATTTTTACAGTATTACACACTAAAAATATCCTGTTTTTACATAAAAGCCCCTAAACTTTGTGAAATTACATTTTTAGCCCAAAATCTCTACATAGTTACAAAAATAACTAAATCACATGTACCCACTCCATTTTCATGTAGATGCCAAATATGTAGTTAGTTTTAAAAACAAATTTTTTCTTCTATATGAACAAGCTAAGGCCAAACCCACATACCCCAAAAACCAAGTCTTTGCAAAAATTTTGAAACATGTATGAATGTGCTCCGTTTTATGTGTAGGCTCCAAATATCAACATGGTTTTTGAAGCAAAGATTACCAACATAATAAACCCTCTAAAAAAGTGACCTAACTCAAAAACATTAAACCTTACTAAAAAATTTCATAAAATACATAAAAGTAGCTCTTTTAAAGTATAGAATAAAGATATGGTATTGGGTCTTAAAATAAAAATCTCTACCTATAATAAATGAAGGTGGTCGAAAGCTTGAAGGGGAGGGAATGGTGAGCTCTTCAAAAACTTTCAAAAGAAAGGAAGAGTTTTTAGCAAAATAGCCAACTTTCAAGCACAAACATTCATCAAAACTCAAACCTTTTTAGCAAAAATTAGAAAACATAGTAAGAAAATAAATTTGAACACAAACCCCTACCCAAAAGAGGGTCTTTGTTGGAGAGTAAGGCAGCCATAAGCTCCTTAAAACTCAAGATCACAAGAAAGGAAGCAAAAGCTCCTCCTTTCTTCACAACAATAATTCAACAGGCATAAATTGGGATGTTGGACACTTTTTCTTGCAAAAATAATGGTGGATTTGGATTTTTTGGCTGGAAGAGCTATGGAAAAGTGACTTTGTTTGTTGTATTTTGTAACACCCAATTTTTCTTTTGAGTACAAATGACCGAAACCCCTAAGGTCAATTTGCCAGAATTCGAGGGCAGTAAACCGACAGTCCTTGAATGGATCAACTCAATGTTTGAAGGAGATTATATCTGTTGTGTTTGATATCTAAGGTTAAAATCTCATTTTCCGAACTTTCAACTCAAAATGACCAAAATACCCTCCGTGTTTTACGCGGGTAAAGGTGCCGTTCAGCCTAGAACTTTTCCAAGAAGTTCGAAATGATATTTTTGAGTGGGTTGTGATGTTTAGTGGGGCCCAGGAGGTCCCGAGCAGTTTTAGTACAAAATTACCATTTTGCCCCTAGAACGTGTACAGTGAGTCTAATGACGTAATTAAGCAAACCTAAGCAATATTAAGCTCTAATCAAAGATTAATTTATTTTGATAATTAATCTAGAGTCAAAATAATTTATTAAGGTTAATTATAACCTAAGATTGCTTGGTTAAACTCTAATTATCTTTTAATTCAAGATTCCTAGTCATGGAATCTTGAATAGTGTTTTCTATCTCCAATTCCTTAAATTAAGGAATTGTGCCCATACCTTCATTTGACTAAAAGAATGATTTTAAATTGTTAATCTAGCAAGAACACTCCCCTATTCAAGTCTTGACAACCTTAATTAACCATTACCTCACCTAAACACTTTCTTACAAATTCCTAATCAAAACCTTAATCAAAGACACACTTAAACACATCATTAATCCACATTTAAAAGAAACAAATTTCCTCATCCTTGGGTTGTAAATGGCCGAAGCTTCCCCCCCCCAATTCCATCACATGTTGATTTTTCTTCACTCCAAAGACCATGCTTAGGCTATACCTCAAACCATACCTCACCATGCCTTAACCATGCTTGCACCCATACCCATTCAAGAGATATTTTTCTCCTTTCCCCCAAAAGCAACCGGCCACTCCCCTCCTCTAAGGCCATCCATGAGCTCTCAATCTTCTATAAATACACTAGCTTGGAAGCCCTTAGGATCCTTTACACACTTGAGGAAACTTCAAGCTTTCTTCCCAAATACAAAGAGCTTCTTTTCTTTCCTCCTTGGCCGAGTTTTCAGCAAGGATTCAAGAGGATTTCTTTCTCTTTTCCTTTCAAGAAACAAGTTTTCCTTCATCCCTTTTCAAAGACTTCATTAGGTAGGGGTTTGTCTTCAAAGTTTTACTTGTTTTCTTTGAAAAAGTTCTAGTTTTCTCTTGGTTCAAAACTTTTTTTCTTCTTTTTTTCCTTTTCGGACTTGAAGCCTTTTCATGAGAAAAACTTTGGCTTGATGATGAGGTTTCAAGATAATGGCTTTGTTGTTGTCATGTGAGAAACCTTTAAAGCTTGAAAAACTTGGTCTTGGACCATATATGCTTTTGGTTTCCTTCCTTTTTCTTGCTTATGCTTTCGATTTTTCCTTTCTTTTCCTCCTCAAAGTTTTCGGTTTTCTTTTCCTTTCCCTTTAATGGTTTTGGTTCCTTCTTCCTTTATTTGAACAAAGTTTGTTAAAAATGTTGAGTAGATCACTAAAAGTTTTGTTAAGAAAATTAATCCTATGTTTTCAAAGAGCTCTAAACTTACCTTTGCTAACCTTAAAGTTGGTTGGCCGTTCTAAGAATTTACTCTAGATTGAAGCCCATGAGCAATAAAATAAAGAATATGACTAGTTCTTGTATGCTTGTTTAGATAAAGTGTTGAGTTTTGTGTCCATTTTCTTGAGCTTGATGATGAAATTTAAAACCAAGGGCTTCTTTGAAGACTTGATGCTAAGAACTCTAAAGCTCACTTTATGTTGTAAAGATACAAATTGGGTTAAGGTTGTAATGTTCCTCTAAAGTCTTGTAAGAGCTCTAGTTAAGATAAAATGAGTTGCATTCATGTTTATGTTTATGCCTTGCATAGCATGTTTATTTTGATGCCATCACTAAGCTCTCAAGAATAATTAAATGAACTTGCATTATCATGTTTAAATTTCCAAGCTTGCATTTTATGTTTATATTTCAAGTCATCACTTAATCTTTAAAGATAATAATGAGATTGCATATCATATTTATTTTATGCTCTCACTTTATTTTATAATGAAAAGTAAGATAAGGTGCATAGCATGTTTAAGTTTATGTCATCACCTAAATATCCTAGAGCTCAAAGACTTGCCCAAGTATCACAAGTAAAGCCTTAGAAAATGGAAGCATTCCATGAATGCCATTTCGGCCTTATGATGATGATGAAAGACTTGATGTGAGCTCATCTAATCATAAGTGCCAATAGCCTATGTCTTGGAATTTTTCCAAGCTTAGGTAAACTTAAAGAATATCATGAGCAAGATTTTATGTTTTAAATCTAATTCATGAAAAAATTATTTTAGCTACTGACCTCACCCACATTTATGTGATTCCAATGATTCCAAGAGAAAACTAGCAACTTATATGCTTTTAAATCATGAAATTATGTGACTTATTTGAGCTATATCTTCGGTTCTACCTTGTGCACTTGGCCACTGTATAAATTCTATTTTATGGTGTTAAAATGTGTAAAATTATGTTTGCATGAAGCAAGGATCGATTTAGGGAAGTTAGGAAAGAACAAGTAACTAAAAAGGACTTAAAATGAGAATTCTAGAACACTTAGATGCACAAATTGTAATTCTGTTTCAGCATAATTGGACTTAAGAAAAATGGTTTAGAATTAGTGGATATGTGTAGGAATCCCTCATAATTGGTTTAGGAGTTAATTATAGAGCTTTAGGCGAAGACGGAACTTAGAAAGGGTCAAAGACGGAGATTCTAGAACCTCGTAATCATATGGTAATTTTCTGCCCAAAGTGATGTAAGGCTGTTTGGTTATGTTAGTAAGCACAAACATTAGAGGAAATTATAGGTAATGATCCTTTAGGTGAAATAAAGATCTATAATGAAAGATAGGATAATTAGAATATAAGTTTAAGACCCGTAAGGGACAAAGCATAAGACACCATGAGATAGGAGGTGTGATGTGAGAATGAGACCGAGTGAGTATACTCGAGATGAATGTGAATGTGTTAATACCATGAATATGAGACTATATGTGTATTTGTGACATGTTGTTGTAATGATGTGGTATGTTATGCTTAAGATGTATGAGAATGCGAAATATAAATGAATTAGGAGGGTATGCTCCTTGATTAAGAGATTTACTTGATTGAGAAATTTCATGAGAATAACATGTGTGATTTGAGTTATGTGCCATGACTCAAATTTGAGGAAATTCGGGTGTAGTTGTTATGCTGCTGAATTTTCGTCAAATTTGAGGGACTTAAAGAAAGTTTGAAGAAAGATTTTATATGTGACATCCCGAGACACATTTCTCCTGCTACGTTGAGGAGAAAGGAAACCCGTGGGGTGTATGGTCGTGGAGCCATATCGAAGAAGACAATGTCACTGGTCTTAACTAGATGATGCGTTTCGAGACCAGACGTACTTCTCCTGCTACGGTGAGGAGAAGGTAAAACCGTGAGGCATCGACATCAGCCTGCCAAAGCGGACAAAGTCATGGTCTTAACCAATTGATGCGTTTCGAAGGAAAAAGTCCCATAATGGGTGATTCTTTAGGTCCCCTGCCCATACTCTGGGAGTCGGGATTATTATTTTTATGATTATGATACGCTTATCAAGAGAATAAGTAAGAACTAGTGACGACTAGTTAAGGTATGAGCTCATAGCCTAGTATCAGGGGTCGATTACTAATTTTTATACCATGATGTCACATGTTTGAGAAACGAGAAAAGATGTGAAGCATTTTGCTTATGAAAGAGAGAAGTTGATTATGAGAAAGTACATGTCACTTATATGAGAAGTAGTTATTGATGAGATGTTTTATTGGTTTGCTGCATAAAATATTGCCATGCATTCATGTTCTGCTATGCTGCATACATGTATTAAGATTCATCATAAAAGTCATGGTGTAACGCCCAATTTATACTGCTATTTAGAAATTACCAAATTACCCTAGGTAATTTTTACATATAATTTAGACCGAACAATCCTCATTAAAGGAATAAGACATTAGAAGAGAGGTTAGGAGGGTTCGTACTGAATCGCAAACCCCAATTTCTCTACGTATAAAATGACCAAAATGCCCTGAGGTCATTTTGCCCTAAAATGAGGATCGTGGGCCTCGGCCCCAAAGGGATGTTTTGACAATAATAAGGGATTGTTTGTGTTATGTGTGTTAATAGAGGAGAAGAATCTCAATTTTGAGTTCCACGCGCAAAATGACCAAAACGCCCCTATGGCGTTTAACTTCGATTGCATGCCGACTTAGCCAAACCTCACTAAAATTTTTTAAAAGATGTTTTTAAGCTATGATTGACCATTGGTTAAACCCGATGGTCCCGAGCATTTTAAGGAAAATTACCTTTTTGCCCCAGTAAATTGTACTTAAGTAATTTAAGTGATTTTAACTTGGATTCAATTCGAATTGATTTCGATTATTAACCTAGAGTTAAAAATTAATTATCTAAGGTTAAAAATAATTATTTGAGGTGATTAAAGCCTAATATTTACTTGAAGAAAAATTATATTTTCTTTTCCTTAATTACAAAGAACGCATTATTTCAAGTTTACGGTTAGAATTTCTTTAGGTAAAACCTCGTAAAACTATATTTTTTTATCTTAAGTTATGAATCTATGTTACAAATTGATTTTTACTTAAAATTAACTTCATTCATTAATGTATGATTATTTGTTTTACTTTGTCTTGAATTGACCTAAACACCTAACATTTTACCCTTTTTCACTAACCTATCAATTTCTTACCTTTTACCTAAGTAATTAAACATCTAATACATGATTTCCCACTAAAAAATAAAAGCCAATCTGATCATAAGTGGACCAGAAAATGAAGCCAGCTAATGCCCAAATTGTGCACTAAACATAATGCCAAAATTTACCATAAAACAAGGAACCTTGAAACATGATTTCATGTTTTAAGCCACCAAGCAAGAAAATGATTTTTTTCCTCCCTTTGTTCCCCATTAAAATCTGCCACTTATGCCTCCTCCTCCTGTCCATACATGAGCTTGAATTCCTCTATAAATATGCTTACTTGAGGAGTCTTGGAAAGCTTTGCTCATACTTACACATTTCTAGTTTTTACGAAGCACAAATGCTTTCTTTCTTCCTCCCCTTGGCCGAAATTCTTACTTCAAGTTTTCAAGAAGATTTTCTTTCATTTCACTCAAAGAAACCAAGTTCTTTTCCTTTCCTTCAAACCAAATTAGGTAGGGTGTTGTTTCTAAGTTCATTTTATGCTATGACAAGTTATGTTTCTAGCTCAAAATGTTAAATTAATGAACCTTTCTATGGCTTTATCAATTCGGTTTCCTTCCCTTTTTCTTTAATGGTTTTGGCCAAATGGCCTAAGTAGGAATGAAATGATGGCTTGATGATGAGGACCTTAAGTGTGGGTTGTAAATCTATCACCAGTTAGGCCTCTAAAGCTTGAAAGTTCCACTTGATGTAAAACTTTAAGGAATAATGTTTTTATGCTAACCTTGAACTTAGAACTCTATGTAAAAATAGTTTTCATTATGATTGATTTCAAAAAGTGTTGATGTTCATCTTTAAATCCATTTCTTTGAGCTTGATGATGAGGTTCAAGCTATAAGGTTGTCTTTGACACTTTGGCATAAAGAACTCTAAAGTTCACTTTGTCTTGCTAAGATATATATTGGGTTAAATTTATATTCCTCTAAAGTCTTGGTGGAGCTATAGTAAAGAAATAAAATGAACTTGCATCCATGCTTAAGTTTATGCCTTGCACATCATGTTTACTTTTAATGTCATCACTAAATTCTCAAGCTTTCATTTTACCCCGACCTCTCCCTACGGCGATGATTTGATCTGTGAGAGGACACGGCCCCTTGACGAACCCGCCGTGCCCGACCTTTGTCTTCGCGGTGCACGACTATCTGAGTACGTGCCGCTCATACCTCGCTATGGGAGGGACTTGTCAGGATTCTTCGTCGACCTCTATTCGGAGGGTTCGCCCTTCGATGCCTTTGGTCATCGGTAGAGGTAGCGAGGACACGGTCTAGCCGAGGCTTGTGAGGGGTGTACGTCAGCCCGAGGCGCCCTCGCCGAGGGGAGGCCATGTCACTCGCCAATCCGCATGCCCACCCTCTTCATTGGGCTACATCCGAGATTCGGCAGTTTGAGGGCTACGTTTCCTTGTTCAGAGGATTAGCGTCATCTGTAGGCTTTAGAAGGGAGGGTTTGCTTTTAGCCGGTTGTATCTTTTAGGGCACTAATGTATTTGCCTGTTTATGATTCTGTTTCTTTTCTTGTACTTTATGTTTCTTGTACTTCAAGCTCTACCCACTTACATGGGTATGACTACGTCTTTTTATATTTAAGTTGATGTACCAAACTACAATATTTACTATTATGATGGTTGCTTCTAAGGTTGAGGTGTCTTATTTACTTTTGTATTGCATGATTTATTTTCCCCTTCTCTTTACGTTCGCTTATGTAATACGCGATGGCTCGCATTTTGTTTTACATATTTCAAAAAAAAAAAATTTACCCTTATTTTCCGCTAAGTGGTTTTACAAAGATGTTTAAAAGGGGAAGTAATAACTAATAATTAATCTTAATACGTCCTAGGCATGTTGGGTTAAATATTAGGGTGTTACATATTTGGTGGAGAAATGACGATGTTATAAGGTTGGAGGTAGATAGTGGAGTTGAGAGAAAATGAAATGGAGTGTTTCTTGCCAAGGAAAGAAATGAAATCTGGTCCTATAGGCAGAGAGGGTGGCGGCACTTCATGATAAGAGGGAGTAGTTAGGTTAAGGTTAAGGGTATACTAGGGTTTAGGTGAAAAAGGTGGGGTAGTTTAGGTAGAAGTGTACTAATTAGGGGTAGTTTAGTAAAAGCAATGCTCAAAATAGGATTAACTTGGTCTAACTAAGATTAATTTGAATTAATCATCATTAAATGTGCCATTAGTCATAATAAAGTAGCTTTTGTTCTTAAGAGTGTCATAATGTGTAGTTATTACAAGACAAGAGTAGTAGGTGATGATATCACCATGTCTCCTTTTTGTCTTTAAAAGTGGAATTAAGTTTCCTTAATCATATTTGGGCATCAATTAACTCAAAATAATTATTTTGACTCAAGATTAATTAATAAAAATAAATTATCTTTAATTAGAGCATAATATTACCTATATTTCCTTAATTACTTTAATTAAACTTAATTAGCATTGACTAGGGGCAAAATTATAATTTTACATAGAAACGCTCAGGACTCACCCTAACATCAAATATCCCCTCAAATTAACATATTCAACTCCTGGGTGATGGGTCGGTTATCACTTAATCCCACGTTAAATTACCTTAGGGGCATTTTGATAATTTCCCAGGGAAAACTTGAGAATTGCGATTTTCACACCGATTATTATCTAAAACACATAGTTTCCTTCAAACATTGAACTAACCCTTTGAGGATGGCCAGGGCTGGCCATCCTCGAATCTCATGCAAGAATGACCTCAAGGGCATTTTGGTCATTTTGCATAGAAGGGAAAATCAGGGCATTACATTTTTCCCATTCTTAAAAGAATTTCGTCCTTGAAATTGTTACCTGAAAATAACTCCGGTGATGTAGCCTCATCTCAACTTCTAACTTGAGGTAAACTCCTAGCATTCCCCCTCCCCCATGCCACCTTTACCAAGGGTCCAAGTCTTGTTCCTCAAATTGACCCTACGATCTGTGATGCGGGTCGATGGTAAGCTAAAGGGTAGATCATCTTTTAATTGTATTATTTCTGGTGACAAGACATGACTTAGATTGGAGTAGTATTTACGCAACTAGGATACATGGAAGAAATTGTGTAGGTTTGACAAATGTGGGGGTAAGGCAATGCTATATGCAACAAATCAGACTCTATCAAGGATTAGGAAGGGACCTAAGAACTTAAGGCTAAGTTCTTTATTGTCATGACACGTCCTATTCCTGTGGTAAGGGTAATTTTTAGGAAAACATGCTCTCCAACCTGAAACTCTAGGGGCTTCCTCCTTTTCTAGCATAACTCTTTTTTCTCTCTGCTATGAGGATTCTTTCCCTAATTTTCTTAATCTGCTTGGTGGTTGGTCGCACTAACTCTGGCCTAAGCAAACTCTCTCTCCTGCCTCAAACCAAAATATGGGAGAACGACACTTCCTCCCTTACAAAGCCTTGAAGAGTGCCATCCCAATACTAGCATGATAACTATTGTTGTAGGAAAACTCCACCAAAGGCAAGCACTCATCCTAGCTTCCCCTCTCATCTAAAACATAGGCTCTCAATATATTCTCCAATGTCTGAATAGTCCTCTCAAACTAACCATCAATTTGGGGGTAGTAATGTGCTCAAACATAACCTCGGCCCAAAAGCCTTTTGCAAGGCTCCCCAAAACCATGACATAAACTTCGGATCTTGATCCAAGACTATCATCGAAGGCACACCATGCAATCCCACTATCTTATCAATGTTCAATCTCACCAACCTCTCCAATGGATATGTGACTCTAATTGGTATGAAGTGGGAGACTTAGTCAGTTGGTCCATAATCACCCATATAGAGTTGTGACCTGCCTGGATCCTAGGTAAGCCAGTCATGAAATCCATGGATATGTCCTCCCACTTCCAAACAGGAATGGGTAATGGTTGCAACAAACCCGAGGCCGTTGATGGTCTATCTTGACTCTATGGTATACAAGGCATTTACTTACCCACTCAGCTACATCCTTCTTCAAGCCTTGGCCACCAAAACATTTGCTTCAAGTCATGATACATCTTCGTTGCTCCTGGATGAATAGTGAAATGACTCTTATGAGCCTCCTCTAGGATAATTCTATGAAGGTCACCAATTGGTACACAAATCCTCCCTTCAAACCTCCAGTCCATTAGCTCTTAACTCAAAACCCTTCATCTTCTCTCTTCTATAATTTTTACCAACTTCTTAAACTCTTCATCTTCCTTCTGAGCTTGAGCAACTTGCACCTCAAATTCGCTTATCACACGGATTTGGCATATCTTTATGCTAGTGGGGTAAGGGAAACTCCAAGGTTTAGGCCTCTAAACTTTTCTATCAGCTCAAAATCCTTCACCATCAAATGAGACACACGTAGTGACTTTTACTAAGAGCATCGCCACTACATTTGCCTTCTCAGGGTAGTAATTGAATCCAAAGGCATAATCCTTTAGCAACTTCATCCACCTCCTTTGCCTCATATTGAGTTCTTTATGATCAAAAAGATACTTCAAGCTCTTAAAAGACCTCAAACTTCACACCATACAAATGGTGCCTCCAAGACTTCAGGGCAAACACTGCCGTCGCTAACTCTAAATCATGGCTGGGATAATTAAGCTCATGTGGCTTTAACTCTGAAAAGCATAAGCCACCACCTTTCGTGTTGCATGAGTACATTTCCCAAGCCACGTCCAGAAGCATCACAAAACACCTCAAAGGGTTCTCTTGGGTCAAGTAAAACTAACACAGGGTGAGAGTCAATTTGCCCTTTAACTCCAAAAAGCTTGCTTCACACTCATTGGTCCAAACGAAAGGGGCATATTTTTGAGTTAGCTTAGTTAGGGGTACGGCAATCTAGGAAAAACTTTGGATAAACCTATGGCAATATCTAGCTAAGGCTAGAAAGCTATGAATCTCGGTCATAGTGGTAGATCACTCCCAGTTCATCACCGCTTCAACCTTACTTGGATCCACTACAATCCTACCACTAGACATCACATGACCTAAGAATTTCACCTCCTCTAACTCGAACTCACACTTGGACAACTTAGCATAAAGCTTCTTTTCTCTAGAATATCTAAAACCATCCTAAGGTGACTCTCATGCTCCTCTAATGTCCTGGAATAGATGAGGATATCATTTATGAAAACCACCACGAACTGGTATAGGTAAGGTCTGAATATCTGGTTCATATAATCCATGGACATTGCAGGGGCATTCATCAGCCCAAAGGACATAACTAAACTCATAGTGCCTATACCTTGTCCTAAAAGTAGTCTTGGGTAGATCCTTCTCTCTTACGCATTTAATGGTACCAAGACCGTAGATCAATTTTGAAAATACTAGTGCTCCTCTCAACTGATCCATAAGGTCATCAATCCTAGGAAAGGGATAGTTATTCTTCATGGTAATTTTGTTTAGTTGCCTATAATCTACACACAATCACATACTCTCATCCTTCTTTTTCACAAAAAGTCCTGGTACCCCCCAAGGAGAAGCACTCGGTCTAACAAATCTCTTTTCTAACAACTCTTCCAACTACGTCTTAAGCTCCACTAACTTGGCTGGTGACATCCTATAAGGCGCTATGGATATTGGTCCTATCCCAGGTACCAGGTCAATGGAGAACTCTACCTCACGAACCGGGGAAACTTCGAGATCTCCTCAGTAAAGACATCAACATTCTAATTCAAGTTAGAATCCTCTCAAGGTTCTACTCTAGGTCAACCTCACTAGTGGCTAGGAGAACAAATCATCTACTCATGACCCACAATAGTTCAAGTCAATGGCATTTAGTAAAAGATTCAAGGGTTCGCAGGCATGATTGACTCAACGGAAATATCAGATTTGGCATAACAATCTAACAATACATGAGCAAATAACCAGCCATACCCAAAATTATACCCAAACTAGACATAGGTAAATAGATAAGATCAGAAGTAAAGTTTCTTCCATCTATGCGGTAATGACAATCTAAGCAAACAAGACAAGTTTTGACAGGTTTTGCGGTAGGAGTAGACACATAGAAGTCAAATGGTAACTCAATATAGGAAGGTTCCAAGCATAATGCATGATCATGTGAGATAAATGGGTGGGTCATACCAGAATCATACAATACAATTAAACTACATCCATTAACCTCGCACTTACCATGAATAAGCTTGTCGAACCGAGTGGCTTCTTCAACTATCATGGTAAAGACCCTACCTTGCTATTGGGGATGGGTGAAAGGAGCTTGCCTAGGCCTCTGTAGTCTCTACTCAAGTGTCCTGGCTTTCCGCAATGGTAAACGAGCTTGGCCTGCAAGCACACGAGTGACGTGGTTCTTTCTACATCTACTCCAGGGAGTAGGTGTAGTGGTAGATGCTCCTCTGAGTACGGGTGCGGGGTCGTAGGGGTACACTCAGATGCTACGTGCCCTTAGTACCTGCAGAACACTGTCCCTAGTGCGCTGTCCTCCAATTGGAAAGCCTCTCCTATGGCCATCCTGCTTAAAATTCTACCCCTATGGCACTATCCTCTGCCTAAAAGCTAGATCAAACTCCAACCTTCCTCTCTTTTGTCTTCTATGATTCAGTAGGTGTTTGTAGACTC
This sequence comes from Dalbergia oliveri, assembly GCA_030441495.1. Classification (NCBI taxonomy): domain Eukaryota; kingdom Viridiplantae; phylum Streptophyta; class Magnoliopsida; order Fabales; family Fabaceae; genus Dalbergia; species Dalbergia oliveri. The sequence continues at coordinate 3,512,326 of JAMLFY010000013.1, read as the reverse complement.
ACGAACTTTCTGATCCCTAGATGTTCCACAGCCTCTTTCTCTTGGGCTTCAATCCTTCAATGAACTTGTCTTACTTCCACTCGTCAGTCGGGCCCCTGGTGGTATGGGAGAACCTAAGCAATTCCTCAAACTTAGCAGTGTAGGCAGGTACAGTCATGGTTCCTTGTTTCAAGGTAAACTGCATCTCTTTTCGTATCGCACTAACTCGAGAAGTGCTTAGCATAGAAGTACCCCTTGAAGATATCCCAGGTCACGGAGGTGGCAGCCTCAGCTGTCCTCCTTATATGAGTCCACCATGCCTGACCATCGCTCTCCAGCATGAATATGGCATAGGTCACCTGCTCCTTAGAGCATCGCGGAATGGAGAAAATCTTATCCATCTCCTTCAGACGTATTCGTAGCCTCAGGGTCAAAAGCCCTAAAAATATGAAGGAAGAGTAGCCTTAAACACTTGATACCCATCTTTTTCAGCTCCATTGTCATTTGTCTTCTTGCACGTCTCGAGGTCTTCCTCATTGTGATCCATGCAGTTCGACATATGCTAGAAAGCCTTTGTAATCTCCTTCAAAGTACCTAGCACCTCCCCATCTTAGGAGCTACAGGAGTCTATGTCCTAGCACGCCTACCTGGTGCCATTAGTCCCAGGGCACCTATGTGCCATCAGTCCCTGAGTGCAAAAAACAAGAAATATTGAGGTGATAAGACTCAACTCTCAATTAAGTTAACCTAGTGACCGTGCCAAGCAAGTAAACGGTCATGCATCTCTAACCTATAACCTATCATGTAGAAAAACGCTAGCATGACATAAACTATCGTACCTATGCAACAAAAGCATAATGGTTCCAACCCTTAGGCTCCACTAGAGTTGAACCAGGCTCTAATACCAAAATGTAACCCCTTAACGCATAACAAAGTATGCTCGAGTCGTATTTAGTTTTAACGTTAAAGAATCATTCCTTGGAACCTTAGCTTAATCTTGACTTTTCATAAATACTTAGTGGAAAATACGAGCCATTTTTTTTTAGACATTACTTTCAAAAGTATAAGCCTTCATGCATAAATAGTATTTGACACTAAACCATATAGATATAAGCGAACATACAACATGAAATTATCATATAAGCACTAAGACTATCTCAAGCCATACATATATATATATATATATATATATATATATATATAATATAATATAATCTAGCATAAGAGCCTTGGCACTCACAAAATATCGAATATGTATAATTGTGCCACATTGCATAACCAACTAACTATCTACTAAAGCCGAGATACATAGAAAAAAAGCTTAATAGATAAGCATGTCAAATGGCCACATGGGTTCGGCATACAGTAATCCAAACAAAAAAGATAGTCATATGTCAAGAGATATAAGTGGGATAAATATCTAATAATCCTAACAATGTCTCCAGGGCTATATTTATTCATCCTGAACTCAAACATCAGCTACCGGCATGTCCTACTCATCTTGAGACGTACATGGAAATTTAAATGGGGTGAGAATCTTAATGAATCTCAGTAGTAGTAAAACATACATGGTGTCATTATCGTACGTCTCTGGCCTACTTGGTTTATTATAGAAAAGGTGTACATGCCACAATGGGGTCCAAATTTAGAGATTTTGTAAATGTTATTATTAAGTGGACATTTCATTTTAATATGGTCTTGATCATGAATGCATCAAGTTAGATATGTATATGCATGATAATGGTGTCACATTGAAATATATGTTTCATAAGGGCATATGAATGCATGGAGAGAATAAATATATCACTTAGACTGCATGCATGCATAAAACAATTAATCATAATATCGTAAGTACATGCATGCATGAAAAGAGATGAACATAATCTTGTACACATACATGCATGCATGAAAGAAGCGAACATATATAATCAGCAGACACAAGACTTTGAACTTTCTTTGAACATAGATCATCTTCACTTATTCATTAACCTCTCAGGAGCCCTAGGCTATGAGCTCATACCTAACATATACAATGCGATCACCATCATTGAACCTCGATCAGTACCTAACCTTTGACTAGTCATAAATAATATTCATCATTATGATATGTAAATTGTAACATCCTAGTTCTTTTCTTTAAAAATTGATTGAGGAATGGTTAATGAGAATATTAAGATTCTGATAGATGTAGTTGTGATGAGAACAACTCTATGAGTGAGCACAAAAAAATAAAAAAAGTGTTTTGTGGGTCCGCAGGCTCTGGGAAGACTAAAATCCAATTTAGGACTTGGAGGTGCCCAAAGTTAGGAAAATATGAGAATAAGGTTATAAATGTGTGGGAATGACAATTTTAAGCCTAGAATTAATTTTCGGGGCAATCCAATTTTATCGGGTAAGGTGTTTACTCGTTCGGTAAAATTTCGGTGTGTGATTTTTACACTGAAAGATATTTCTATCATCACCAATAAATGATATCCATCCATTTTAGACAAGTGGAAGGCCAAGATTTGATCTTGGATTCCAAGATTTAATCCTAACCATCCACTTGTCTTCCTTGCATCATGAGTCATCATAACATCTTTCTTTACTCATGATGACTCATATAACACCAAGCCAACTTCTTCCCTAAGCCTAGAAGGATTTTCGGCAGCAAGAGAAGAGGAACCAGCCACCATTTTTATTCCTTTGAGCTTCCCTTTGAGTTCTAACCCAAAAACTCTAAGTTAGAGTTATTGAAACCTTAATGTTCTTTCATTAAACTTGTTCTACACCTTGAGCTCTACAAATCTAACCAAAAAATCTCCATCCATCATCAAACCTTATCTTACTACCTCACTCCTCTCTGATTTAGGAAGGGTTTGAAATTGGTTTGGGAGCTTTGGAGGAGAAGGAATCAAGCTTGGACAATCTTGAAGCTAAGGAGCTACTAGGCCACTCAAAGTAGGGTTTTTGGCTTTTTTTGTCAATTTTCTGATCTATTTTTGGGTTGAACTAGGTCTGAAATTTTTTATTGTATTGGTTGATATTATGTTGAAATTGATGTATTAATTTTGGTGGTGGGTTTGGATGGTGTTAGAAAAGGGTTTTTATCAAAGGAAATTAGGACTAGGTTGTTGGATTCCTAGTTGCCCTAGCAGTAATTATGCACAAATTTTCTAGTATAGTTGTGGGTAATTTCATGAGCTATAAAAATTATATGTTGTATTTGACATCTTAAACTAACTAATGAATTTTGTTGGGTGTTGATTTTAAAGTTTACTGCCTCAAAAAATCAAGAACCGAAATATGACTGATGTTGTCTTGGTTGTTGAAACTAAAGCAATAAACTTGTCTGAATTTATTATCATAGCAATTGATTGAATTAGCTCATGAAATTTACATGAAGTTAGTAACATATTGACGTATCACTATAAATTTTCTTGTGCCTTGATTCCATCAATTACTAGGGTAAAAATTTTGGGAACTCGGGTTTACTGAATTGGTGGCCTCGCCACTAAATTTGTACATTTCCTGAAGATGCTATAGAGCTCTGTTTGTCCTAAAATTTTTATAGGTTATTCTAGACACATTGAAGTGTCATGTAGAATTTTTGTGGCTCTTTAAATGGCCGTTTGTTATGGCAATTAAAAATTGTACCTGAGAATTAATTCTGCCAAGGTGCTGGAATGTGAGGGTGGTTGAAAATTTATGATAGTATGATACCTTTTCCAAGTCTATGAATCCATGCTGATTATTTCAATTACTTATTCATGAGACATAAAGGAACCTATAATATAATTGAATACCTATTTGTAAGATAAGCATGTTTTGAGAAAGGAAAAAGAAGTACATAATGCAGTTATGTGAGAAAGTACAGAAATAGTATGTATAAATTCTGTTGTTGCATGTTTGAACATATGGGGAAAACAAAAACAAGGCCTAAATGGAATAGAGGGGGAAGGCAAAAGTAAGGACTTCTCTTGAAAATTTATAAGTCGGTAGATGTATCCTCTAGGAATAGAACTATGTGTGATTTGGAAATGGAAAAAAATAAAGTTGAATGATCACGAATAGGAATGAGCACATGTCCTAGCAGTCTATTGTCCTTTATGAAATTATTAACAGATGCCTGCTCCATATGGAATTAGGCCTTCCCTATGTTGACAAATTGAGGAAAATACATGGAATTGAACCTATGGATGCAAATAATAGTACATAATTAATTACGTGGTGCCATTCTAAGTTCCTATAATCTATATATTTTAGCATTGATGCTTACGATCTTTATATGAATGATTTATATGCATAAATTCCTTACCTATTTTGTATAGTATCTAAGGGAATTACCCTGAGAATTTTATAGTATTCTTACCCCTAGCTGTATGTATTGTATTACTTAGATTCGCAGATGCCATCACTGGTATTCTTCCTTGACTCGCCACAATGGGTGTAGTAGTACGACTCGGCACTTGACTCTTTGTATGTTGTAGGTTACTCCAGTTTCGCGTATATATGTTTTTCGACCATTCCTTTAGTACGTCGATTTTTCAGTAGATTTCGACCTCGCTTTCCCCTACGACGGAGTGCCTCTATATGGCACACCTTGACGTATTTGAGGTTCCACTTGCTCCACCAGCACACCGCTCAGTAGATGCACCCATTTCTTCATCCTCCTCTTCAGACTCTGACCCTTGAGGGCTAGACGCTGGAAGCGAGGTCATCGTCCTGATGGCCAACGGCTTCCTGTAGGAGGAGGCGAGTCTTCAGAGACTGTTGGCATGTACATAGAAGTAGTATAGAGTCCTTTAGATCGATGTACTATTAGTTTTCTTTTGCTTCGTCTCTATATGACATTTTGTCGGGCTGAATATTTGAGCAGGTTAGGTATAAGGTAGGGGGACTAGCCTCATTGACAAGAGTTCTTGACTAGTTAGGGGTTGTTTCATTGGCTTTTCTTTTATGATGTTTATATATGTGAATATGGTTGTAGCAACATATGTATCAAAGTTTCTTTATTCCTATATTTCGACTAGTATGGGTCACAGATGTAAGTAATACGCTGCTAATTGCTGTGTCAATACTCGAGAGAATATAGTAATTAGTAGGGTGTTACATAAATGCGATCAGTCGTCATTGAACCTCAATTGGTCCTGAACCTAGTGTAAGGGGGTGTGAGTTATCTTTTAGATACATAGGCACAATATTCATACTTTCGTTCTCCATGGTTTGTGCCATGGTGTCACACTTAGTACATCCGATAATCCCTACTTGCTCCACTTTCCTTACTTTGCAAGTAGGCCCACATATGCACTAAGTGGTATACTGCAATAATGTTCCAAGCTCATGATGTCCTTTATCCATGTCTTAATGCATACTTGACTCAACACATCTCATTAATAAGACTCATTTAAGAATAATCACGAACAATGCTTAGAATAAATGCATAAATAACTAGTCCAATCAACAATATCCAAGTATGACAATTAATATCGCATATATTACCAATGTAACTCAGTCAAGTATGTTATAATAGTTATTCATAATCCAATCAAGCATAACCTTCAATTGCAGTAAACAATCATCTTGCATTCAATAGATATTTAAGAGTCATAGTGCATTTAAAATTCAGTTATAAATCTCATCTACTATACGGTTTGAGTTTTATGATAAGAGTATTTTGAAAGACACATTTTTCCTCTTCTCAAGGTATGTGATTACTATGGCCCACCTTCCTTCATGTTACAAGTTCTAAAAATTTACTTTTGAGGACCTTATAACTTCTAATTTTTACAAAGTAGCCTTGAACTTCATAGAATTTGCAAAATAGCCCCTAACTTAATCTTTTCATCCAAAAACAAATTTTTCATCCTATTCCTACTGAAATTATAGTCATGCTCAGGAAATTTCAAAATTTGCACAAAACCCTAGACTTTTGAGAAATCATATTTTGACCCCTAAACTCTACTAAAATTACAAGATAACCCCAAAACTCACTTTTTCCTTCCAAACACATGTATTACTGTTCCAGAACCCATTTTACAGCTTTACACCCAAAAACTCAATTTTTGCATAAAAACCCTCAAACTTTATAAAATTACACTTTGATCCCTAGCTTTACAAAAATTAAAAAATAACCCCAAAACTCATTTTTTTTTCCTTTCAAACACATACGTTACTGTTCGGAGTTTATTTTACAGTAGTATACACTCAAAATATTTAGTTTTTACATAAAAGCCCCTAAACTTTGTGAAATTATATTTTTAGCTCAAAATCTCTACATAGTCACAAAAATACCCAAATCACATGTACCCATTCCATTGTTCATGTAGTTTCCAAATATGTGGTTAGTTTTAAAAATAAAATTTTGCTTCCATATGAACAAGCTAAGGCCGAACCCACATACCCCAAAAACCAAGTCTTTGCAAAAGTTTTGAAACATGCATGAATGTGCTCCTTTTTTGTGTAGGTTCTAAGGCCCGTTTGGACAACAGCTTAATTAAGGCCTTCTATAAAAGTAGCTTATGTCAAAAGGTCTTATATCAAAAGTAACTTATAAATAAGTTATTTTGTGTTTGGTTGTCAGTAACACAAGTGCTTATTTTGAAATTGTAGTATTTGGTTAACTAACATTAAAATTGCTTATATATAGAAAAAGATTTTTTTCCTTGAATATTTATTAAAAAATATTAAAAAATTTATTTCAACATTTTTTGTCGCAAAAAATTTTAAATTGACAAAGTTAAATATTTGAGTTATTATTCTTATTTTAAAAATTAACATTATGTCAAAAATATTCAACTTGTTAAAGTAAAGGTAATATATTTGATTGAGTTTCTATTAGTTTTAATTTAATATTTATTTATTTATATAGAAGAGTACAAACTTGTATGAATGAAATTTATTATATTTTTATTTATATATTTTTTACTTTAATTTGACTTTATATTTTAAAAGTAATTATTTGATATTAAGTTAAGATGTATAATTCACATAAAAAAAAAGGTTAACTAAGAAACATCAAAGAAATCACAATCACAAAGACTTCCAATATTGATTGTTGAAATTCATAAACGATATCATTACAGTGCTTTAAATAAACAACAAAGAAAGAAAATAAGCAATAGATGAAAGTTGGATAGGAGGGTGTGTCCAGCTTGCAATGATGGTTGAAACCCAAAAGAAAATAAAAAGAGAAAAAGTTACCTAGGAAGAATAGTGGAAGGTGTGGCATGGGCAGGTAGCTGTCCTGGCGGCAGATATGGGAAACATTTTGCCGAGGAAAAGACGAAACTCTATAAGAAAAGAATGTAATGATGTATCAAGAAGTGACTTCTATAGAAAGTAAAAGTCATCTATTTTAACTTCTCTATAAGCTCTTAAATGACTTTGGAGAAATTACAAGTTATCTTTGTAATTTGATCCAAACACTAGTAGTATGACTTTTGACTATCCAAAAGTTGGCAGAAGTCAAAAGTACCTGTATCCAAATGGGCCCTAAATATCAACATGGTTTTTGAAGTAAAGATTACCAACAAAATAAACCCTCTAAAAAAGTGACCTAACTCAAAAATATTAAAGCTTACTCAAAAATTTCATAAAATAAATAAAAGTAGCTCTTTTAAAGTGTAGAATAAAGGGAATTATGAGCTCTTCAAAAAATTTCAAAAAAAGGAAGAGTTTTGAGCAAAATAATCAACTTTCAAGCACAAACATTCATCAAAACTCAAATCTTTTTAGCAAAAATTAGAAACAACAGTAAGAAAATAAATTTGAACACAAACCCTACCCAGGGGTCTTGGTTGGAGCGTAAGGCAGTCATAAGCTCCTTGAAACTCAAGATCACAAGAAAGGAAGTAAAAGCTCCTCCTTTCTTCACAACAACAATTCAGCCAAGTAGAAAAGGAGATGTTGGAGGCTGTTTCTTGCAAAAATAATGGTTGATTTGGGTTTGTTGGGTGGAAGAGCTATGAAAAAGTGTCTTTGTTTGTTAGATTTGATGGAGAAATAAAGAAGTTATGAGGTTGGAGGTGATGGAGGTAGATAGTGGAGTTGAGAGAAAGTGAAATGGAGTGTTTCTTTGCAAAAAAATGAAATCTGGTGCTATAGGTAGAGAGGTGGCGTCACTTTCATGATAAGAGGGAGTAGTTAGGTTAAGGTTAAGGGTATACTAGGGTTTAGGTGAAAAAGGTGGGGTAGTTTAGGTAGAAAGTATACTAATTAAGGATAGTTTAGTAAAAGCAATGGTCAAAATAGGATTAACTTGGTCTAACTAAGATTAATTTGAATTAATCATCATTAAAGGTGCCATTAGTCAGAATAAAGTAGCTTTTTTCTTAAAAGTGTCATAATATGTTGTCACTACAAGACAAGAGTAGTAGGTGGTGACATCACCATGTCTCCTCTTTGTCTTTAAGAGTGGAATTAAGTTTCCTTAATCATATTTGGGCCTCAATTAACTCAAAATAATTATTTTGACTCAAGATTAATTAATAAAAATAAATTATATTTAATTAGAGCCTAATATTGTCTATATTCCCTTAATTACTTTAATTAAGCTTAATTAGCATTGATTAGGGTTAAAATGATAAAATATCCCCAAGACTCGCCTTAACATAAAATATCCCCTCAAATTAGCATATCCAACTCCTGGGTGATAAGGCCGGTCATCACTTAATCACACATTAAATTACCTCAGGGGGCATTTTGGTAATTTTATGCGGAAAACTTAGGAATTATGATTTTTGCATCGATTACCATCTAAAACACATATAGTCCCTTTCAAACATTGAACTAACCCTTTGAGGATAGCTGGGCTATCCTTGATTCTTGTACAAGAATGATCTAAGGGACATTTTGGTCATTTTGCACAGAAGGTAAAATTGGGCATTACAATACTCATCTCAAATTCACTTTGCATCAGTTTAGAAAACTTTTCGTAGAAAGAATGATCAGAGGGGCCAAATATAATGTCATCAACATATATTTGAACTATCAGAAAGTGATTATTTTGTTCAAGAGTAAAAAAAGTAGTGTCAACATTATCTCTCTTGAACCCATTCTTCAGTAAGAAAGTGCTAGTCTTTCATACCAAGCTCGAGGAGCTTTTTTAGACCATAGAGAGCCTTTGTTAGTGCAAGACATGGTTGGAAAGGTCTTCATTCTCAAAACCAGAAGGTTGCTTCACATATACTTCCTTAGAGGAATCCATTTAGAATGCAGACTTAACATCCATTTGGTAGAAAGTGAATCCCTTGAAGGCAACAAAAGCAAGTGGCATTCTGATGGTTTCAAGCCTAGCTCCTGGTGTAAAGGTTTCATCATAATCAATTCTCTCTTGTTGATTATAACCTTGTGCAACTTGCTTTGTTTTGAGTGAACTTGCTAGCTTCATCAAGCTTATTCCTGAACACCCACTTTGTATTGATGATAGTTTTTCCTTTCAGTCTTTTGACAAGCATATAGACTTTGCTTTTCTCAAACTGATTTAGCTTTTCTTGCATTGCATCCACCCAACTTTGATCAATTAATGCTTCTTCAATGCATTCAGGTTCAATGGTGGAGATGAAAGCACATTTTGATATATTTCTAAGGGATGATCTGGTTCTCACATCCTTGGAAATATCTCTAAGAATTCTGTTATGAGAAACTACCTTTAAATCAGAAACTCCATTGAGTTTCTAGCTTGAGGTTCTTTAGCTTCTCCTTCATCTTCAGATTGCTCTTCTTCATGTTCAGAGATATAACTTTCTACTTGCTTTGGAATTCTGAGCAAGCTTTCTAAAGTGCCTTTGTTCTAGAGTTTACTTTCTGAGGGCCTAACTTTCATCTGCTTGCTTTCAAAATCTTCCTGAGACTCAATTTCTCAAGACTTTCCTAATTCTTCGAGATCATTAGCAAAGTCTTTCTTAAGCTCCTTGAATTTTATGTGAATAGTCTCTTCAACGCATAGTATTCTCTTATTATATACTCTGTAAGCTTTAGTGATAGAAAATGCCATCATCAAACTTGGAATCAAACTTTGCAAGTTTGTTCCTAGTGTTAAGGATAAAGCATAATAAGCCAAAAATGTAGAATTATGAAATGTTCTACCTTTCCATAGCTCATAGAGAGTCTTCTTGAGGATAGATCTTAGAAAGATTCTATTTTGTATATAACATGAGGTATTTAGGTCTAAGCCCAAAAACTTTTTGATAAACCGCTTTCTAAAAGCATTGTCCTGACCATCTCTTAGAAGCTTTTGTTTTTCCTTCAGTAACCCCATTTTGCTAGGAGTTCTAGGTGCAGAAAACTCATGAAGGATGCCATGTTTTTACAAAACTCTTCAAAAATATGATTTTCAAATTCTCTTCCATGATCAAATCTGAGAGATTTGAGAATTTTTCTATGCAAACATGTTTTACAAACACTTTGAATCTCTCGACCACCTCATCCTTAGAAGCTAGGAAGATAACCCAGGTAAATCTAGAGTAGTCATCACTATGACAAGGCAATATCTCTTGGTAAGAATTGCAGTCTTGGTTGGTCCAAAGAGATCCACATGTAAAAGCTTAAGTGGTCTAGTGGTTGAAACCACATGTTTGTTATGGAAAGAAGCTTTGGTTTGCTTACCTTTCTCACAGAAATCACAAGTTGAATCATTGTCAAATCTGATCTTCGGTAGGCCTTTAACTAGCTCTTTCTGAGAGAGCTCATAAATGAGCTTCATATGAGCATGCCTAAGCTTCTTATGCCACAATCACTTTTCATCCATGAAGGATGCAAAACATTTTACATCTTGATCTTGTAGGTCATCCAAGAATAACATATACGTGTTATCAAGCCTTTTACAGAATAACTTGTCCAAAAGTAGGACTTACTATCTTGCATGCATGAGCATTAAAAACAACATTAAAGCCTTGGTCAGGAACTAGCTGATACTTAACAAATTGTGAGCCAGACTATCAACAAACAACACATCAGAAATTTGGTGAGAATCATCCTTACCAACATTTCCTATGCCTGTGACCTTAGCCTTACCTCCATCAGCAAACTTTATTGATCCAAATTTTACGATACTAATTCTTGAACCATCTTCTAGATCAGACATGTACCTGGAACAACCACTGTCCATGTATTACTTATTGTTAGGTTTCACGTGCGTTCTTAGGTAAACCTCCAATAACAGTTTTATTTTAGATACCCAGATTTTTTTGGGTCCTTTTGGGTTAGTCTTTTGGGAGGAAAGTTTTCCAACCTTTTTGACAGACTTTTTCTCATGAAACATTTGTAAGGTGGATGTCCCTTCTTAAAAGCAGAAAGTACAAGAAGCCTTGTTTTTTATTTTCTTAAGCTAAGTTAGCTTTGCTTTCTCATCTATTTTCTTCTTCATATCCAACCCAGTTTTTAAAAATATGGTCTCTGACCTCCAAGCATTAGATCAAGATTCTTTGATCTATTTACCATTTTTTCAAGGTCAGATTCAATAAGCTTTGGAGTTCTCTCTAGCTTAGAAATAACTTTCTAAGTGTTCTCATTTTTACTTGAGACTTCAGATTCTAAGGCATTGGATTTTACATTTAAAACTCTATTTTCTCCTTTTAAATCTTCTTTTTCAAACCTTGAGTCTCAACTTCTATTTTGGCCATTTCCAGTTCTAAAACAATTTTTTGATGTTTTCTCTTGAAGTTAAGATAGTGAGAAGAAAGAGTTTGAGAGTCCCAAGCAACTCTTCATCCAGAGCTAGAAGTTCATCATAGGAGATCAGAGTTAAAGTTATTTACCTCAGGTTCACCTTCTGATGAATAGTTAGCCATGAAGCATAGGTTTGCAATGTTTAGCTTCTCTTGATCTTTTGATCCTTCCTTCTCCTCCTCTGATTCACTCCAAGTGGCCAGCATGCCTTTCTTCTTGGGCATGAATTTCTTTTGTGGACCCTTGAGTTTTGGACATTCTAGTTTGAAGTGTCCCTTTTCCCTATAGTTGTATTAGGTGACACTTTCCAACTTCGCCTTGCCTATTCTATCTTTCTGAGGTTGATGTCCTTTCTTCTGTTGTTCTTTCTCTAGGCTTTGGACATTTTCCTCACTAGCATGGAGAGCTCATTCCCATCTTCTTCTTCTATCTCATTATCAGATTCTTCTTCTTCATCGAGGTCTCAGTAACTTTCATTACCTTAGTCTTATTGAGCTTTGATGAGACAACTTTAAGGCTATGGACCATGCATTTCAAAGAGCACAACCTCATAAGTTTTAAGAAACCCAATGAGTGCATTTGGACTGAGAGTTTGAAGGTCTTTAGCCTCTATAATGGCTCTGACCTTAGGTAGCCATTTAGCAGGGAGGCTCCTCAAGATTTTTCTAACCATTTCAGAGTTAGAGTATCTCTTATCTAGGCCTTTTTAGGTTTATGATGTGTATAAACCTTGTGGTTATTTCATCAATATTTTCTTGATCTGCCATTTTGAATATCTCATATTGATGAACCAGCATCCTGATCTTGTTTTCTTTAACTTAATCAGTACCTTCATGCAACATATGCAATATGTCCTATATCTCATTTGTGTCACAAGCAATGATTTTGTCATATTCAGCCTTGCTTAGTGCACATGTGAGTAGGTATTTAGCTTTAGAGTTCAATTGAACTCTAGCTTTGTATTGCTCTCTCCACCTACTCCTGGGAACTTCTCTTAATGTTGAAGGTGCATCATCGTTCATGGTATCTCTTTAGCTAGAACATAATCACCTCCTTGAATAATATCCCACAAGTCAAGGCTTGTGTATTTTTTGAACAACTCCATTCGGTCTTTCTAGTAGGCATAATCTCCACCATCAAAGAATGACAGTTGTTGATGGAGTGTCCTTCTACTACATGAATATTCTGTGTCATTTGTCCCTCGGATCTTTGTCCTTAGCAATCATTAGAGTTCTCAACCCCTTAGAGGCCAAGCTCAAATGCCAGTTGTAGGTAGAAAAGCACATGAAAATAGGGGGGTTGAATCATGCTTCGCTTCTCTTTTTCCTTTTCTAACTTCTGAAATCTTTAACAAGATATGTTAAGCTATAGGCTTGAAGTGTAGCCAAAACAAAGTTAGAGATTTTAAAAGAGTGTAACACCCTAACTTTTCCTTCTACAAGCTGGGATAGTTGACCAAGTTGGTGAGCAATGACACGCAGTCATAGTTGGGTTTGACTTTAAATTTGAAATTCAGATTTTCCTTCCTTTTTCAGTATAGTTTAGCGTTTCACTATGAAGTGAACTTTCTAATGCATGGTATTAGTTCCTTGATAAAATTTTGGTCTTCCAGTCTTCAATCAAAGCTTTTTGTTGATAAAAAGATTGCGAACATGATGATTGAAGATTGTAGAACATGTTGGCTTAGAGTTTGATTGATATCTTCATTTTAAACGTACTTCTGAAGTCCACCTACTTTCTAAAGTCCTAAAGCTTGGTTTCTTGTACTGGATGATTTTCTTCAATTGGTTAGGCATGTATATGCTCAAAATACGATATAATTATCACTTCCATTTGACTCCCATTTCTTTAAATTAGATAAAACATGTTTGCACATATAAAGTAAAATTATTTATGTTTAATGGAGCTATGTTATGCCAATGAAAGAACCTGTTGCTATTTCAAGAAACTCAAGGTAGAAGTTAGTCATTCTTCAAAATATTCTCTTTAAATTGGTTTTGTTGTCATTCAAAACATATAATCTTCAAGCTTTCTATTAGGTCTTGGAGCTAACATTAGGGTGGTTTGAATTTAAATTATCCAAGTAGTCACAAAAGATACACTTAGATATAGTCCAACTATTATCCTTTTTTCATTGTTGTTGATATCACATAGTTAGTTAGGATATATCTATAAAAGACCTTTAACATAGCCTTGTTCTTATCCTGTAGATATGATCCCTGTTTTGCACTTTACAAATATCTTGAGTTGTAGATGTCCCGTTGACGTGATTTTTGTGGAAGTAGAAAGCTAACATAATTATCTACAAGTGCTATTTCTAGCCTTGAGGCCAAATTCTAATCGCAATAGAAGTTAAAGCCTTAATAAAGGTTAAAAATGAAAAAAAGATAAAATAAAATCTATTAGTGATATCTTTCATCTTCTAGTATATAATTGGCACATTATAGTACTCATAAACATTCTTTTAAGAACCCTAGCCACCCAAGGATTTCTTTGGAGAGAAAGATGCAATTTCTCTCAACCCTCTTCGATTAATCTCTTCGATAAGTGCTCTAATCCTATCCTTATATGGTAATGAGTTTAGTGAATCTTTTGGTTATTGTGGTATAGTTTTCTCTTCTCGTTCAGTTCCAAATCATTCTTGACTCTTGTCTATAATTCAGTAGCAATTGAGAGTGTAACGCCCGATTTTTCCTGTGCATAAATGACCAAAATGCCCCTAAGGTCATTTTACCAGGAAAATGAGATCGCCAAGCCCAGCTATCTTCCAGGGGATGTTTGATGTTGAAAGGGATTTCGTGTGTTATGTATGCTAATAGAGCAAAAGAATCTCATTTTTGAGTTTCGATGCGCAAAATGACCAAAATGCCCTGTGGCTAATTAACATCGAATTAAGTGACGTTTGAGTCCAAACTTCACTCAAAGGTTTGAAATAATATTTAAACAATGTTTAACATCGGGTTAGTTGGGTAGCCTCGGGAGGTTTTGCAAAACATTACCGTTTTGCCCGGGCTAAGTGTAACATCCCTGCTACTTTATGGATTGCCGACTCCCACAAACCGACACGGGTCTTTCAGCGTGCTTTGTCCTCACTCACACGCTTCCTAGGAAAACTTCCAGGAGGTCACCCATCCCAAAATTACCCCAAGTCAAGCACGCTAACTGGAGTTCTTTCATGATGGGCTCCAAAAGAAAGATGCATCTTTGTGGCATAGGTAGTACCAATCAATTCATATAAGCCTTCCTTAACTGTATAGTCCCATACCTATACAGACTCAGATCCCTCTCATTCGGGTGTGTAATCGGTTCATTCATGTACCCCTCCGCTAAGGCAGGAGCTTCTTGTCCGTGCCCTTTCACCGGATACTCCCCCTCGTCCCAGGCGTTACACTAAGTGCATTTGGGCCTAATGAAACAATTAATGAAACCTAAGCAATATCAGGCTCTAATTAAAGATTAATAAATTATAATTATTAATCTAGAGTCAAAATAATTAATTGAGGTTAATTAGAACCTAAGATTTCTTAGAGAAACTCAAAATCATTTTCTTGATTTAAGACTTTATGTCACATTTTCATGAATAGTAAAATCCTTATTCCAATTTCCTTGAATTATGGAAATGGTCACATGATGAGATTCTTCCCTAATAAAGGTGGATTTGCATTATTCAAGCAAGAGCATTCTTTAATCTTGTCTTGAGCCATCTTAATTACTCATTTTCTCACCTAAAACACTAAATTACAACCCCTAATCCATGACCTAACCAAATTAACTTCTAAACATATCCATAAACCAACATTAAAATGAGATTTTCACCTCCCCATTTTCCTAAACAAATCAGCCACCTTCCTCCATTTTCATCCATCACATGTTGAAATTCAATTAAAATATACTTATAGAGCCATACCTAGCTATACCTTAAGTCATGCCTTGAACCATACCTAGCCATACCCAAAGCCATACCTTGTAAAGAGATATTTTTCTCTTCCTTTCCTTCCAAAGAATGCGCGGCCACTCCCCCATGACACTCCATTGTGTTTCATTTTCTATAAATAGGCATCAAGGGAAGCTTGCTAATATTTGCTCATACTTGCAAATTTCAAAGTTTCTTTCTTTAAGCTCAAAGAATTCTTCTTCTACTCCTTCTTCATTCTTCCAAGAAGCCACCATCCTCCACCATTTCCAAACCTTTCTTCCTTTTCTTTTCTTCTTGGTCGAAACCATCTTGGCACCAAGGAGGATTTGTTCTTCTCATCACATTTCCAAGACCAAGCTTTTCTCTTTTCAAAAGAAAAACACCTTTGGTGGGGAGTTGTTTTAAGGGTTTGCTATTCTTTCTCTTGTATTACACTTGTTTTATGATGTTCTTTCTTATTACACCATTTTCAGTTCTTTCTTTTCCTTTCCTTCTCTTTATGTATTCGGCCTTATGACCTACATCATGAAGAAACCATGGCTTGATGGTGAGGATCTTGGGTGTTGGTTGCAAAACCACCATTGGTTTGACCTCTAAAGCTTGAAGGTTTCACTTTTTAGAAAGTTTTTAGCAAATGAAGATATTATGTGGTTAAATGGTATTCTTGAGCCTAGGACTCAAAGAGATAATAAATGGAATGCATTCATATTTATATTTCAAGTCCTTGCATAGCATATTTATATTTAAGCCTTGCATTTCATGATTATGCTATCATCTAAATAAATAACTCAAAGCCCGCCTATTTCAACCTTAAAGTTGATTTGTGATTTAGCGTAAATACTTTAAGGGGCCTAGCACTGACATAAAGAATTGGACTTGCATTCATATTTACATTACTTGCTAAGCATATTTACTTTTCAAGCCATCACCTAAACTTAAAGATTAAAACAAGAGCTTGCATTTTCATACCACCTAAATAATTAACTCAAAGCCTACCTATTTCAACCTTAAAGTTGAAATGTGATTTAGAGTGAATACTCTAAGGGGCTAGAGCACTAAAATAAAGAATTGAACTTGCATTCATGTTTACATTTCTTGTCTAGCATATTTATTTTTCAAGTCATCACTTAAACTTAAAGATTAAAATGAGAACTTGCATTTTCATATCACCTAAATAATTAATCTCGAAGCCTACCTATTTCAACCTTAAAGTTGAAATATGATTTAAAGTGAATACTCTAAGGGACCTAGAGCACTACAATAAAGAACTGACCTTGCATTCATGTTTACATTTCTTGTCTAGCACATTTATTTTTCAAGTCATCACCTAAACGTAAAGATTTAAATCTAGAGCTTGCATTCTCATATTTAAATGCAAAGCTTTGCATAGCTTATGCTTTTTTTGCCATCACCCTATAATGCCAAGATTAAAAATGAAGCTTGCATTGCATGTTTAAAATTATGCCATCACTTGATTAACTTAGTGCTCAAGACTCACCATTTCAACTCACATGAGAACTTTGACTCATGAAATATACATCTTGTTAAAAGTAGACAGCCTTTTATTGAGCTTAGTAATTTTTGCTACTAATCTAAAAGTTACTTATTGTGTTGCCATAAAGATACAAATTTATTTATAAGAATAATCTAGAATTAAATTTAAGAAAGATTAGTTAATGTTGTGATTTTCCATATGCTTGAGGAATTATGTGAAATTGAGGTCTTATATGTTTAGGTATTTGATTTTGAATGGATATGGCATGATATAATTTCACTTGGAATATTGTAAAGTTGCATATGTTCAAAAGAGCAAGAGAAAAGCATATGATATGGTTATGGCTTTGCATTTTAACATAATATGCTAAGAATTAAAGGTGAAATTATACAAATGGAAGTGATCCTCTGACTCTCCGAATTAAAGGTTATGTGAGGTGATCAGGAAAGTTGTATACTCACGATAAGAAAGTGATGTGTTTCCCTCTCTCCCTATATTAAATCTAGCGACGGTTAGTTAGGATTGAGCTCATCCTAGGCGATCGGTGAGATGGAGTTTTGGTGATGACTATAAAATCACCGAGGAAGGTGGGATGGTTGGTTTATGGTGATGATGTACGAGGGTGGTCATTAAGAAAGGAACTTGAAAGTTCAATCATGATAAAGTAAAGATGCATATGCATACGTTACATTATTGTTTTATTAGTTAATTTAATCATGTGATATGTGCTATTTACATGTGTTAATTATGCTTATTGAGGTATTGCCATGCATCCATGAGATACCTATTGCATTAATGTCATTAAGACCCATGCTAAGAGACACCTACTTCGGATAAAGGAATTTTGAAAAGTTTAAAATCGAACCTTATGCATGAACATTTCCTTCATAATGAAAACCGAAGTGGCTGGGGCGACGCGATGACACTTGTGTTAGAGTTCAGGAGCCCTCCTGAGAATCTTAATAAGTTTCTTATCCCTTTTCTTTCTCCCGTGTTGTCGCCAAACATGAATGGTGCGGTTTTTCGTGATCTTCCTTGAGCGGGCATAGGAGTCATGTTATCTCAGGATTAGAGGTTCCAAGTGGAAGCATGGAGACTCGTCTAGTTTTGTTATAGTTATGTTTAGCATTGACTGGTGTATGTTCAACCTTAGTGTTGAGTTTAGTATCTTAGGATGCCCGATCGTATACAAGACATCGCTATTATATTATGGCTATGGTAGGTTAATATGATTTCTGCATGTTATACTATGGTTTACATATATCTGCTATGATTAAAGTTTATATGATTGCTATGTCATACGTGTATTAATCGATATCTATGTGTAACGCCCAATTTCCTGTCATTAGAAATTACCGAATTACCCTAGGTAATTCTTATATAAATTTGAGACCTAACAATCCTCAATAAAGGAATATAACATTAGAAAGAAGTTATGAGCAATTCCTGCAAGAGTCGCAAGCCAGAATTTCTGTACGTGTAAAATGACCAAAATGCCCCTAAGGTTATTTTACTCAGAAAATGAGGATCGTGGGCCCCACCGTCCTCAAGGGGATGTTTGAGGATAATAGGGGATTGTTTGTGTTATGTGTGTTAATAGAGGAGAAGAATCTCAATTTTGAGTTTCGACACGCGAAATGACCAAAACGCCCCTGCCGTTTGAACTTCGATTGCGTGCCGCTAGCCCGAACCTCACTAAAATGTTTTAAAAGGTGTTTTTAAGCTATGATTGGCCATTGGTTAAGTTCGAATGGCCAGAAGATTTTTAGCGAAATGACCATTTTGCCCCTCTCTTTGTGAGTTTTGCAATTTTTGAGATTTTCGATTCGTCTAATGAAACCTAAGCAATATTAGGCTCAAATTAAAGCTTATTAAATTCTAATTACTAATCTAGAGTCAAAATTATTTATTTAGATTGATTAGAACCTAAAATTGCTTAAAACACCCAAATTGCTTAGTAATTCACTTAAGCCCTTAACCGTAAATTCTCTAAATTGCATGAATACCTTGCCTACACCTAAATAATACATGGAACACACAAAATCCTCTTCCACAAGGCTGTAATGGCTGAAATTATTGAGTAATAAGTCAGAAAATTATTACACAAAAATCCAAAGAATGAAAACAAAGAATCATGAAAACATGGAAACATGATTCCATGTTTTAAGCCACCAAACAAAATGATTTTTCTTCCTTATTTTTTTCCTCTAATTTTTGGTCAGATTTCCTTCCTTCCTTTGTCCATTTATGAGCTGCAAAATCTCTATAAATAGGCATGCTTGAAGATAGTTTAGATGCTTAGTTCATAACTTACACAAATTCTAGTCTTAGGAGCACCAAAAGCTTTCTTTCTTTCTTTCTCTTGGCTGAATTCTCCCTTCAGCTTTTCAAGGATATTTTGCTTCATTTCACTCAAGGAAACCAAGTTCTCTTCCTTTCTTTCAAATCAAATTAGGTAGGGAGGTGTTTCTAAGTTCATTTTATGCTAAGACAAGTTATGTTTCTAGCTCAAAAATGATGTTTTCATGAGCTTTCTTTTAAGTTTTCATTTTCAGTTTCTTCTTCCTTTCTTTTTAAAGTATTTCGGCCATATGGCCTAGCTTATGATGAGACCATGGTTTGATGATGAGATTCTTGAGTGTTGGTTGCAAAGCTTTCACAAGTTAGATCTCTAAAACTTGAAGGTTTCACTAGTTTCCAAAGCTTCTAAAATTTCAGTTTTTCTTTCCTTATTTTCCTTTCATGGTTTCGGCCAAATGGCCTAGGAAGGAATGAAATGATGGCTTGATGATGAGGACCTTGAATATGGGTTGTAAATCCATCACAAGTTAGGCCTCTAAAGCTTGAACATTCCATTTAATGCAAAACTTTAAAGAATAATGTTTTTATCTTGAGGTTTGAATATGAAATATGTATTTTTACTTTGTCTTGCTAAGATACATATATTGGGTTGAAATCATAATTCTCTTAAAGTCTTGAAGGAGCTCTAGTAAAGAGATCAAGTGAACTTGCATCCATGTTTAAGTTTATGCCTTGCACAACCATATTTATTTTATGTCATAACTAAATTCTCAAGAATAAATAAATGAACTTGCATATCTCATGTTTAAATTTCAAGCTTGCATTTCATGTTTAAATTTCAAGTTGTCACTTAATCTCTAAAGATAATAAAGAAGTTGCATCTCATGTTTATTTTATGCTCTCACTTTATTTTATAATGGCTAAAAGAATCAATGCATGGCATGTTTATTTTATGTCATCACCTAAAAATCCTAGAGCTCAAAGACTTGCCTATGAATCATAAGCGAAGAAATGAGATAATTGGAGTTAAAGAATTTATTCTTTAAGAAGTCTTGAGAATTGGAGCTTAAAAAAAAATGTAATTCTCATCTCCCTCACCGGTCCTATGCGGACTACCGCGCTAGGTTGCTTAAGATTCTTCTCCCTCTCCTGTCCTATGCGGATTCCGCGCTCCAGTTTCTTGCATCATGTTTATATTACAAGTTCTTGCATCATGTTTAATTTTCAAGTTATCACCTTAAATCTTAAAGATAAAGAAATGGAATTGCATATCATGTTTATAATTCCAAGCTATCACCTTATAAAGATAAGATTAAAATAAGGTTGCATAGCATGGTAATAATTCTAAGATGTCACCTAAATCTCTAAAGCTCAAGACTTGCTCCTTTTATCTTAAGTGAAAGATTTAATTATGAACATTCTTTCAAGTTATAAATCGGTCCCATGGTTAAGTTAGGCCTAAAGTCCTATGACTTCTTTCAAGTTTAACAAAAAGAATTAGTTCTAAAAGAGTTTTAAAACTTTGTAAGAATTTTATGGGAAGCTAGTAATTTATGTGTACTTAAAATGTGATTTGATGCTTATTAAGAATTTGGTGTCATTGATTGATTCCCTGGTTTGTATGTTATAGTTGCTGTTGCAAACAATGAAAACTTATGCATGAAATAAAGACATATTCTGTTCCTGGAAGAAAGTGTATTACTGTAAGAGTGCAATTTGGAAAGATTCTGGCTAAGGAAAGATTTGGTATTTAAGCGTGTCCATTGTGACCCACCTCTCTTTCTGGAATCTCCAGATGCATGATTACAGTTGGTATATATTATTTCGGCATAAGACTATAAATGAGAAAATGTTATGATGATTATGAATGAAGAATTGTATTATGATATAACATGCAAAGACTTAAAGGTGACTCAAAATATATGAGAAAATGATCCTTTGGACCCTCAAACTATAGGCGGTGAAAAGGTGATTCTTGCCCCCTAGTCTGTTCTCTCAAAAGGGTAGAGATGGAATTTTTACTTATCAAAAGGGATAAGATATGCTGGTGACGACTAGCAAGGTATGAGCTCATAACCTAGATTACTCCCAAAAGGGTGGAGTATAGGGTGGCCCAGGAAAATGATGATGAAAGTAACTTTAAGTCACCTAAGAAACTAAGTAAATGCATTATGTGAATATGATGTTCTGCTATGCATAGTATTTATGAGATGATGATGAGAAATATGATGTTCTGCTATGCATAGTATTATGAAATGATGATGAGGAATATGATGTGATTTTATGCATAACTATGTTATTATATATGAAAGGAAAAGTTCATTATAAACATGACATGCTAAGTTTATGATGCATTATAAGACGCATGATTAAAATGAATGGACCTCGGTAAAGTATATTTCCAAACTAATAAATGAATCTTAGCATGCTCACATTTTCATAATGAAACCGAGGTTCCTGGGGACGATGATGATGACACGATGCATATGAGGTGAGTACTCCTGAGATTCTTTTATAAGTTTCTCATTCCTCTTTCTTTTCTTTCCATCTCGTCTTCAAAAAGTGATGGTGATGTTCGTGATTCTTGTTGATGCTCACCTGGTAGATGCACGTGATCTTGTGAACCGCTTATTATCCTTGAGGAACGTATTGCTAGACCTTAGCGTGAACTAGATATCTATTCCTATCTGTGAAGTGTTATTAATAGGTGCCGTTAATAGATGTTTTTCCATCCATATATTATTTATGTTTTGTTAGATTGCCTACATCTAGCTTAACTCTGTTGATAGGCAAAATATCTATGTGAAATGTAATTATGGATATCATATGATAGAGCCAATATGATGTGTTCTTCATGATATGTCTGTTTTCTGCTTTATCTCGATTATCGTCCACGTTATGCGCGGCTCACGTTTCAATTATGTTTTTTAAAAAAAAAATGGCTCGTAATTTCACTAAGTATTTTCAAAGCATGATTAAGGAAACAAGCAAAGAGTAAAGTCTAGTAATTAATCAGATACGACCTAGGCGTATTGGGTTGATTATTAGGGTGTTACATTTTGGTATCGAGCAGTTTCCTCTCACGGAGCCTGAGGATTGGACGGCTATGCTTCTAAAGCATAATACGTTAGTAATGTCATGTGTAGATGTTTATCATTAGGATGAGCTTGAGGATTAGAAATACGTGACTCCTGTATGTTGAAAGTGCCATGGTAACTTGCTCACTTTGCATGGAATATTGGGCCTGATCACCTCAGTGTTGCCTGTTTTGTGTGTATAGGGACCAATGGCACGACGATAACAGACTAGGAGCGCACAGGATAACCAAGATAATGAGACCGCTGAAGCACTTCGCGACGTAGCAAGGACCATGAGAATGATGATGGAACGAATGGATCAGATCGTCAAGCTAATATAAATCAAGGACATGAAATTCCCGAACATGCTCGTTTCGGGAATTTCGTAAGGCGAATCCACCTGTTTTCAAGGGGACCCTGAATCCTAATGTAGCAGATGAATGGATTCGGAATATTGAGAAGGTCTTTGCTGTAGTTCCATGTTCCGAGGAGCAGAAGGTCACTTTTGCCACCCACATGCTTGAGGGTGATGCCGGCTTCTGGTGGACTGGTGTTCGAAGACTCCTGGAGGCAACCGAAGTGGACATTGATTGGGAATTATTCAAGGTCCATTTTTACGAGAAGTTCTTTCAGAGTCGGTTAGAAATGCTAAGGACATTGAATTCATGCAACTTGTCCAGGGGAATATGAATGTGGCTCATATCCTGCAGAATTTGAGGAACTCATTAAGTTCTCAAGGATGTACCAAGGTAACCCTGATGAGTATTGGAAATGCATTAAATATGAGTCAGGGTTAAAGGCAGAACTTAATGTGGAGGTTGCGCACTTGGAAATTAGGGATTTCTCTACCTTAATCAACAAATGCCGCATCATTGAAGAAGGGCGGAGAAGCTGGGTACTTCAAAGTCTAAGAATATCATCAAAAAGCTGACACCTCAAGGTCAACAGTTCAAGAGGCAAAATCGACCTCCAATTCCACATCAATCAAGATCACAAGTACCACAAAGGAACTTTCATCAAGGAAAACCGAACAACAACAACCGCTATAATAATCCCAGCAACAATCGCAACAACAACAATAATAACAATAAAGGGAAAGCACCACAAAGAGGTCTAGCAGCACCTCCACGACCCGTGCCATCCATGGAATGTCCCAAGTGCGGCAAGAATCATGGGAGCATGCCATGTCGAGCCGAACAAACGTGTGCTACCGTGTGGAAAACCAGGTCATTACTCCCAGAATGCACAGAAAGGAACCCGCCAACCCCCAATCCCAAGCCAGGAATACCAAGGAAGGGTATTCACCGTTAATGTTGAAGAAACAACAAAGTCACGAAATCTCGTGGAAGGTAAGTGTAATATGTATGGTAGAAACTTAATTGTACTGTATGATTCTGCGCTTCCCATTCTTTTATCTCCCACTCATGTGTTAAAACCCTTAACTTGCATATAACTGAGCTTCCTTTTGACCTTATTGTTTCTACCCTCCTGGAAAACCCGTTAGGACATGTAAATGTTGTTTAGATTGCCATTTTGTTATTGAGAATAGATCATTTGTTTTAGATCTCATTTGCTTACCCATGCAAGGTTTAGATGTGATTCTTGGCATGGATTGGCTTGAAGCCAACCGTGTACTGTTAACCCTATGAGAAAACCATTACTTTTCTTCCTGTTCCCATTAGACCTAAGAAACCCATAAGTCTTTACATAACGCTAGAAATGGACTATGGTAAGGGTAAGAGTAAATGTTATATTTTCCTAGCCGCTAGTGATGTAGACTTTGAGCAAAGTATCGATGAGATACCGATAGTAAGAAATTATCCCGAAGTATTTCCAGATGAGATACAGAGTTTCCCCAAGAGAGAGATAGAGTTTTCCATAGAATTGCTTCCGGTGCAGGTCCCATATCCATAGCCCCATAGGATGTCCCCATTAGAGTTGACCGAGTTGAAAGCTCAATTGGAGGATTTATTGGAGAAAAAGTTTGTCAGACCTAGTGCATCACCTTGGGAGCCCCTGTGTTGTTTGTGAAGAAAAAGGATGGGAGTATGAGGATGTGTGTTGACTATAGGCAATTGAATAAAGTGATAGTGAAGAACAAATACCCTTTGCCTAGGATAGATGACTTGATGGACCAGCTTAAAGGCGCAATAGTGTTTTCTAAGATTGATTTGAGGTCAGGTTACCACCAGATTAGGGTGAGAGATGAAGATATACCGAAAATGGCCTTTCGTACCCGATACGGCCATTTTGAGTTTGGAGTAATGTCCTTTGGATTAACCAATGCTCGGCAATTTTTATGGATTACATGAATAGGATCTTTAGACCCTATTTAGATCAGTTTGTGGTTGTCTTTATAGATGATATTCTCATCTACTCTAAGACCCACGAGGAGCATGAACGCCACCTAACCATAGTCCTGGAAATCCTAAAGGAAAAGAAACTATATGCCAAGCTTTCTAAGTGTGAATTCTGGTTGGATGAGGTGAAATTTTTAGGGCATGTAGTATCTAAGAAAGGAATTGCTATAGATCCTAGTAAGGTGGAAACGGTTGTAAACTGGGAAAGACCAACCACGGTAATGAAAGTAAGGAGCTTCTTAGGTTTAGCTGGTTATTACCGTCGGTTTATCAAGGGATTTTCCAGATTTCCCTTCCTCTGACTAAGCTAACTAGGAAAAACACCTCTTTTTCATGGACCCGGAGTGTGAAAAGAGCTTTCAAGAGCTGAAACACAAGCTAACCTCAACCCCGTTTTAGTGTTACTCGACCCCAATGTGCCTTTCGAAGTGTATTGTGATGCTTTGAGGAAGGGTTTGGGTTGTGTACTGATGGATAGGCAAGTGGTGGCCTATGCATCGAGGCAACTCAAGCCACATGAGGCAAATTACCCCACCCATGACCTTGAGTTAGCCGCTCTCGTGTTTGCTCTAAAGATTTGGAGACACCATTTATACGGAGTGAGGTTTGAGGTGTTTTCTGATCACAAGAGTTTGAAATATCTCTTTGATCAAAAAGAGCTAAACATGAGGCAAAGAAGGTGGATGGAGTTTTTAAAAGATTATGATTTCGGGTTAAACTATCATCCAGGTAAAGCTAATGTTGTAGCTGACGCCCTAAGTAGGAAATCCTTACAAGTGTCCCGTTTGATGGTGAAAGAGATTGAGTTAATTGAGCAATTTAGAGACCTCAACCTAGGAATGACCTTGACCACTAAGGGCATAAGAGCTTGTCACCTTAGTGTGACGAGTGAATTCAAGGAAAGAATTGCTCAAGCCCAAAGGAAAGATACAGAATTTCAAGAGACCTTAGAGGTAAGAGCTGATAAGTTGAAAGGTTTTACCCAAGGGAATGATAGTTTATGGAGGTTTGAAGGTCGTATATGTGTACCTGCTAGTGGTGACCTCCGAAAGGATATTTTGGAGGAAGCCCATAAGAGTCATTTCACCCTCCATCCTGGTGCCACCAAGATGTATCAAGATTTGAGGAAGATGTTCTGTGGCCTGGATTGAAAAGGATGTGTGCACATGGGTGAATAAATGCTTGGTATGTCAAAAGGTGAAGATTGAGCACCAAAGACCTTCTGGAATGTTGCAACCCCTATCAATCCCCGAGTGGAAGTGGGATAGTATCTCCATGGATTTTGTAACTGGACTCCGAGGACCCAAGCGAATCATGACGCCATTTGGGTAATAGTGGATCGGTTGACTAAGTCAGCCCACTTTTTACCTATTAAGGTGACTTATTCCTTGGATAGGTTAGCACGGTTATATATTCAGGAGATAGTAAGGATACACTAAGTCCGTCGACGAAATCTCGGATCGAGATCCGCGATTCACGTCACGGTTTGGGGAGCCTTTCAGAAGGCGTTTGGTTCAAAGCTGTGTTTGAGCACGGCTTATCACCCAAACGGACGGTCAATCTGAAAGAACTATCCAAACTTTGGAGGACATGTTGAGGGCATGTGTTTTAGATCAAAGAGAGAGTTGGGATAAGTACCATTATTTCAGTTTGCATATAACAACAGTTATCATGCAAGTATCGGTATGGCACCATACGAGGCCCTCTATGGACGGAAGTGTCAATCACCTCTATGTTGGTATGAGCCCGAGAGCAAAGTCTACTTGGACTGATATTGTGAGGGAAACAACGGAACAAATTAAGAAAATTAGGGATAAAATTCTTACTGCTCAAAGTCGCAGAAAAACTATGCGGACAAGCGGCGAAAACCGCTAGATTTTCAAGAAGGGACCATGTGTTCCTAAGAATCACCCCACAGGCATAGGCCGAGCAATGAAAGTAAAGAAATTGAGCCCCAGATTTCTTGGCCCATTTGAAATCCTTAGCAAAGTAGGATCTCTAGCTTACCGTATAGCCCTTCCCCGAGTCTCTCCAACTTTCATGATGTTTTCCATGTCTCCAGTTAAGGAAATATCATTCTGACCCAAGTCATGTACTAGAGCCAGAACATGTGCAATTAAAAGATGACCTAACATTTAACTTACCACCCACGAGAATCATTGACCGAGA
The DNA here is from genome assembly GCA_030441495.1 of Dalbergia oliveri. Lineage (NCBI taxonomy): Eukaryota > Viridiplantae > Streptophyta > Magnoliopsida > Fabales > Fabaceae > Dalbergia > Dalbergia oliveri. The sequence continues at coordinate 3,485,380 of JAMLFY010000013.1, read as the reverse complement.
ATTAAGCAATTAAGAAATAAGGCTTACCCTGGTCAAAGTAGCATGGGGACGAGGTGAAACTGAAGAATTCACATGGAGCTGGAATGGACATGCAAGACAGGCCCGAACTGTCTCAGGTAACGATTTCGAGGGCGAAATTCTTTTTAAGGAGGGGAGTATTGTAACGCCCAATTTTACTGTCATTTAGAAATTACCGAATTACCTAGGTAATTCTTATATAAATTTGAGACCTAACAATCCTCAATAAAGGAATATAACATTAGAAAAGAAGTTATGAGCGATTCCTGCAAAGTCGCAAGCCCCGAATTTCTGTACGTGTAAAATGACCAAAATGCCCCTGAGGTTATTTTACTCAAAAAATGAGGATTGTTTGTGTTATGTGTGTTAATAGAGGAGAAGAATCTCAATTTTGAGTTTCGACGCGAAATGACCAAAACGCCCTACGGTTGTTTGAACTTCGATTTGCATGCCGACTGAGCCCGAACCTCACTAAAATGTTTTAAAAGGTGTTTTTAAGCTATGATTGGCCATTGGTTAAGTTCAAATGACCCAGGCAATTTTTAAGCGAAATGACCATTTTGCCCCTGTCTTGTGCAGTTTTGCAATTTTTGAGATTTTGATTCGTCTAATGAAACCTAAGCAATATTAGGCTCAAATTAAAGCTTATTAAATTCTAATTACTAATCTAGAGTCAAAATTATTTATTTAGATTGATTAGAACCTAAAATTGCTTAAAACACCCAAATTGCTTAGTAATTCACTTAAGCCCTTAACCGTAAATTCTCTAAATTGCATGAATACCTTGCCTACACCTAAATAATACATGGAACACACAAAATCCTCTTCCACAAGGCTGTAATGGCTGAAATTATTGAGTAATAAGTCAGAAAATTATTACAAAAAAATCCAAAGAATGAAAACAAAGAATCATGAAAACATGGAAACATGATTCCATGTTTTAAGCCACCAAACAAAATGATTTTTCTTCCTTATTTTTTTCCTCTAATTTTTGGTCAGATTTCCTTCCTTCCTTTGTCCATTTATGAGCTGCAAAATCTCTATAAATAGGCATGCTTGAAGATAGTTTAGATGCTTAGTTCATAACTTACACAAATTCTAGTCTTAGGAGCACCAAAAGCTTTCTTTCTTTCTTTCTCTTGGTGAATTCTCCCTTTAGCTTTTCAAGGATATTTTGCTTCATTTCACTCAAGGAAACCAAGTTCTCTTCCTTTCTTTCAAATCAAATTAGGTAGGGAGGTGTTTCTAAGTTCATTTTATGCTAAGACAAGTTATGTTTCTAGCTCAAAAATGATGTTTTCATGAGCTTTCTTTTAAGTTTTCATTTTCAGTTTCTTCTTCCTTTCTTTTTAAAGTATTTCGGCCATATGGCCTAGCTTATGATGAGACCATGGTTTGATGATGAGATTCTTGAGTGTTGGTTGCAAAGCTTTCACAAGTTAGATCTCTAAAACTTGAAGGTTTCACTAGTTTCCAAAGCTTCTAAAATTTCAGTTTTTCTTTCCTTATTTTCCTTTCATGGTTTCGGCCAAATGGCCTAGGAAGGAATGAAATGATGGCTTGATGATGAGGACCTTGAATATGGGTTGTAAATCCATCACAAGTTAGGCCTCTAAAGCTTGAACATTCCATTTAATGCAAAACTTTAAAGAATAATGTTTTTATCTTGAGGTTTGAATATGAAATATGTATGTTTACTTTGTCTTGCTAAGATACATATATTGGGTTGAAATCATAATTCTCTTAAAGTCTTGAAGGAGCTCTAGTAAAGAGATCAAGTGAACTTGCATCCATGTTTAAGTTTATGCCTTGCACAACCATATTTATTTTATGTCATAACTAAATTCTCAAGAATAAATAAATGAACTTGCATATCTCATGTTTAAATTTCAAGCTTGCATTTCATGTTTAAATTTCAAGTTGTCACTTAATCTCTAAAGATAATAAAGAAGTTGCATCTCATGTTTATTTTATGCTCTCACTTTATTTTATAATGGCTAAAAGAATCAATGCATGGCATGTTTATTTTATGTCATCACCTAAAAATCCTAGAGCTCAAAGACTTGCCTATGAATCATAAGCGAAGAAATGAGATAATTGGAGTTAAAGAATTTATTCTTTAAGAAGTCTTGAGAATTGGAGCTTAAAAAAAAATGTAATTCTCATCTCCCTCAGGTCCTATGCGGACTACCGCCGCTCGGTTGCTTAAGATTCTCTTCTCCCTCTCCTGGTCCTGCGGATTCCGCGCTCCAGTTTCTTGCATCATGTTTATATTACAAGTTCTTGCATCATGTTTAATTTTCAAGTTATCACCTTAAATCTTAAAGATAAAGAAATGGAATTGCATATCATGTTTATAATTCCAAGCTATCACCTTATAAAGATAAGATTAAAATAAGGTTGCATAGCATGGTAATAATTCTAAGATGTCACCTAAATCTCTAAAGCTCAAGACTTGCTCCTTTTATCTTAAGTGAAAGATTTAATTATGAACATTCTTTCAAGTTATAAATCGGTCCCATGGTTAAGTTAGGCCTAAAGTCCTATGACTTCTTTCAAGTTTAACAAAAAGAATTAGTTCTAAAAGAGTTTTAAAACTTTGTAAGAATTTTATGGGAAGCTAGTAATTTATGTGTACTTAAAATGTGATTTGATGCTTATTAAGAATTTGGTGTCATTGATTGATTCCCTGGTTTGTATGTTATAGTTGCTGTTGCAAACAATGAAAACTTATGCATGAAATAAAGACATATTCTGTTCCTGGAAGAAAGTGTATTCCTTAAGAGTGCAATTTGGAAATATTCTGGCTAAGGAAAGATTTGGTATTTAAGCGTGTCCATTGTGACCCACCTCTCTTCCTGGGAATCTCCAGATGCATGATTACAGTTGGTATATATTATTTCGGCATAAGACTATAAATGAGAAAATGTTATGATGATTATGAATGAAGAATTGTATTATGATATAACATGCAAAGACTTAAAGGTGACTCAAAATATATGAGAAAATGATCCTTTGGACCCTCAAACTATAGGCGGTGAAAAGGTGATTCTTGCCCCTAGTCTGTTCTCTCAAAAGGGTAGAGATGGAATTTTTACTTATCAAAAGGGATAAGAATGTGCTGGTGACGACTAGCAAGGTATGAGCTCATAACCTAGATTACTCCCAAAAGGGTGGAGTATAGGGTGGCCCAGGAAAATGATGATGAAAGTAACTTTAAGTCACCTAAGAAACTAAGTAAATGCATTATGTGAATATGATGTTCTGCTATGCATAGTATTTATGAGATGATGATGAGAAATATGATGTTCTGCTATGCATAGTATTATGAAATGATGATGAGGAATATGATGTGATTTTATGCATAACTATGTTATTATATATGAAAGGAAAAGTTCATTATAAACATGACATGCTAAGTTTATGATGCATTATAAGACGCATGATTAAAATGAATGGACCTCGGTAAAGTATATTTCCAAACTAATAAATGAATCTTAGCATGCTCACATTTTCATAATGAAACCGAGGTTCCTGGGGACGATGATGATGACACGATGCATATGAGGTGAGTACCCTACTGAGATTCTTTATAAGTTTCTCATTCCCTCTTTCTTTCTTTCCATCTCGTCTTCAGAAAGTGATGGTGATGTTTGTGATTCATGTTGATGCTCTCACCTGGTAGATGCACGTGATCTTGTGAACTAGCTTATTATCCTTGAGGAACGTATTGCTAGACCTTGAGCGTGAACTCAATATCTATTCCTATCTCTGAGTGTTATAAATAGGTGCCATTAATAGATGTTTTTCCATCCATATATTATTTATGTTTTGTTAGATTGCCTACATCTAGCTTAACTCTTGATAGGCAAAATATCTATGTGAAATGTAATTATGGATATCATATGATGGAGCCAATATGATGTATTCTTCATGATATGTCTTTATTTTTGCTTTATCCGATTATCGTTCACGTTATGTGCGGCTCACGTTTTCAATTATGTTTTAAAAAAATGGCTCGTAATTTCACTAAGTATTTTCAAAGCATGATTAAGGAACGGAAGCAAAGAGTAAAGTCTAGTAATTAATCAGATACGACCTAGGTGTATTGGGTTGATTATTAGGGTGTTACACTATGCGCACGCGTGGCTCGTATTTTAGTTTTAAAGTTAAAAAAAAAAAATTTAGCCATATTTTTATTACTCGTATTTTAAAGTAGAATAAGTTAAGTTCTAGACAAAGGCGTAACAACTAATAATTAACCGGAATATGACTCGAGCATAGTAGGTTAAAAATTAGGGTGTTACATTTTGGTATCAGGAGTTCTTCTCATGGAGCCTGAGGATTGCTGACTATGCTTCTTAAGCATGATGCGGTAGTTACATAATGTGTAGTGCCTTATCGATAGGATAAGTTATAAGAGAGATGCATGACCCCTGTATGTGTGGTGTACCAATAACTAGCTCACATTGCATGAAGTATTGAGCCTAATCACCTCAGTGTTTGTTGCTTTGTGTGCTTAAGAACCAATGGTGCGACCACGATGGGATAGGGCTTCGAGTCTAAAGCGATAGAGTGGAGATGGCAGAAGCCCTTCAAGACGTGGCAAAGGCCATGCAAATGATGTTCAAGCAGATGGTTCATCAGGGCGATGCTAGTCACAATGCTACTAAAGGACTCGAGCACGTCCAGTTCGAAGAATTTATAAGGCGAACCGCCATCGTTTAAAGGAGCCCTGGATCCCAACCAAGCCGATGAGTGGAATAAAAGCATGGAGAAGATCTTTTCAGTGATCACTTGCATGGAGGAACAAGAAGGTGACTTTTGCTGTGTTTATGCTAGAGGCGAATGCCTAAGTTCTGGTGGGTTGGCACCAAAGGTATTGAGGGCGAGCTGGCACCATGATCAATTGGGAGATGTTCAAGACATGCTTATACAAGAAGTACTTTCCGACATCAGCGTGGAATGCCAAAGATGTGGAGTTCATGCAGCTGACTCACGAAAGGATGAGCATCACACAGGTACACTATGAAGTTTGAGGAGCGATTAAGTTTTCAAGAATCTTTCAAGGTAACCCTGATGAGTTTTGGAAATGCATCAAGTATGAGGTGGGGCTGAAGGCAGAGATTAATGTTGCCATTACACACTTGGAGATTAGGGACTTCCCTACCCTAGTCAACAAGTGCCGCATCATCGAGGATGGGCAAAGAAGCTGAGCGCACCAAGGGCCGAGAATTTCACCAAGAAGCTGGCACTGCAATCTCCGAGCTTAAGCCTCAGTAGGCCACAGTTCATATCATAGTTCAGGCTACAAGACCCCAAGAGGGATTTTTATCATGAGGGATCGAATGGTCCAAAGAGGAGGCCCCTCAAAGGGACCCTGCTATAGCTTGTCCAAAGTACGAAAAGAATCATGGGAACCGTCCTGTCAGCTGGCCAAGGAGTGTGCTTTAGGTGTGGCAAGCCTAGCCACATGATTTGAGATTGCAATGTGAAGGCCCCACATTGAACGCCATTTCTAGGCCCCAACGATAAGGATGAGTGTTCATAATCAATGCCGAAGATACCTCCTACTCTCGCACTCAAGGTAAGTGCGTGATAAATGGTAGGATTTTGATTGTGCTTCCTGATTTTGGTTCCATGCATTGATTTGTAGCTTATAATGGTGTGAAAACTTTGCGACTCCTTCATGAATGTCTCTTTAACCTTTGGTGGCCTTCTGAAATTGTTCCTCTCCATGAATTTCTTGGTTGTGTTTCTTTTAGTAAACTTGCCATATGCGTCATGCTTTCTTGAGTTTCTATCCTAGCAAGTGTTGAATGATTCCTTCCTCCTTGTCTTAAATTGTCCAAATGTGGATAGTTTGAGTGTTTGGTTTTGACTTCCCCTATAGAGCTAACCCTCTTCAAACTTTTGAAATCAGTTGCACTTGTCACCCCTTTTACAAAATGTACATATAGTCATCGATAAGTTGTCCTACCCCTTTTCGAGCTCGACCTTGTGTAAGTCATGAGTATCAATTTATACCTCACCTTGTCACCTATATTTAACTGATACACATGTTGATGAGTGCTCCGATTGATAGCAAACCTTCATATTCCCCAATTTTCTGATCAAGTTTGTTTTCCTTTCCTTCATTTTGACCCGTCATGCCTATCCAACTGGTACAATCTTGAACATGTAATGAATTTCAAGGGCGAAATTCTTTTAAGGAGAGGAGTAATGTAACACCCGATTTTTCCTGTGTATAATGACCAAAATGCCCTTGAGGTCATTTTACCAGGAAAATAAGGATCGCCAACCCGACCATCCTCCAAGGGATGTTTGATGTTGAAAGGGGATTTCGTGTGTTATGTATGCTAATAGAGCAGAAGAATCTCATTTTTGAGTTCCGATGTGTAAAATGACCAAAATGCCCCTGGCTAATTAACAGAATTAAGTGACGTTTGAGCTTGAACTTCACCCAAAGGTTTGAAATGATATTTTTAAGCAACGTTTAACATCAGGTTGAGCCGGGTAGCCCTGGAGGTTTTTACGAAAAATTACCATTTTGCCCCAGCTAAGTGCATTTTGGGCCTAATGATACGATTAACGAAACCTAAGCAATATTAGGCTCTAATTAAAGATTAGTAAATTATAATTACTAATCTAGAGTGAAAATAATTAATTGAGGTTAATTAGAACTTAAGATTGCTTAGAGAAACTCAAAATCATTTTGTTGATTTAAGACTTTATGTCACATTTTCATGAATAGTAAAATCCCTATTCCAATTTCCTTGAATTATGGAAATGGTCACATGATGAGATTCTTCCCTAATAAAGGTGGATTTGCATTAATCAAGCAAGAGCACATAATGCATCATAAAAGAACTACTCATATTCTTAATTTTATTGCTCATGGGCTTCAATCAAGAGTAAACTCTTGAACGCCGAACCAATTTTAAGGTTGGCAAGGGTAAGCTTAGAGCTCTTTAAAAAACATATGATTAATTTTCTTAAACAAAACATTTAGTGAGCTACTTAAAATTTTTATCAAACTTTGTACAAATAAAGGAATGAAAACCAAAATCATAGAGGGGAAAAGGAAAAGAAACCGAAATCTTGAGTAAGGAAAAGAAAGGAAGCTGTAATCATATATGGTCCAAGACCAAGTTTTCAAGCTTTAGAGGTTTCTGACATGGCATCACAAGACCATTATCTTGAAACCTCATCATCAAGCCAAAGTTTTTCTCATCATAAGGCTCTAAGGCTGAAATGAAAAAAGGAAAAGGAAGAGCTTTGAAAACCAAAAGAAAACTAGAACTTTTCTTAAGGAAAGTAAGCAAAACTTGGAAAATAAACCTCTACCAAATGAAGTCTTGGATGAGATGAAAGAAAGCTTGGGTTTTTGATTAAGTGAGAAGACAAAATCTTCTCTTTGATGGTGATGATGATTCGGCCAAAGTGGAAGCACAAGGAAGATGAATTTTCCTTGAAAGTGTGAGCTTGGAAATGGAAAGGTTGAGTGTTTGAGAGGTGGCTTGAGGTGCGGGAGTGGTGGTTCAAGGTTGTTTGTGGTGGTTTATGGTGATGGAAAGGTTTCTTTGGATGGAGAAAAAAGAACAAGATGAAGAGAATTTGAGAGAAAAGTGAGGGAATTGCAAGAAAGCTTGAAGTTGGCAAGGTTTCTAAAGTGTAACCAAGTTCTCTAAGGCTTGGTATTTACAGAAAAAATGCAACCATGGGGCTGCAAAGGGAGGAAGGCCGATGGTATTCAAGGCCTTGGGAGAGGAAAATATCTTCAACAATTAGTCATTCAAAGGCATGGGTGGAGGAATGGCTAGGTATGGTCAAGGCATGGCTTCAGGCATGGTTCTTTGAGCGCAACAAAATCAACATGTGACACAATTTAGAGGGTATTTATTGAGCCAGCATTTCATTCAAGGGGAGGAGAGATTTTGTTCATCTAATTGTGGTTTAATGATGTGTTTAGGTGTTTCGTTTACTAAGGTTTTAATTAGGAGTTTGTAAGAAAGTGTTTAGGTGAGGTAATGGTCAATTAAGGTTGTCAAGACTTGATTTAGGGGGTGATCTTGTTAGATTAATAAATTAAAAACCATTTTCTAGTCAAATTAAATCATAGACACAATTCCTTGATTTAAGAAATTGGAGAGAGAATTTACTATTCAAGATTCCATGACTAGGAATCTTGAATCAAAGAATGAGATTAGAGTTTAACTAAGCAATCTTAGGTTCTAATTAACCTTAATAAATTATTTTGACTCTAGATCAATTATCGAAATTAATTAATCTTCGATTAGAGCCCAATATTGCTTAGGTTTGGTTAATTACATCATTAGGCTCACTGGACATGTTCTAGGGGCAAAATGGTAATTTTGCACTAAAACTGCTTGGGACCTCCCGGGCTTAACTAACCATCATAAACCACTCATAAACATCATTATGAACTTTCTGGAAAAGCGGCTCAAACGGCACCTTTACCCTGCGTAAAACGCTATAGGGGTATTTTCATCATTTTGAGTCAAAAGTTTGGAAAATGAGATTTTCGTAACACCCTAATATTTAACCCAATACGTCTAGGACGTATTAAGATTAATTATTAGTTATTACCTTCTTTTAAATTCATTTGTAAAATTACTTAGCGAAAATCAGGTAATTTTTTTGAAATATGTAAGACAAATTGCGAGCCGTCGTATACCATCATGAGCGAAACGTAAAGCGTAAAGAAATTAAACATACAATTTAAAGGCAATAAAGAACACATCCTTTCATAGAAGCAACCATCATAATATTTAATATCATAGCTGGATACATAGTTCTGGGTACATCAACAAAAAACCAACATAAAGTCATACCCATATAAAATGGAAGAGCTAGTACATAAAATAGGAAAGTGCAGAAAAGAAACATAACGCAAGTAGGGAACCCCAAAAGATCAAATCCAAGCTATAGCTACCCCCTCCCTTGAAACCTCTGGTGACGCTGGTCCTCATCCCTGGAAGGTACGTACCTAATGAACTCGAGCTCCTGGGTGTGTATAGGTGAAAAGTGGGACGGATGTGACCTCCTCGACGTGGGCACATCTCTGGGCATCGAGCTAGTCTGGCTGCATCACCGTGTCCTCAGCTGCCTTCCCGATGTCCATAGGGGCCGTAGGGGCAGATCCTCTGATAGATGTGGGTGGGGGAATCCTCCGACAAGTCGGTCTCTGAATGCCTCAAGCGAGGAACATACTCGGGTAGTCGGCACGCGGAAGCCGAAAGGTGGGCACGCGAGTCTCTTGTCACGGGGTCTAGTCCTCTCGAAGATCAAGTCGTCGCCATATGGTGAGGTAAAAGTGAAGCGAAAGCTAGAACTGGATGCGAACGGGCGTCCATGTACGCAAAAATACAGACAACACATCGACCATCGAAATGATACGACTAATGCTCTGGGTCATAGTGCACCTCCCAAATCCGCGTGTCAATGAAGACCATGAACGACGCCATCGAGATCTGAAGACGTACGGGAAAGAGAAAAAGGGGGTGAGAATCTTACTAAAGAATCTCGGGAATCCTCCTATCCTAATGTCATCGTTTATGTCACCAGGAACCTTGGGTTTATTATGAAAGGATTTCACATGCAAAGGTCTTATTATGAGATTTTATAAAAGTAATTATCCAAGGTCTGTGTCTTTTATGATGAATCTTAATGCATGTATGCAGCATAGCGAAACATGAATGCATGACAATACTTTATGCAAACAAACCAATAAAACATGTCATCAGTAATTTATCATCAAATAAGTGACATGTAATTTCTCATGAATAACCTTTCTCTCTCTCAAACTTTGTGACATAAAGGTATCAAACCTTGAATCATCGCCACCCTAAACTAGGCTATGAGCTCATACCTCAACTAGTTGTCACTAATTCTTACTTATCCTCTTGATAAGTGTAACATAATCACAATAATCCTAACTCCTAGAGTATGGGTAGGGGCCTAAGGATCACCCATCATGGGACTTTTTCCTTGCTCAAAATGCATTAACTAGTTAAGACCAGTGACTTTGTCCGCTTTGGCAGGCTAATGTCTATGCACTCACGGTTTTACCTTCTCTTCACCGTAGGAGAAGTACGTCTTGGTCTACGAAACGCATTAACTGGTTAAGCCAGTGACATTGTCCGCTCGGTATGGCTCCACGACCATACCCCACGAGTTTACTTTCTCCTCACCGTAGCAAGAGAAATGCGTCTGCATGTCACTTTTAAATCTTACTTTCAAAAACTTCTTTAAGTCTCTCAAATTTGACAAAAATTCGGCAACATAATAGCTGTACATGAATTTCCTCAAATTTGAGTCATGCCACATAACTCATCAAACACATATTTTCTCATGCAATATCTCAGTTAAGCAAATCTTTTAAAGTCATATAAACATATTCCTCCACTTCATCATCATCTTATATCCTTATGCACCTCAATCATAGCATGCCGCTTTATCATAACAATCACGTCATAAATTCACATATTCTCATACACATAACATGAATACTATCACATGCTCTCAACATAACATAAATATATGTTCACTTGATCACTTACTTATGTTAAGTCTCCTATCTTATAGTATCTTATGCTTTGGCCCTTACGGGTCTTAAACTTGTGTTCTAGTTATCCTAATGCCCATTATAGACCTTTGATACACCTAGGGGATCGCTACTTGTAATTCTCTCTAATGTTTATGCTCACTAACTCTTCAAACAACATTGCATATGTATCGCCTCGATTTTTCCATTTTGAGTACAAATGACCAATATGCCCCTGAGGTCATTTTTACCTGGAATTAAAGATAGACCGGCAGTCCTCGAATGGACCAACTCAATGTTTGAAGGGGATTATAATTGTAATGTTTGATATCCGAGATGAAAATCTTGTTTTTCAAACTTTCGGCTCAAAATGATCAAAATACCCTGCAACGTTTTACGGGTAAAGGTGCCGTTTGAGCCCAGAACTTTCCAGGAAGTTCAGGATGATGTTTATGAGTGGTTTATGATAGTTAGTTAAGCCAGGAGGTCAAGAGCAGTTTAGTGCAAAATTACCATTTTGCCCCTAGAACAATGTATAGCGAGCCTAATGATATAATTAACCAAAACTAAGCAATATTAGGCTCTAATCGAAGATTAATTAATTTCGATAATTAATCTAGAGTCAAAATGATTTATTAAGGTTAATTAGAACCTAAGATTGCTTGGTTAAACTATAATTTCATTCTTTGATTCAAGATTCCTAGTTATGGAATCTTGAATAGTAATTCTCTCTCTCCAATTCCGTAAATCAAGGAATTGTGTCTATGATTTAATTTGACTAGAAAATGGTTTTTAATTTGTTAATATAGCAAGACCAGCCGCTAAATCAAGTCTTGAAAACCTTAATTAACCATCACCTCACCTAAACACTTTCTTACAAACTCCTAATCAAAACCTTAATCAAAGAAGCACTTAAACACATCATTAAGCCACAAGTTCATGAACAATTTCTTTTCCTCCCTTGGCTAAAACTGGCCAAATACATACCCATTTTTTTGTGTCACATGTTGATTTTATTTCACTAAAAAAACCATACCTCAAGCCATACTTTGGATCATACTTGGAGCCATGCCTCACCATGCCCATACTCACAACCATACCAATCAAGAGATATTTTCTTCCTTCCTTCCCCTCTTCAAAACCGTCGGCCTCCTCCTCCCCTTTGTTGTCCCATTGTTTCAATTTTCTATAAATACCAAGCCTTAGTAAGCTTGGTATACTTTAGATCATTTGCCAAGTTTAAGCTTTCTTGCAATTTTCTCTTTTCCTCTTCAAATTTTCTTCATCTTGTTCTTCTTCCCCCACCACTAAAGAAACCTTTCCACCACCATAAACCACCACAAACAACCTTGAACCACCACTCCTCCACCTTAAACTTAACCCGAATTTCTCCTCTTAAGTACAAATGACCAAATGCCCTGAGGTCATTCTTCCAGGAATTTGAGGGAGGTCGACCCGACAATCCTCGAATGGATCAACTCGATGTTTGAAGGGGATTATATCTGTTGTGTTTGATATCTAAGGTTAAAATTTCGTTTTCTGAACTTTTAGCTCAAAATGACCAAAATACCCTCCGTGTTTTACGGGTAAAGGTGCCGTTTAACAGGAATTTCCAGGAAGTTTAGAATGATGTTTTTGAGTGATGTTTGATGTTTAGAACCCGGAAGGTCCGGGCAGTTTTAGTGCAAAATTACCATTTTACCCCTAGAACAATGTACAGTGAGCCTAATGATGTAATTAAGCAAACCTAAGCAATATTAGGCTCTAATCGAAGATTAATTTATTTCGATAATTAATCTAGAGTCAAAATAATTTGTTAAGGTTAATTAGAACCTAAGATTGCTTAGATAAACTTTAATTGCATTCCTTAATTCAAGATTCCTAGTCATGGAATCTTGAATAGTATTTTCTCTCCAATTCCTTAAATTAAGGAATTGTGTCATACCTCATTTGACTAAGAAAATGAATTTAATTTGTTAATCTAGTATGACCACTCCCTAATCAAGTCTTGACATCCTTAATTACCCAATTACCTCACCTAAACACCTTCTTACAAACCCCTAATCAAAACCTTAATCAAAGAAACACCTAAACACATCCTTAAACCACAATTACATGAACAAAATCCCTTCCCCTTGGCTGATATGTTGGCTGAAATCTTCCCCCAAAATGGTGCCACATGTTGAGTTTTGTTGCACTCGAAGCCCATGCCTTAAGCCATACCTAAACCCATACCTCACCATGCCTTGCCCATGCCCAACACCATGCCTAAGACCATGCCTTGGCCAAGAGATATTTCTTCTCTCCTTCCTTCCCCAAGTGGCCGGTTCCTCCTCCCCATGGAAGCCTCATTGTTGAAAATTTCTATAAATACCAAGCCTTGATGAACCTTGTCACACTTTGGCTCATTTGTTAAGTTTACACTTCTCACAAAATCCTCTCATTTCCTCTCAAACTCCTTCACTTTGGCCGAGTTCTTCCTCAAGATTTCAAGAGGATTTCCTTCTCATTTCATCAAGAAAACAAAGGTTCCTTACATCTCTCTTCAAGACTTCTTTAGGTAAGGGTTTATTTTCTAAGTTTTATGTGCTTCCTTTAAGGAAGAGTGCTAGTGCTTCTCTTGGTTTTTCAAGTTCTCCCCCTCTTTTTTATTTTCGGCCTAAAGCCTTTGATTGAGAAAAACTTTGGCTTGATGATGAGGTTTTAAGATAATGACTTGTTGTTGTCATGTGAGAAACCTCTAAAGCTTGAAAACAACTTGGTCTTGGACCATATATGCTTGTGTTCTTTTCTTTTCCTTGGTTTATGTTTCGGTTTCCTTTTTCATTTGCTTGAACAAGGTTTGCTAAAATATTGAGTAGATCACAAAAGCTTTGGTAAAGAAAAATTAATCACATGTTTTCCAAGAGCTCTAAGCTTACCCTTGCCAACCTTAAAGTTGGTCGGCCGTTCTAAGAGTTTTACTCTAGATTGAAGCCCATGAGCAATAAAATAAAGAATATGAGTAGTTCTATTTGTGTTTGTTTTACTAAAATGTTGGTATTCTTGTTTTAATCTACTTTCTTGAGCTTGATGATGAAGTTCAAAACCAAAGTCTCCTTTGAGGACTTGGTATTAAGAACTCTAAAGCTCATCTTCCATTGTTAAGATACATGTTGGGTTAAGGCTATTGATGTTCCTCTAAAGTCTTGTAAGAGCTCTAGTTAAGATAAAAATAAGTTGCATTCATGTTTAAGTTTATGTCTTGCATCTCATGTTTATTTTGATGCCATCACTAATTTCACAAAGATAAATAAATGAATTTGCATTACCATATTTAAATTCCCAAGCTTGCATTTCATGTTTATATTTCAAGTCATCACTTAATCCTTAAAGATAATAATGAAGTTGCATCTCATATTTATTTTATGCTCTCACTTTAATTTGTAATGAAGAGTAAAATGAAGTGCATAGCATGTTTAAGATTATGTTATCACCTAAATACTCTAGAGCTCAAAGACTTGCCCTAAGTATCTTCAAAAGGAAATTTTAACCATGATAAGTGAATGTGTTTAGTATGATACAATGATGGTTTGATTTTGTAAAATGTAAAGATGATTTCAGAAAAATGTTGGAAAAATATTTTATGAGGTCTCAAGGTGTTTAAATGGTTTGAAATGTGTCAAAAATCATGTTTTCTCAAATTCAGAGGTCCTAGTAATCGATTAACAACTTATGTAATTGATTACCAGAGTGAGTTTCGAAGGTTTTTGGTTCTGGTAATCGATTACCAGAGACAATGTAATCGATTACCAAGGCTGTTCTTCATGCCCAAAGGTCCTCAAAACCCTGTAATCGTTTACTTGTTAGTGTAATCGATTACTCAAATGTCTTTATTTCTAAAACGGATTTAACCCTAAGTAATCGATTACCATCCTATATAATCGATTACCCTTGTTTGAACCCAGAATAAATTTAGCTCCTAGTAATCGATTACCAGAACACGTAATCGATTACCAGAACACCTTTTGCTCCTGAAATTGTCCCAAGAGAAAAACTAGCAACTCGTGTGCACTTATAACCTGAGTTCATGTGATTACGTGTAATGAACATTTTTGGTTTCTGTCTTATCTTTTGTGGCCACTGGATAAATTCTGTTTGAGGAGTTAGAATGCGTAATATTATGCTTGAGTGAAGTGAGGAACGTTCCGAGGATTGGTGAGACTAAACAAATAGGGAGAATTTAGAACTAGAATCTTAAAGTGCTTAGACACAAGAATAATAACTTCTGTTAAGCATAATTGAGCTTAAGGAAGATGGTTCATAACTAGTGATTATGCCTAGGAGTTGAACATAGAATCTTAGGCAAAGATAGAACTTAGAAAAGAGTTTAAGGCATAGGTTCTAGAATCCCCATAGTTGAATAAATGATCTTAATGATAATCTATAATGTTGGATGAATTAGTGAGTATAATGTTAGAAGAATTATAAAGAACAATTCCCTAGATATGATAAAGACTTGCAATGGGTGATAAGATTACTAGAAAAAGAATTCAAGACCCATAAGGGCCAAAGCATAAGACACCATGAGATAGGAGGTGTGATGTGAGCATAAGACCGAGAGAGTATATTCTTAATGACGTGAATATGATTACATTTCAAGTATGAAACCTTATGTGTATAATTGATATGTTGATATGATGAAGTGTTGTGCCATGTATTTGAGATGCATGAGGTTTCGAAATATGAATGAGATTGAGGAATATGCTCATGTGAACTAGAAAGTTATTGATTTGAGAAAGTTCCATAAAAATGACATGTGATTGAGATTATGTGGCATGACTCAAATTTGAGGAAATTGAAGAGAAGCTGTTATGCTGGAATTTCCGTCAAATTTGAAAGACTCAAGAAAGTTTTTGAAAAACATGATGTTTAAAGTGACACACCGAGACATACTTCTCCTCCTAGGAGAACGTAAAACCGTGAGGGCATAGACATTAGCACCAAAGCGGACAAAGTCGTTGGTTTTAACCAGTCGATGCGTTTTGAAGAAGGAAAAAGTCCCATGATGGGTGATCCTTAGGCCCCTACCCGTACTCTTGGAGTCGGGATTTTGATGATTATGATTATGTTTATGTTTATGATTCGCTTATCAAGAGGATAAGTAAGAACTAGTGACAACTAGTTAAGGTATGAGCTCATAACCTAGTTTAAGGGTGCGGTTACTTTTATGTTTGGTGTCACAAGATTAAGATGAAGGAATGATATTCAAAGATAAGTTTCATGCCACTTATATGTTGATTGATTATTGTTGGTTTGCCCATAAGTACTCATGCATCCATGAACTATTATGTTGCATATATGCATTAAGATTCATTATAAAGACAGGATCTTGGATAAATATCTTTTATGAAAACTTCATAATGAACCTATGTATGCTTAACCTTTTCATAATAAACCCAAGGTTCCTGGGACGTAAACGATGACACTAGGATAGAGGATTCCTCCTGAGATTCTTTAGCAAGATTCTCCCTCTCTCTTTTCTCTTTTCGTTACGTCTACCTGATGGCGTCGTTCGTGATTTTTGTTGATGCACCCGTGTGGGAGATGCACTACGATCCAGATCACCGTCATATCATTTCGAGGGTCGTTGTGCTATACTCATTTTTGCATACATGGACGCCCATTTGCCTTTTCGGTCTCTAGTTTCCGCTTCACCCGACTTCTCCTTTTGGCGATGACATGATTTTTGAGAAGATGTGACCTCGAGATGTGAGAGTGCGCTCATCCTGCCTCCTGACGGTATGAGGCTCCCAGAGTACGTGCCTCGCCGAGACGTTCGGACTGACCCGTCAGAGGATCCCCCTTCTCTTCCTTTTCGAGGGTCTCCCTCACCCATGGACATGGGGGCGGCGAGGAGACGTGACGCAGCGGAGGTTAGCTCGACATTAGAGATGTGCCCATGTCGTGAAGGGCATGCTCGCCCACCCTTCCGTCTTCATGCACCCGAGGAGCTTGCCCAGTTCATTGGATATGTGTCATCGAGGGACGAGGAAGAGCACCATCCATAGTTCGGGAGTAGTCCTAGTTTGGGAATATCTTTTGGGTTTTCATGTATCCGTTGTTATGTTTCTTATTTATATAGTCCTGGAAGCTAGTTTTATCTCTAACATGCATAGAATCATTCCTTTAGCAATAAACCATAATTATCACAACTTCAAACATATTAAACCATCATCATACAGTAGTACTAAACTCATATTAGTGCTTGAATCATGAACCTCACATAATTGCTTAAAATCACATTTTTAAGTACAAGTAAGATACTAGTATCCCGTAAAATCTTTGCAAGGCCTTAAAACTATTTTAAAAACTAATTCTTTTTGTTACTCTTGAAAGAAATTTTATAACTAAATCAGTAGCTTATTTAAAATCACTTTAGCCTACCTTAATCATGAGATCGATTTATACATTGAAAGAATCTTTACGATTAGAATTTTCACTTAAGATAAAAGGAGCAAGTCTTGAGCTTTAGAGATTTAGGTGATAACTAGAATCATAAACATGCTATGCAACCTCATTTTAATCTTGTCTTTATAAGGTGATAACTTGGAATTATAAACATGATATGCAAGAAACTGAAGCGGCGTAGTCTGCACTGGACTAGTGGAGGGAGAAGAGAATCTTAGAAGGAAGGCGGAGTCCGCACTTGGACTGGTGAAGGGAGAAGAGAATTCTTATTACATCTTATTAAGCTCAAAACTCAAGACTTTTTAAAGAATGAATTCTTTGACTCCCATAATCTTAAGGAAGCTTTAGAGTTTTTATTACCATGGTTCCAACTTTGCTTGCGATACTTGGGCAAGTCTTTGAACTCTAGGATCTTTAAGTGATAACATAAAATAAACATGTCATGCGTTGATTCTTTTAGCCATTATAAAATAAAGTGAGAGCATAAAATAAATATGAGATGCATGCTCTTTATTATCTTTGAAGATTAAGTGACAACTTGAAACATAAACATGAAATGCAAGCTTGGAAATTTAAACATGAATATGCAAGTTCATTTATTCATTCTTGAGAATTTAGTGATGACATTGAAAGTAAACATGATTGTGCAAGGCATAAACATAAACATGGATGCAAGTTTATTTTATTTCTTTACTAGAGCTCCTTCAAGACTTTAAAAGAATTATAATTTCAACCCAATATATCTTAACAAGACAAAGTGAAAAATACATCTTTCAAGTTCTAAACTTAAGATCTTTATTTTTACATCATAAAAACATCATTCTTTAAAGTTTTGCATCAAGTGTAATTTTCAAGCTTTAGAGGCCTAACTTGTGATGAATTTACAACCAACACTCAAGGTCCTCATCATCAAGCTATCATCATATTCCCATATAGGTCTTATAGAAATGTTCAAAGGAAAAGAAAGAAGAAAACCCAATGGAAAAGCTAGAGAAAGTCCATGAAATCATCATTTTGAACCAAGAACAACACTTAGCAAAGCATAGAAATAAGCTTAAAAACAACTCCCTACCTAATATGGTTTGAAGGAAAGGAAGAGAACTTGGTTTCTTGGGGTGAAATGAAAGAAAATCTCTTTGAGAAATTGAAGAAGTTTCGGCCAAGGGGAGGAGGAAAGAAAGTTTTTGTGCTTTGTAAAAACTAGAAATTGTGCAATTATGAGCAAGGCTTCTAAGACTCCTTAAGCATGCCTATTTATAGAGATTTTAGAGCTCATAAATGGACAAGAAAAGGAGGAAAGTCTGACCAAATTTGAGGAGGAAACAAGGAAGAAAAATCATCTTATTTGGTGGCTTAAAACATGGAATCATGTTTTCATGGTTCCTTGTTTTCATACCTTGGTTTTTGTGCATTCTTTGACAAATTTTCTAATGCATTATGCACCAATAATTTCGTCCATTACAGCCCATGGAAGAGGAAATTTGTGTGTTCCATATATTATTTAGGTGTAGGTAAGGTATTCTTACAAAGACGGGGCAAAATGGTTATTTTGCTCAAAAACTACCCAGGCACCCAGCTTAACCAATGGACAATCATAACTTAAAAACATGTTTTAAAATATTTTAGTGAGGTTCTGGTCTAAGTCAACACAAATAAAGTTAAAAGCGCGGGGTGTTTTGGTCATTTCGCGTCAAGCTAAAATTAGGATTCTTCTCCTCTATTAACACACATAACACAAACAATCCCTTATTATCATCAAAACATCCCCTTGAGGACGGGTGGGGCCCACGATCCTCATTTTCTGAGTAAAATAACCTCAGGGCATTTTGGTCATTTTACACGTACAAAATCGGGGTTTGCAACTCTTGCACAAATCGCCCATAACCTCTTTTCTAATGTTATATTCCTTATTTGAGGATTGTTCGGTCTTGAATTTTATGTAAGAATTACTTAGGGTAATTCGGTAATGACAGTAAAAATTGGGGCGTTACACAACCCCTGTTGATGGGCATGATACTATCTTAGTGGTTTGTTTTGGTGCGAGTCATGGAACGATTAATACTTGTGCTACCTATATGTATATATATATATATGATGGTGTAATTATGTTCATAAGGCTTCGTGTTTATATTTTGTATATGCCCGTGAAAAGTTTTATTTTCCCTTTATGTTATGATAGGTAAGTGACGGTCTCACTTATACACGCGGCTCGTGTTTTGTTTTAAAAAGTTCAAAAAAATTTACCCGTATTTTTTACTAAAGTATTTCCAAGCCAGAGGATAAGAACTGAAATGAAAGAGTAATAACTAATAATTAACTTGAACGCGTCCTAGGCATGTCAAGTTAAATATTAGGGTGTTACAATGGCGGTCTCTAATTTGCCTAAGGACATATGTACTTAAGGTATTGTAACACAGTTCAACAGTTTGTACCATGATCTCTCCTTAATGGCTCTTGACTTGGTAAAAACTTACTATTTTCTTATGCATCTTCTAGACATTATCAATGAAGTGTGCAAGTAAACACATGTGGTTCAAGTTTTAGATTGAAGTCCACATGTCATTAGTGAGGCAAATTTGTCTGCAATTCATCGAAAGAAATCTTTGAAGCTTTGCCTTTTCCTCACCATAAAGGTTTAGAATATCGCGTGCTAATTAGCATGGGAAGGGATTTTGAACCTTGCTTGTATAGTATTCACAAATTTTTTAAACCTCTTACTCTCCACAAATCAAATGGCAGCTCTTCGAGCACAAACATCTCCATAAGTGCTTTTTAAGATGACTATTGGTCAAATTTAAGAATACTTGGTGAACTTGCAACACTGATCATCTCTATACTCAATGATGTTAGTGTGCTTCTTCTTTTATTTGCTTCTCTTCAATTTGCTTTACATCTTGACAAATTTGAACTCATTGAGCTTGTTCCATTTGCGTACTTGATCAAGCAACCATAATAGTTGCATTTACCCTTCTTCACAAGACCAAGCTCTAAAATAAAATGGTTCCAAACTATTGACTGATGTTTAAGCCCAGATGATGTAGTGGATTGAAGCGATAAAGTGTAAGGGCAACTATTTGATTAGAAGTCAAATGTTCTGTCTCTACAATGTATCCATCTCGTTCTCACATAATTTTGTTCATCAATACATCAACTCCCAATCACCAACTCCTAGTCTCCTTCTTTATAAGGTTTGGCCCTATCCCATTCAAGAAGAAGCTTTTTGTTAAGTTGGTTAATAGTCATTCCTTAACTTTCATATCTTATTCCTAATGGAATTTTGGCAGCATTTCCTTTTAGTCTCCAAGTACATGACTTGAACATGGTAACATCAACCATGGACAAGTATGCACCTAAATAACAAAAAGAATTTTATCAAACCAAATTGACATAAAGTATAAGATATGATATTTAAGGAATGACTATTAACCAACTTAAGAAAAAACTTATTCCCAAACTATCTAGCTTGGACAATTAAAGATTCAATATTAATGAGTGGGCTATTAATATTGAATCTAAAGGGAAATTAAGGCTTTTTCTATACTATAGTGTTGTGGCTTCAAGTTGAAGTGTAAATGAAAATTCAATGAAATGAAAAGTTAGCATGAAGGTTGTACTAATCATAAGGGATTTATAATGCTTCCTCATATCTTAAACAATGAAAAGCTAGTATTTCAAGGGTCATATCCTACAATTCATCAAAGAAAGGCTTGATATATCTTATGGCCCACATCAAAGAGAGGAGTAACTTAGTTCATTATTCTGTTATGAATTGTTACAACAATATATGCTAGCTAGTCATATAGAGCTAGTTTCTACCTTTACCTTAACAAATAATTTTAAGGAGTCATCCCTCTTTAATTTGCTTCCTTCCTTGTTCTTAAATATTTAATTCTTTATACCTATTGCTCACCAACAATATCCTGAACAATGTTCCTTTACAAGTTGGCCTAGCTTAAACTTGTTGTTTTTCTTCATATACAGGTCTATATTGTATATTTCCTATTGAACTGGTTTCTACCTTAACCCTAACATCTAATTAAAAAGTTCATAGAATC
Organism: Dalbergia oliveri; assembly: GCA_030441495.1. Lineage (NCBI taxonomy): Eukaryota > Viridiplantae > Streptophyta > Magnoliopsida > Fabales > Fabaceae > Dalbergia > Dalbergia oliveri. Next base: position 3,464,290 of record JAMLFY010000013.1, on the reverse strand, counting down.
TTCCCTCTTTAATTTCCTACCTTGCTTTATCATAAATATTTAATTCTCTATACATATTGGTCACCAACAATGTCCTAAACAATGTTCATTTATAAGTTGGCCTGGCTTAAACCTATTCTTCTTCACATGCATCTCCTGCTCAACCATATTAGAGATGCTAGCCTCACTTTACAATACCACCTTCATATTCTATCCTGCCTTCACATGGTCACTTAATCACTTTTAACATTTTATACCATGCTTCTTCTAATTAATTGGCAGCTATGAAAACTTGATAATAGCCACATCCATTGGTATATGATTATTATAATCTCTTCTTGTACTTTTACACATAGTTTCTTTCCCTTTTTTTTTTTTTGAAAAAATACTCTCTCTCTAATAATCTACTTCACTTCATTTGTAATATCCTAAAAATAGGTGTCTTTAGGAAGGTCAAGTCTAAGCTATAGAAGTGTTGGATAAAACTTGAGAGATTCAAATGCCTTTTGTATCTTAAAAGGAGAAAATAAATCATAAATTTATAATGAATTTTGTACATGAATGTTTTTATACGTTGATATTAAGTTATTATTTGAATTTGATATTTATTTATTTTTATGAAATATAATATTCAATTTGTGATATCACGTTTAATTTTTTTTAAAACTTTGAAAATATTATCTTATCAAATCTATTAGATCTAATATGTTTATAAGTATCATTGATATTTATATTTATATCAGCATTATATATTATATATTTTGTTGGAATTACAAAAGATGAAATAACTATATTTTCCTTTTCGCATATATATGTTCTTTAGAAATTGATTTTAGTATGATTACTAAGGTTACATTAAGATTTATTTAGATATCTATCATTTATATTTATGGTGTAAATATCAATTAGGATTTGAGAATACACACGCACACACACACACACACACACACACATATATATAGGATTAAGTTACACCACTTATAACTTTCAATGAAATAATTTTTTTATCAATCCAATTGTTAAATTACAATTACATATCATAAAGATCATTTGTGTGAAATTTCATAAAAATTTAACATCAATAACAATGCAATCATGTAGCTCTTGTTTTTGTTTATTTTAAGTATATATATTACGTTAATTTTGATGTATATAAAAACTATGCCAAACAATTTTAGATTAATTTGAAATTTTACAGACTTGATCTATACGATGTGATATTCAAATCCAACAGTAGCTTTTGTAAAAATTTACATCAATAAAAAGTTACTTAATGTTGTAACATTTTCTTAAAGTTACACACAATGTAACTTAATCCTAACCTATATATATATATATATATATAATATAAAGTATTAATTTCATGTTGGTTCATTCCTTTTATTAGAGATTATAATTATTCTATAAAGATTTGATTATTAGTGTATATATATGGAGTATGTCATGACCCAAAAATCGTGACCAGCACATAAAGGATATTGTCCCTTATGAAAGCCTTCTGAAATTAATTTCATACAATCATGTGTAGTAAATTACTAAATTAATGCTTATAATAAATCATAATAACTAAATAAATTTCTCAAAACTTCTTGCAAACTTTATTAATAAAATACATAAAATATTTAATTCTTTCAAATTGTTCCAAAATCCATAACCAAAATAAACAATCTCAAATCATGTTCTTGAAAGAAATTACATAAAATATCATAATGGTAAAATAACATAACTTTAAAATAACCATGCATGCTAAATGATGGAGAACACTGCATACTCCTAGCACTCTATTCTAATATGATCTTAATTTAAATTTTACTACAAAGTGAAGCTTGCCATTAGAATAGCTGTATGGGTAGCGACCTAGGTCTAAATAATAACTGGATCTGCAATTGTAACTAAGGGGAGGAAAAAGAGAGGGGTGAGTTCATCAAAACTAATGAGTAAGTCTCCACTCACAACCCACATGGGACAACAATAACATACATAACAAATACATGCAACTAATAAAAACATTTTATATATTTAGATACATATAACTATACTGAAATAACAATTTATCCGAAATTATAGCAATAATTAATAGAGAAACATGAATTATTCTGTACATAAATATAAAGCTGAATAGCTAAATTTGACCCAATGGCTAATCTGATGGGCACCTAACTAGGTCCCATAAATGGATACCTCACTAGGTTTCTTACTATGGGTAAGCTGGCCTCTAGCGGACCACTTGGTACCAAGGTTAATGATCAATTCTAAGGTTAACTGCTTTCTGTTTCTCACTAATTACTTAAAAATAATAATAACTTGCAATTAAACTAGATAAAATAAAAGCTGAATTTATATAATTCTAACAATTTGACTTAACATAACTAAGGTTCTAAAATCATACCCAAGGGATCACCAGCTTGTAGATATAGTGATTTTAGAAGCTAACAAAATATGTATCTGACAATTGTTATATTCTAACAATCTGACTTTAGCATAATGTGGTTCTAAAATCATGCCCAATGGATCATTAGCTTGCAGAAATAGTGATTTTAGAAGCTAACAATATGTATCTAACAATTTGTTTTGTTATGAATCATACTTTGTTCAATACTTTCAATAAATCACATAATGTTTTAAAATCTTAATAGGAAATTCATAATCTGAAAACATGATAATCAATATTTTTACTTTAAACATTAAACTGAGGTCTCATAATTTTATAAACTAGGAAAAGGATATTCTATAACATGTAAGGTATCAAATATGGTCCCATGAGTTTTCTAAAATAAGGTTTTCATGATAACTAATAATAATTTTCTAAAATTGCTATAATCCATGAAAGCATGATTCTTGGCATAAATCATTCTAGAATTTCATAAACAATTTATATAATGCTGGAAAGTACTAATAATGACTAAAAGTATAGTCATGAGCATAAACTCACTCAGTTTTTGTAGGAGTGCCTAACCACTGCCTACATGATCCTGGAAATTGGAATGGCATTCTCAACTGCCATGGAATTATAGACAAGAGAGGAATGACTTGGAATAGAATGAGAAGAGAAAAATGCACCACAATAATCTAAAGATTTCCTAAACTCATAACCATATAAGGATAGGGTGAGAGCACCTACTAGAAGAGATATAAGGATAGGGGTAAGAGCACTCCAAGAAATTAATAGAAGGTGAGAGAATTGTCTTTCTCTCTAGCAAAAACAATCCTTGGGCAACTAGGGTTCTTGAAAGAAGGTTTAGGAGTACTATAATGTGCTAAATATATACCAGGAGATGAAAGATATCACTAACAATTTTTATTTTATTTTATTTTTTGTTTTTATTTCTTATTTTTTCATTTTAACATGTCCTTAGTCTTTAACTTCCATTGTAGTTAGAATTTGGCCTCAAGGCTAGAAGTAGCAGTTGTAGATAATTAAGTTAGCTTTCTAATGCCACAAAAATTACATCAATCGGATATCTACAACTCAAGATATTTGTAAAATACTAAACAGGGGTCATACTTGATAGCATAAGAAGAAAACTATGTTAGAGGTATATATCCTAACTAATTGTGTGCAACAATGAGATAAGGATAATAGCTAGATTAAATCTAATTGTATCTTTTGCAACTACTTGTTGGATACTTCAAATTCAAACTATCCTAACATATCTCTTAATTATCTTTTGCGTTGGATATATATCTATATATACTAATGAAAAGCTAATGAGGTTTTTAAAACAAATAACATATATATTGGTGTATTCACATTATGTATTTATTTCTCTTTTGAAATAATAATAACAATAACAACAACAACAATAATGATAATAATAATAATTTACATGATGAATAAATTTTATACTCAATTCTAATAATTAATAACTTCTTAAAAATGTCTAATAACTCTCTATAAAAATAATATTTAACAAATCATTTTCGTAATACATGTCAAATATAAATAATATCCAATATCTCTAATTAAGTATCATTGTAATTTAGCAATGCCTGAAAAGTCATTTTCAAATCACAATGGTTATGATTTTGGTTAACTATCAATCACTTTGAAAATAACTATCGATTTACTCGTATTCAAATTTTTATGAAACTGATATGTATACATGGAAATATATTTTCTAACATATTCATTTAATTTTATATATTTATATTTTTGAAAGTATTTGACTATTTTATGATTGCTAAAAATTATATCTATTATCAATATAAAATACTTAATGGTAACATCATTATTACAAAAGTTGTATCTATGAATACTTTATATATTTCTTAAATCCTAATTGATATTTACACATAAATATAAATGATAGATATCTAAATAAATAATAATCGTAGAAATGATATAAAAATTAATTTATCAAGAGTATATGTGATAAAAGGAAAATTTAATATGCTATATCTTTTCTAATTCTAACAATACAATCCTGACACAAATATTAAAATCAATGATAATTATGAACAATATTGGATCTAATAGATTTTATAAGATAATATTTTCAAAATTTAAAATCAAATATCATATCACAAACTGAATATCATATTACATAAAAAGATTACATATTAAATTCAAATAAAAACTGAACATTGGCATAGAAAAAGATTGATGCACAAAATTATCATAAATTTTATATTTTATTTTCTCCTTTTGGAATTGATATTTTCTGTTATAATCTAGGTTTTACATGATTTACTGTTTCACATAAATTTAAAATAGAGATTTATATTTATTCATTTTATTTATTTATTTATTTATTTTTTATATACAACCTCTTTTCTTTTCTTTTTTAAGGCATTTAAATATCTCTTAAGCTTTATCCAACACTTCTGGAACTTAGGCATAACCTTCCTAAAGGCATCAACTTTTGATATATTAGAGTAATATTTCAGATATTACTTTTGTAGTAATGATGTTAGCATAAAGTATTTCATATTGTTAATAGATATATTTTTCAAGTAGTTATAAAATAGTCAAATACTTTCAATAATATAAATATATAGAATTAAATGAATATGTTAGAAAAATATGCTTCTTTATATACATATCAATTTCATAAAAAATTGAATACAAATAAATCGATACTTAAAGATTTTGAAAATATTTGACAATTAACCAAAATTATGAATATTATGATTTGGAAAATATTTTCTATTCGTCAATGAATTATAATGATATTTATTTGAAGATATTAGATATTATTTATCTTTAACATGTATTATAAATATGGTTTGTTACATATTATTTTAACAGAGAATTATTAGATATTATTTAAGAAGTTATTAATGATTAAAATTATGTATGAAATTTCTTGATCATGTAAATTATTATTATTATTATTATTATTATTATTATTATATAGAAAACATTAATATTGGAACATCATGGCTAGATTTGTTTGCTAGAAAAGAAAAAAAAAGGGAAAAGTAAATAAGAAAATTTGAATGTGGAAGAATACGTGATTTGTTAATTAATTTAAATCAAATCGTATATTTTGGTCGTTGCTATAAATGAGGTATTGCAACGCATGCACACGGATGTGAAACTCCTTCAGTTTGAGGTTTAAAATTTTATACCACTACTATATATTTGACACATTATAATACTCTTAAACAATCTTCTAAGAACCCTAGGCTTAAGGATTTTCCCTAGAGAAAAATGCGATTTTCTCAACTTTCTCTGATTAATCTCTTCCACTAAGTGCTCTCATCCATATCCTTTATGGGTTATGAGTTTGGCAAATCTTTAGGCTATTGTGGTATAGTTTTCTTTTCTCATTCAATTCCCAATCATTCCTGATTCTTGTCTATAATTTCATGACAGTTGAAAATGTCATTCCAATTCCCCAATATCATGTAGGCAGTGGTCACGAACTTAACGAATGGTGAGTGGGTAGTTGCTCATGGCTATATTTTAGCCATTAAAAGTATTTTATAAATTGATTATTATCGCTATTATCATGAAAATTATATTTTGGAAAACTCATAAGATTATTATTTGTTGCATGATTATCAGAAGATGTCACCAGTTCAAGTTATATTATACTTCAAGAATATATGAGTTTATATGGCATGATATGAATCTTTATTAGAAAATAGGTTGACAGTTATCATGATTTCACAGTTAAAAGTATTATTTAATTAACGGATACGAACGTAAGCAAGACATAATAACAATTTGTTCAAATATTAGAAAATATTATTATTATCTATTTAACACAATATGACACGGCTAGTTACCATAAAATAGTTAAGAAGATAAAATAGTTCATAATTACGTAGTAGTTACCATATGAATAGCAATCAGAATAGTAAGGACAATTATATCATTATGCAAATTTTAATTATATATATATAGCCCAACCTAATATTAGAACTCAGTTAAACAATTAGTACAGTGCCCAATTAAAATAAGAAATAGTAATGTTTAGCATGACAAGATTTAGCTAGTTAATAAAGAGTAGCCAACAACTAAGTTATACAAATAGCTTAGTACATACTTATTATGTATTGTAGGCATAGTATTGAAAACTAGCTTGAACGGCCACTTCGACCACAACCAATAAACCGGTCATGAAATCGATTAAAGTCAATATTTGGATCGGCCACACATCAAAACTAGTGTGACCTGGTTCAACTAGACTGGGTTTTTATCAAAACCAATAACCGACTAGTTTTCAGAGAGGGTCTTTTTTTTTTTTGGCTTTTTGTTTTTTGCAATTTTGCTAAATGATATCATTTTTTAAAACCTTAAAAAAAAAATTCTAATATGACTTATGGAAAAATGTAGTAACTTTATTTGTATTGTCAAGATTTATGAGTTTGTGATGTTAAACTTTGTGAGTTTGCTTGTGTAATTATATTTTGAACTTATCAATTGTGATTCATGATTGTGAAATGTGAATAATATTTAGAAATTTATGTTATTTATTTATGTTTTTGTGTTTGGACCCCTTAAATAGTGTCAAATTATTAATTAGTTGTCATTTTATTATATTTTATATATATATTGGTATAAATCTAGTTCAACAGTTTGACTAGTGACCCAGGCTAACCAAAGTGCCTGACCAAGTCAATCACCAAGCCTAGTCTGAAACTATGATTGTAGGAATAACAGCTAGAATAATAAGAATGGGCTAAGTAACAATTAAAGTTTGATTAATAGTTATTAGGTAACATGATATGACTTAGTCAGTTAATAGAATTAACTAATAGCTTTTGCAACCTCTGATTAAGTTATGAATTAATTATTAAAGTGTAAGAAGTGTTAGTATGGCAAGATTAGCTTCAGTTTTATGGGTATTATTTAACTATTATGAGTTTCTAAAATTAGTTTACTTATATAGCATAAGGGAACCTAACTTTTTAGAACTAATAAAGTAGGTAAATAATAATTAAATGTTCAGTTAAATCATTGATATTATTAACATGATTGTTGATGTTACAAGTGGTTAGTAAATAGCATAGCATGAACAGTTCTACCGCATGATGTTTAATATCTAAATTATTATCTCATAAGTAGCGAGCGGAATCAGGGAATAAGTTTCAGTATTCGATTTAGTCCTGATTCAATTAACTTATGTATGTTGAGATCAATCTAGTAGAATTGCAATTTGTGTTCAGAAAAGTCGTTAACCTTGGTACGCCTGGCTACCAAGAAGGCAATGTACCAAGTGGCCATGGAGGTAGTCTTATGAGATTTTAACCTTGGTATGCCTAGATGCAAAGGAGGTGATATATCAAGTAGCTATGGAGGCAATCTTATAAGTCATTGACCTTGGCATATCTGCTGTCATGGAGGCAGTATGCCAAGCGGCCATGGAGACTTTTATGATTCAAATATATCACAGGATATGGTTCTTAAGAGGACAAACCCATAAGTAAATGTGTATGATGCAAGTGAATGCATATTGAATATGAATTCAATTTTAAGTTAATTTCCTTTAAGTTGGATTTTATTTAGTTAAGGACAGGAATCAAATTGAATGTATATAAATATTATTATTATTATATAATTATTTATACGTCCATTTTGTATGTATTATTATTAGGTAGTTCCTTATTGTCCTATGTGAGCTGTGGGTGGCTATTTGCTCACTAAGTTTTGATGAACTCACCATTCCTTTCTCCTCCCTCCTTATAGTTCCAGTTCAGATCAGTTATTATTAGATCCATCCTTAATAGCTTTGCAAGCTATTCTAGTGTTGATTTTCAATCTGTAGTGAAGTTTGAATTAGGATCATGTTAGAATAGAGTGCTAGGTAGTGTGCAAGGGTTCTTGGACACCATTTAGCATGCATGATTATTTTAAGATTATGCTATTTTATGTATTTTATGAATAAAGTTTTCAAGATGTTTTGAGGAATTTATTTATTTATTTATTTATCTGTTATGATTTATTATGAGCATTAATTTAGTAATTTACTACGTATGATTGTATGAAATTAACTCCAGAAGGCTTCCATAAGGGACAATATCTCTTATATCCTGGTCACAATTTTAGGGTCGTGACATCATTGTTACTCAAGGCCCAACTCCTCTAAAAGCTTAAGGCGCTAAGCTGCATGTGAAAATTGGTTGTTATCTCTAATAATTACCATGCAAGCATGCACTATCAATAACCAATCAACAACAAAAGCCAAAAAAAGAGTCAAATTATAACTTGAGCTCGAGCCATTACTTTTTCCTTTGAAAGCATAAACAACAACATCAATGAGTTGTGCTATAATAACATCAGAAATGAACAACAAAACTAAACCATGAAAATAGCAAAAGATAGAGAGCTAGGGTTTAAAGAAACAATAATAAAGAAGAGAGTATGAGAATACCTAATTAGTAAGAATCTGAAAAGGATCTGAAGATTGCAATTACCCTAATGCCACAACAAAGTGTGATTGCAACATCGAATTGAAAAGAATCTGAAAAACAAAAAAACCAAATGAGAATTAGGAACTAGCAGAACACAAACAAATCAAATTGAAGGAAGATAACTTAAAATGCAAAGAGGAGAGAAGAAACTAAACAATAAGACAAAACAAGAATGCCTAGAGCGAAAATGAAGATGGAGTAGTGAAAACAAAGATCAAGAATCGGAAAATCAAGAATCTCATATGGATGTTGAGATCATTGGTCGAGGGAATGAGAATCCCTAATTTGGGATTTAGGGTTTGGTTCGATTTGTGTTCCATGTCAAAATGATGTGAGAATTTTGGGTAAATGGATTTTGAGAAATGGATTTGGTTTGGATCCTTTGGCTAATCCATTTTTTTATGGTTTGATTTTATTGAATCAAAGGTAAAATAAAAATCGGATCAGTTCACTACAAGAAAATCATCAATAAATGACTGAAATTTCGGTCGCTAAATGCAATAATCGGTCACTAAAAGGTTTTGCGCCGATTTTGTGATTGATTTATGCTGTAGCTATATTCAAGGTTGCTAAATTATTAGTGACCAAAAATTTTTTGGTCACTAATATTTTGTGACCTAATTTCTCCCTAAACCAATTAGAAGATGTTGGCTTAATAGCAACTGATTTTTTGGTTACTAATATTTTGTGACCGATTTTGTGATCAAATTTCTCCCTTCACTAATTGGAAGATTTTGACTTAATAGCGAAATTTTTCGGTCACTAATATTTTGTGACTAATTTTGTGATCGAACTTCTCCTTCAACCAATTGGAAGAAGTTGGATTTCTAGCGACTGATTTTTCAGTTACTAATTTTGTGATTGATATATCAGTCACTAATGTGTAATCCCTAAAAAAAAGCACAAATTTAAAATTTTTGAAATTTCACTTTTAAAATTTAAATATATATCATTAAATAAGAAATGATATATCTTTACACAAACAAACAAACTTAAAAATTGCCAATATACTTGAACAAGTAGTTAACATCATACGACAAAGTAAGTTCGATCCAAATATTTTAATTGTACAATAACACGAAGCCCTATAATCTAAAATGAAAATTGAGATATGTATTAAAAACTCTTTGGACAATAAATTTTCAACATAGTCTTAACAAATTCTTGCTTCCATGAGTCTTTAACAACTTCCATTGAGTCTTGACCTACCTCCTTTGAATCTTTAACGGTTTGTATGGAGTCTTGAACAATTTCTATGGAGTCTTCCACTTCCTCAATTGTGCATTCAACCCTCTCTAATGAATTCTCCAATACCTCAATTGAGCCTTCAACCCTCTCTAATAAGTCTTTGACTTCCTCAATTGAATCTTCAACCGTCTCAAGTGAGTCCTCTACTTCCTCGATTGAATCATTAGCAAAGAAAAAATATGCAACTTTGTAATTTCACAAGTCCAATAGTCAAGAGTACTCAGAATAAGTTGAAATCTAAAGCAAATATAGCATCCAATATAGCATTATTTCATGCTAAGGAATTATTAGAAAAGCCAATATTGCATCCAATCACAATCAAAACCCATAATTGGCATCCACACACATTAACTTGTCAATCATGCAACAAAAGCACAATTCGTGTTGAAACATCCTTACACTAACACAACAAGAAAGTGTAAACTTCGAATACATTTACCTTCCCTACTAGAAAACATAACATTGTCACAATAGTTGATATAAAGTCAAACAATCAACCAATGTCTTTCATACCACCTAAATGATTAAACCAATCTAAGATATATTCACTCGATATCCAACCAAACTATCTCCATCCACATGTAGAAGATTGTTAAAGAAGAATAATAACTACAAATACAAATATATATCTACTTTAAAATCTTGTATATATGTAATTCCAAAAGTTAAGATATGACAATTTAGCAACACAAATCTCAGCACCAAGGAGAAAATATAAAGAGCCCAAATTACTTGGTAAACCATCCAATAAAACATCAAAACAACATGAGTACTAATTATCATATATAAAAGCAAAAAAAACAATCAAAGAAAGTGGTTTGAACTCAATATTTTCACTCAACATGTTCCTGAAATGTTAGTTCAAAGCTATATGATTCATTACATAAGGCAGTAAAAAGTTATCAACTATAAAATTAAAAATTATGAAATATTTCTAATGCATATATTTTGTTTCCTATGAAACAAAGGTTCACTACACATGTACAAAGAAAAAAAGGGGAAAGCACCATAAAACAGACTAATTCCAAGCCCAACAATAGTTAAAAAGCTTATACAATTTATACCTAAAGTTATAATAATAATGAGCTTAGTCTCTGACACAACAATGACAACATACATGATACGAAATCAACTTTGATTAGAAACAAATCCTTCAAGTATCAAATGCCATGCATCACAGAGTGCAACAATTGTTACTTCTTAGTTGTTGGCAAAGACTTAAGTAATATCTTTAGGAATTTTAAGTGAACTGCTAAAATTAAACAAAATATCACATATTAGAAAACATCTCAATTATGAAAGTAAACTATGCTAACTTCCCCTATAAAATCAGTGCATTGCCTAGACAAACAATTGGTCTAAAATTCAAAAAAACAAAAAAGCAAGTGTCTAGGAAATTTTTATAAAAATGTTGTATCCACATTTCAGTCAATTCATGAAGTAGATGCTCATTCACAACAACAAATTGACCACTGAAAAATAGAGTTAGTAAGCAAGATAGGACAATAATATAAAATAAGTAATAACATGAGATGGCAAGCAAACCTTAAAATTCTACAATTGTACATATTAGAAAGATATGGCTAAAAACACTCATTATTACTAAGAATCTAGCTAGTAAATGTAGTTGGCATAAGAGAAATAAGAAGTGAATTTCTCACACCCTTCTCTAATATCATCTATTGTAGTGCATCCCAATCCTAACAGCTTGAGAAAGTTACACCCCACATGTTTGGCCAAAGAGTTCCCTACACATGCTTAGCTTTCAAATTTCAATCTTAAAATTTAAGTTGAATATCATGTAGATATGTTCTAGTGCATTAGAAGGAAACTAACTACATAAAAGAAAGCCTTTCACTATGGAAATTGAAAGATGCTATGAAAAAAAGAAGAGCAAGGAAAAGCTTTTCGCATGAATACACCTTGCTTCTTGCTTATAGGACTACCACTATACATTTGATAATTGCCTTCCCTGACAAAACTAAAACGCATATACACAATGGGAATTGAAAGATGCTATAAGAAACGACCCAAAGATATAAATGGAACCAAACTAAAAAATACCAAACCGAGATTGACTAACTGGAACCAAACCAAAGACAGATAGAGAGAGAAGAAGGGCAAATCAATGGCTGGGCGGACTGGGCTAGGCGAAATGAAGGGTTGCTGGTCAACTCATGACTCGCAATGTCAAGCCCTATAATGTTTGCTGGCTCATGCAAGCGCAGCTTAACTGTTGACGTAGCAACGACAAACTAGAAAACTCGACGGTGGCTCGTGGTGGTGCGCAGGGTTCAACGATGATGGAGCAACAGCCGAGTAGGCAAAATGAAACATTGATATAGCCACAACAATAAACCAAAAAATCTATCCTTCCACAACTCATAAATCAAACACACAACAACCATTAAAATGTAAAGCCAAACACAACTCACAAATCACAGCAAACACCCTACAAACCGTCATGAAGACCACCTCAGAACCAATTTATCCCAGCATCGTAAATATAAACAATAAGCCCATAAACTAACTAACCATGTACAAATGATAACTAGATAACTAACAGAGAATATATACGTGTTGAAATATATAAATAAATGGATGATATTCTCTAATACTAACAAAGTTTAGTCTGGATAGAAAAAACTGAATAATATATCAATTGAACAATTTTTTTAATTTTGGTAACAAAATTAAAATTTAAGTTATTTCATAACAATATAATGTTAATTTTACTACCATCATTCAATAAACTTTTTAACTCAGATCAGGACAAATGTTCTTCGTAGCTTTAACTTCAACTTAGCATAACAAAAACAAAAAATGACTCGAGCAAATCTGTCATGTTTAGAGTTTAGCCAATATTACACTTGAACTAGGTCAATCTAAACTTTACACAAAATTTTTTTTCAACAAATGTTTAAGTGCTAAACTAAATCAATAAGTTACAATCCTAATAGAAAAGTTATAACAATATATCAAATGAACATATTTTCTCTAAAAAGTGTAATTGTTGTTCAGGTGAGTATTTGACAAGTTGAATATTGTATAATTTCATGAGAATACAACAAATATGAACGATTAAAGAAGTTCACCAGCATTGTGATTGAAAACAAAAGAAAAGCAATGGCAACTATAACATAAATGCATAAGACACATAAAAGTATGGATGAAGTAGACAGTCTTGTTTTCTTTCTTCTCAATTGCATTCAATTAATGTTTGTTTAATAAATTAATTTAGTTAATTTTAATCAATACAAAGTAAGTTGCTTTTGGAATTAAATCAGAAAAAGGACATCAAAAAAGAAACAAAAATAACAGAACAAAAAAAAAGGGAAGAGAAGGTGAACCAAGGGCTTCAGGGTGGAGATCAATGGCAAAGAGGGTTGCGGGGGATGGTTGTGCGAAGGGGGAGGGGGCTACGTAAAGCGGTGGAGTCGGAGAGAGAGCCAGAAAAGGAGGCAGGATCGCGGAGGAGGAGGGCTGGCCACGGATGGAGGGGTGGCGGCACCTGGTAGATTGAGAAGGAGGGATGTTGGGTGGAGGGAGGGGTTTGTGTTTAGGTTGGGATATTTAGGAAAGTACAATATTTTTAGGGCATTTTATTGTCTTTTTATCTTTAAGCTCTTAGAGACCAAAAATTGGGTCACTAAATTGGTCACTAATTGAAATATTAATGACCGATTTAGAGACTGATTTTTATGCAAGATATGATTTTTGGTATGAATAAAAATCAGTCACTAAATCGGTCACTAATTGAAATATTAGTGATCAATTTAGAGATTGATTTTAATGCAGGAAATGATTTCTAGTATGAATAAAAATCGGTCACTAAATCAGTCATTAATTGAAATATTGGTGACTAATTTAAAGACCGATTATTATGCGAGAAATGATTTCTCTTATGAATAAAAATCAGCACTAAATCGGTCACTAATTGAAATATTAGTGACCAATTTATAGACCAATTTTTATGCAAGATATGATTTCTGGTATGAATAAAAATCAGTTACTAAATAGCTCACTAATTAAAATATTAGTGACCGATTTAGAGACCGATTTTTATGCAATAAATTATTTCTCTTATGAATAAAATCGGTCACTGTTATTTTTAAGTGACCAATTTAGCGACTAAATTTTTCCATGGTTTCATCCTCCCTAATGGTTTGATTCATTGCTAATTCGGTCACAAATTCATCATTTTAGTTATCGATTTATTTCGGTCATAAAATCAATCACTATTTGACAGATTTCTAGTAATGGTTCGAATTTTTTAAATGAAAAAACCAATTTTAAATATTTGGTTGGGATTGATTTCTGATTTTCTCTTAAAAATTAGTTATTTTGAACAGGCCTAATCAAAATAAAGCAATATTGACCAACTTACTTTGGATCAAACATATGACCTTTTAGGTCTAAGACTGACTTCATAGCTTTTAGGCCAAGATGGGCTGAGCTATAAGGCCCATAAATTATCTATCTTTTTCTTCGTGGATTATTATCCAGCTTAAGCTAACTTACAATACAAGCACACCTAGCTAGTCTAGTTCTTGCCTAGCTTACGAAAAGTGTTGGTCTTTGACCACGTGTTAATATTAATTAGGAATAAATGGCTTGCAATATAAAACCAGGGACTCCAATACAAAGGCCGCACACAGTTTTGCTACGCGCAACTTGACCAAGATACACTATATAATGTCTGAAGGGAGCTTCGTCGTCGTTAAAGCATATTGTCTGACATTGAAGTATAGGGACAAAGATAGCAAAAACATGTCAACGGTGGGAGGTATTAGCACAGTGGAGGGAAGCCAGAACAGCGCTACGATTGATGGCCTTGGTCGTTTTGCTGTGGAAGAGCACAATAAGAAAGAGGTGAATTAATCTTCTTTCTTTTAACCTGATTTGCTTTGCATACATACAACCTAGCTTCTTCTAGTGTTTATAGGAAATTTTTCAAAAAATGGACGAAAATTTTCTTTTCTAGATACTTGCTACTGTTTACAATTTAAGTTTTTTAAGGTTGTATAAGGAAATTAAGATAAAGATTATCTTTTAAGAGATAAAAATAAAAGATAAAATTTCTCTTTATTATTTATAATAAAATATCTTTATATTAAATAATCATACTCATATCTACTTATTCTCACCTATCATAAATATTAAAATAAAATGAAAAAAAAATAATTTTTTGAAATGTAAAAATGTCTTATATTTTGGATCAAATAAAAAAAAAACTTATATTTTGAAATAGAAGGTGTAGCTTTTAGTGTCCACAAAGCTGAAAGTTTTCTAATTGATAAACTAAACTAATTGATAAACAAAAAATATTATTTATATTCATTGTGTGTTAAATACTGTAAACTCAATTCATTTAATAATGGATGAGATGTAGATCCTATATAAATGAGATCTTTAGATGATATCAGTACAGTTTCTCACACTATAAATAACACTACTCTTGATAAATCTCCTAGCCAACGTTATCATTTTTGCTTGGTAAAATCTTTGTGCAGAATGCGGTTCTGGAGTTTGTTAAGGTGGTAAGCGCGAAACAGCAGGTGGTGTCTGGAATGCTCTACTACATTACACTTGAGGCCAAGGATGGTCAAAAAAAGAAAGTCTATGAGGCCAAGGTTTGGGTGAAGTCATGGTTGGACTTTAAGGAGCTACAGGAGTTCAAGCTTATTGGTGACATCGCTTCTGATGACTCTGGGACGAGATCCTAGGTTGAAATTCAATCCCATCATTTGCCATTATTATGAATGGGACCATAACATATTTGATAATGTTACCAAATGATATAGAAGTGTTGGTAAAATTAATTAGCAACATATGGGCTTGTAAAAATGTTATTAAATAACTCGCAAGAACTATTTTTAGCAACACCTTTTAGATACTATTAGAAGATTTTAATTTCCTTTATTCGTAAATATTGTTTAAAGTTAAACATGGTAAAGTGAATACTGAATATTTTCAACAAAAAAAAAAATCATTTAGACTCAGGACTATTTGAATTGTATAAACTATTTTAATAATTGACTATTTGCATAAGTTATATTTTATAATCAATTATGATAAATTAGTTATATATATTTTATATGTTAACTGAAAACTGATTTTTTAAATATATTTTTATGAAATGTTTTGAAAAATTAGTTATCTATATAGTAAGTTGATAAAAATGGCATAAAATAATATTATGAGGTTAGTTGACGAGGATGAAATGGTATAATAATGACAAATTTCTCATCAATCAATAAATTCTGAATATCAAGAAAGCTTTTCATTATAATCATTTTCCCTTATGATATCAGTTGTTTTTCATTATTTGTTTCAAACATGTAAAAGTAATCATAAAACATGTTTTATCAAAAAACACTGGTATAGAAAAAATTAAATTTCCCAAACAAGCTCTCTAAATCTATAAATATCTGAAAATGCAAGGTATATTATTTGGGTTGTTATGTTTACGTAGCTGACATTGTATTTCAAAGTTGCTAATTATTGTTTTCCTAATTCTTGATTAGGTTACTCAAGACAACAGGCAGATTTATCGATGATATGACCGAAGCAAACGAAAATTTATGTGCTATAATTAATATCAAATTTGTCATTCCTGGAAAATATGTAATGCAATATGGTGTATAAATCAAAATAAAGTGTGTCCTTCCTGGAAAATATAAAATTCAATATGGTGTATAAATCAAAATAAAGTGCAATATAGTGTAAATCAAAATAAAATACAATAAATAATCTCAAGTCAATGGTTGTTGTATTTTTTTTTTTTGGGTATACACTCGATAGTTGTTCTATAAAACTGAACAAAATATTTTTTAATATTTATCTTATTTGTGTATTTCTATGAGATTTTTGCAAGATAGACATATTAAAATTTGTTGTACTTGGCCAGCCATTCCAAATAACCAAGCAAACTTTTCAGGTCGGGCAAACAAAATTCAGCTGATCCCCTCCTCTTCTCTCTCTATTTTTATTTTATTTTTTATATTTTATAATCGAAGCTGAACTCTGTAACATTCCCTTTTATAAAATAATTTATATAATGGTAATATTAATTTCTGTATCTAATTTAAATATTTTATTTATTTTATTAATAAATTTGTATCAATATGTATTTTAAATATTAGATTAAAAAATTAAAATATAGACATTAACTGTTGAAAGTAAAATTATAAATTGATAAGAATAAGTTCAAAAATATATAATACCAAGTTAAGAATAATATTTATTTAAATAATAAAAAATGTTATGTTTAATGTTAATAATTAAGTGTATTATTTCATACAACCAAATAAAACATAGGTAACCATAAAAAAAAAAAGAAGGCAGGTGTAGGTGCATTATGACCTCCGTTTGACGTTTGGTCATAAATGTGGTTGGTTAGAAAAATTTAACGTTTTTGACCCAAATTATTAAGTGGTGGTAAGTTTCTTGGCGAAAGAAAGAAAAAAAAAGGGACGGAAGTTGTTGGGTTATATTGTGTATGTGTACGTGAGAGAGTGAGAGAGACATTGAGAGTAGTGTGTGTCAGCGAAGAGAGAAGACTATATTTATTAATTATTATTATTTTATGTACTAAAGATATGTACTATTTTTTATTATTGTTATTTTTTATTTTTTTTTTATATTTATGGATGATTATGAATATAAATATTAATTAAAATAATATTAACCACTTAATTAAAGATTCTTTTTTCTCTTCCTGATTCCATCAATTTATCGTGTTTCAATTTTGTTCTTTTTATTTAGCATTTAAGGATTCTCTTCTCTCTTCAACGTTTAAATTGGATTATCATACTCCAGTTTCTTCTTTTATTTTATCTTTTCTTTATATTTTTGTTGTCCATTATTCAATTCAAATTAGCTTAATATTCTCTTTTATTTATGTTATTATCTAGTTCAAATTATTATCTCATCCGTCTATTTTAGAATTTTTTATATGGTTTATATAATATTATATTAATTTGAGTTGTCAATATTAAATTTTTTTTTGTAAGGGACCTACATTAGAGGTAAATATATAATTAAAATCTAATACAAATAATAAGTAAAGGTGATCTTATATGGATTGGAAATATTAAATTAATTATGATTTTATAATGACAAAGACCAACTCATAGATCTTGATAAAAAGTCAAAAGAGAATTTAATAAAAATTATATTAATTTTAGTTCCTTTTGAAATTAATATTTAGATAAACAACTCTATAATTTGATAAATTTTATTTAGATATTACTTTATTATTTGGAAAAGATTATATTATTTTGATGAGTTTATTTATTTCACGCATATGCATTAATTTATATTATGTGCACTTTATTCAATTTATTTTATTGGTTAAGTTTATGCATTTCATACTCATTGTGTATATATGTATAATGACAATAAAATTAAATAGAAGACATTAAAAAATTTGATGCTAATCAGAAGGTAGATGAATAGAGATCTAACGTCCTTTTATGTTACTTGCCTTGATTATTGACACATAAAAATCTGACTTTATCGTCTTTATGCTAAAAGAGTAGCACAGATAATGAGAGTTCCTAAAAAGAAGGCTTTTGACTATGTGTGAGACAAGCGGACAGATGAAAGTAAAAACTAAAGTAAATAAATCAAAATTCTTGTAAGATTTGAATGCATGTTTTGTATGATTTCTGTTATTTATGCCATAATACTTTGGTATATGATGAAATTGTAGTCTTGTGTATTTTCCGTGCAAACACGGAGAAACTAACTATAGTTCAAATGTTTTAAAACCATTCATTTTCTATTGAGAATTTTAAATTCTCATTTTATTTATTTTTATTTTTTGTGGTTTCAGATTAGCCATGTAACGTCAAATGGAAGGGCAAGCCTAGAAACTTATGGACCTATGTTTAATTAATGTGTAATTTTCTATTACGAATTTTAGAAATATTCAGTTTGTAATTAATGGCATTATGTACTCATACCATAATCCAATGCTTGTAATCTTTTTATATTATTAACTGTTGTGTTTTATGTATAAATTTATATTATTAGCTTTTATATAAATGGGTGTTACAAACTCCCATTATTCAAGTTTATGGTCTGTTTATTTTCTATTTTTATCTTTTGTATTTTTTATTTTTTGAAATTTTTAAAAGAAATTAATAAAAATAATAAAATAATATTTTATATTTTATTTTCTATTTTCACTATTTTCTTATAAAATATGGAAAATAGAAAATAGAGCAAATGAAAAAGAAGAAACCAAAAGAACCTGGTTTATTATTTTCGGCTCAAAACGAAGAAGCCCAACTTTTTGTCGATTTCTTTGCTTCAAAAATTTTAATTATTAAATTCTTTTTTTTTCAAAATAATTAGTTGTGTTTGTGGGCTAACTGGTCTATCCAGTAGCTCAAAATTGGTTGCAGCAGGCTACCCAAACGATACATAGTTATATACTAAATCTAATTTGAGTTCGCCTAGACCAAAAAAGGCAAAAAGCATAACCACAACTACTCTGAAATTAAGGAAAAAATTTATTAAAAGTAATATATATATATATATATATATTTGGGTGAAATTTTTTAGTAAAATAAAAGAGTTATGTTATTTGTATTCATAAAGTGTGAGATACCATGTTCGATTAATATTCTATCTACCATTGCATGAGATATGGATCCCATCCAAGTGGGCCCTATACTATATGAGTACAAATAATATTTTTTGAAACAAAATAAAAAAAATATTAAAAAATCTTTTTTCTCAAAACTATAATTTTTATCTTCTAGAAAAAAATCTTTTTGATAACATAAAAATATTAACTTCAAAACTCTTCAGAAAGTATCAATGCTTAATGTTTTGAGAGATAATAAAACTAATTTTATGAAAATATTTTGAAAAAGGATTAATCCGTTTCTTTAGATTATTGAAGCACCAAACAAGACTATTCATGTTAGCATACATGTTCCTAAAACAAGATTATTTTCACAATGGCATTTGCAAACATGTTGAATCTCATTTAAAGAGATTTGGAACTCAATGAAAGTGAAAAAAAAATCTTGAAATGAAAGTTTCTATTCTCAACACATGAAAGGAAATTCTCAAAATCAAGAAACTAAAGTTTAGATCTTCAAAAAGTATGCCACGCTTCAAGTAAGTTTCAAGTGAAGATTTCAATCTAAATCTAAAGAAAAGTGTGGTTACCATCTTCAATCATGATCATGATTACATCCTTTACAACAACTGATTGAAGAAAGAAGATCTAAGGATTGCTAAAACAACACTTAGAAAGCACGTTTGCTATAAATGGTGCACTTTATAGTAATGAAAATTTGAAATTTAAGTTGAAAGTCAAACTCTGGAATGGATTGCCTACCAACAAGTCCTCACTCACACGCTTCCTAGGAAGGTCACCATCCCAAAATTACCCCAAGTCAAGCACACTTAATTGTGGAGTTCTTCGTAATAGATGCATCTTTGTGGCATAGGTAGATATAAGCCTTCCATAGGGAGTAAAGTTCAAAAAAGTTGAAGTTACATGCACAATCTCTTCACCATTTGTAAATGGAACTGACATTGTCCTCAATAAAACTTGGTCAAGCACGCAAACCAAAAGAAAGAATCTTTGTTAGGTAGTACCAATCAATTCATATAAGTAAATAGTCCCATAAAGGTCAAGACATTCGGGATTCATGGCTTATGTATAGCGGATCACCTCGTTTCACATCTCTTTTCAACTTAGTTAATTGCAAGCTTAAAAGAAAAAGTTAGAAACCTCATTTAGAAAGTAAAAAGTAATTTCTAAAGGTGGACTCAAACCTCTATAAGACAACGGCTTCTGCAACTACAAAAGTAATTCTAACACAGAGCTACTCTTCTGGACTTCATTTCCAAGACACAAAAAGAAGATCAACGCGTGTCACTAAGAAAATAGATTAAGGGCAACGGTCATCAATGAAGATCAAGTATAAAAGGAGATGATGTGCTTACAACGAAGACACTTTGGCTCATTATATGTGCTGGAAACGCTGAAGAAATTTCCTCTTATCTTCTGTAAAACTATTATAGCTTTTAATTAGTTTCATCTTTGAAAAAATCTTCTTTCTATGTTCTTATTAGATTCTACATTCTTCATAGGAAAAATAGATAGAAAGAAGTTATTCAAGTTTTCAACTCTAATATTGTTTTATTATGAGAAAACTTGAGTGTTTGATAGTTTGAGTGATCCAACCTAAACACATTCTTTATAACCCGATCCAGTAGTGATTGTTGTGAGATAGCTTGAAGAAGCTAGTCAAAGACTACTTGAAGGTGATAGTAGAGTGAGCTCCTGGTTACACTGAGTTAGCTTGAAGATACTAGTTAAAGACTACTTGGAAGTGATAGTAGAGTGAGCTATTGGTCATGTGGAGATAGCTTAGGAAGGCTATAGAAAGACTATCTAACTTTCTCAGAGTTGAAAAAGGGTTATTTAGTAGAACTCAACAGTTGTTGAGAATTGGATGTAGGCAAGATGAGCTGAGCCAATACAAAAACTCCTTTGTAGTATCTTCTTGTAACCAGGAATTTTCCTATGTGCAAAAATGATCAAAATGCCCTGAGGTTATTTTTACCCTGAAATTGACGGTCGGCCTGGCCATCCTCAAGCGGTTAGTTTGATGATTGAAGGGAGATTAGATGTATCGTGATTGATGTTAGAGGTGAAAACCTCAATTTCTGTTTTTTCGCACGCAAATTATCAAAGTACCCCTGAGGTAATTTAACCCAGGATTTAGTGACGATTGATGTAACGCGGGACGAGGCATGGAGTGATCATCGGTGGAGAACACGGACAAGGAGCGGCTCCTGCCTCCAATCGAAGGGGTACATGAATTAACTCGATTACACACTCGAATGAGAGGGATCCTAAGTCTATATAGGTGTGGGACTATACAGTTAAGGAGGGCTTATATGAATTGATTGGTACTACCTATGCCACAAAGATGCATCTTTCTTTTCGGTAGCCCATCACGAAAGAACTCCATTAAGCGTGCTTGACTTGGGGTAATTTTGGGATGTGTGACCTCCTGGGAAGTTTCCAGGAAGCATGTGAGTGAGGACAAAGTCCTGAAAGAGTCGTGTTGGTTTGTGGGGATAGTTGGAAATCCATAAAGCGGCGGGATGTTACAAATGGTATCGAGCCTGTACCTCTCCTAGTACGGTGTGGTTTGGGACGAACCAAGTGGAAGTTGGTAGGCATGTAACGCCCAGGGACGAGCCAGGGAGTAATCGCGTGTGAGAAGGCACGGACAAGGAGCGGCTCCTGCCTCCAAGCGAGGGGTACATGAATGAACCGATTACACACCCGAATGAGAAGGATCCTAAGTCTATATAGGTATGGTGTAACACCCTAACTCTTAACCTCACATGCTCGAGTCACATTTCGATTAATTATTAGTTGTTATGCCTTTGTTTCAGATTTTGACTTACTTTTCTTTAAAATACGAGTAATAAAATACGACTAAATTTTTCTTTTTGAACTTAAGACTTAAAAGACGAGCCGCGCATGCGCATAGATACCGATTATTAAACATAAAACATAACAACCAGATATATGTCATCATAACAACCATGAATAAAACCATAGAATAATCACAACATAAATTATAGTAGTATATCATATTCATAACATAACAACAATGCCCTTATAAATATAAGAACACCTAGGGTATTAATTGCGCCAAACAACTTTAACTAACGCAAAACCAAAATGCTAGCAAGGCTAGACTTTTCTTCATGCCTCCGCTGTGCCCTCATCAGACTAGATGACGTGATTCCTACGCCTACGCCTTAAGGAAGATCACGAACATCCGCATCAATCCCGTTTGGAGACGACACGAGAGGGAAAACAAAAGAGGTGAGAATACTTATACAAGATTCTCGTAGGGCTCCCTGACTTTAACACAAATGTCATCGTCTTCGCCCCAGCCACTTCGGGTTTCATTATGAAAGGGGTGTACATGCATAGGTTCAGTTTCATTTTCTCAAATCTTATCATCTGAAGTGGGTTTTTTTTAGCATGCGTCTTCATGACATGAATGTAGTAGATATTATATATATGCATGGTAATAGTTCACACACTTAACATATATCACTTAATTACTAGCACCAATGAATCATTCATGAAACATATGCATGTGTGTCTTTTACTTTATCATAATTGAACTCCTCGAGTTCCTTCTTAACTTTTTCCACTTTTCACCCTCATCATAGCCACCAAAATCCATCCAACATGCCGCCCAGCGATTTTCATATAGCCACCAAAACTCCAAATACACCCATCGCCTAGGAATGAGCTCATCCGAACTAGCCGTCGCTAGATTTACACGGGGAAAAATAAGAGGGGGAAATCATATCTCTTTCTTGGATCACCCGTACAACCCTTAACAGGAAGTCATAATGGGATCATTTCCATTTTATCATATATTGTATGGATGCAACATGAGCATACCACCATAGAACATCATATAACATATCCTCTATTCTCATCACATAATATACCACATCATCATAGTAATATGTCACACATCCACACATTCTTATACTCATGGCATTTAATGCGTTCTCATACATCGCAAATATATGCTCACTCGGCCTCTTCCTCACATCACATATCCTATCTCATAACATCTTATGCATTGTCCCTTACGGGTTTTAAACTTGTGTTTTACTTATCCTAACACTTATTATAGACCATTATCACACCTAAGGGATCATCACCTATAATTCTTTCTAATATTCATGCCTACTAACACATCCAATCGACATTGCATCATTTAGGCAGAAAATTATCATATGCTTACGAGGTCCTAGAATCTCGTCTTTCACCCTTTCTAAGTTCCGTCTTTGCCAAAGGTTTTATAATTAACTCCTAAACCAATTATGAGAGATTCCTACACATATCCACTAATTATAAACCATTTTTATTAAATCCAATTATGCTGAAACAGAATTACAAATTTGTGCATCTAAGTGTTCTAGAATTCACATTTTAAGTCATTTCTAGTTATTTGTTCTTTCCTAACTTCCCTAAATCGTTCCTTGCTTCACTCAAACATAATTTTACACATTTTAACACCATAAAATAGAATTCATATAGTGGCTAATTGCACAACAAACAAAAACATAAGCATCAAATAATCACATAATCTTATGATTTAAAAGCATATAAGTTGCTAATTTCTCTTGGAATCATTTTAGGAACTCAAAACTCTTTTAGAAACCAATTAATCTCATTGAAATCACATAAATATGTGCTAGGTCAGTAGCTAAATTATTTAGCTCAAGGAATAGATTTAAAACATAAAACCTTATTCATAAAGTTCCTTTAGTACACCTAAGCTTAGAAAAATTCCAAGACTTAGACTATGGGCACTTATGATTAGATGAATTCATCCAAGTCCATCATCATCATCAAAGCTGATTTGGGAGGAGGATGGCCAAAGGCTTCTTTACCTTTGGAGGGAGGAAAATATCTTCAAAGCTTGTCATTCAAAGGCATGGTTGAAAGCATGACTAAGTATGGTCAAGGTATGACTTAAGGCATGACCTAGGCATGGTTCTTTGAGTGAAACAAAATCAACATGTGACAAAATCAAAGGGTATGCATTTGGCCAGAATTTCCAGCCAAGGGAGAAGGATGATTTGTCCATGTAATTGTGGTTTAATGATGTGTTTAGGTGTTTCTTTAATTAAGGTTTTGATTAGGAGCTTGTAAGAAAGTGTTTAGGTAAGGTAATTGGCTAATTAAGGTTGTTAAGACTTGATTAGGAAGGTAATCTTGCTAGATTAACAATTTAAAATCATTCTTTTAGTCAAATGAGGTATGGGCACAATTCCTTAATTTAAGAAATTGGAGAGAGAAAATACTATTCAAGATTCCATGACTAGGATCTTGAATCAAAAAATGTAATTAAAGTTTAACCAAGTAATCTTAAGTTCTAATTAACCTTAATAAATTATTTTGACTCTAGATTAATTATCGAAATAAATTAATCTTAGATTAGAGCCTAATATTGCTTAGGTTTGCTTAATTACGTCATTAGGCTCACTGTACACTGTTCTAGGGGCAAAATGGTAATTTACTAAAACCTGGACCTTCAGCAGAACTAAACATCAAAAATCACTTATAAACATCATTTAAAATCTTTTGGTAAAGTTGGGCTCACAGGACGTAAAACGATGATAAACGGCCGAGGAGGCGTTTTGGTAATTTCACGCGTTGGAACTAAAAATGAGATTCTTTTGCTCTATTACCACACATAACACATATAATGCCCAATCAACATCATAACATCCCTTTGAGGATGGCTGGGACCAGCGATCCTCATTTTCCGGGTAAAATGACCTTAGGGGCATTTCGATCATTTATACATGGGAAAATTGGGCGTTACATATGGAACTATAAGTTAAGGAGCTTATATGAATTGATTGGTACTACCTATGCCACAAAGATGCATATTTCTTCGGTCGCCCATCACGAAGAACTCCAGTTAAGCGTGCTTGACTTGGGGTAATTTTGGGATAGGTGACCTCTTGGAAAGTTCCAGGAAGCATGTGAGTGAGGACAAAGCATGCTGAAAAGACTGTGTTGATTTGTGGGGATAGTTAGCAATCCATAAAGCGCAGGGATGTACAGCTCGACCTGGCTATGACAGGGAGTTCAAAATGTTAATTATAAGTGTTGCATGATATTCTGGAAAGTCAGATGGTCCAGGGAGTTCTTGTGTGGACTTACATTTTAGCCCTAATGGGTGCTAAATGAGCTTAATTAAGCAATTAAGGAAATATATACAATATTAGGCTCTAATTAAAGATAAATTAATTTTATCTAGTAATTTTGAGTCAAATTATTTATGTGAGGTTAATTAAGGCCTAAGTTTGTTTAAGGAAGTTCAAATTCCCTTCTTAATCAAGGACATTATATCATGTCATAGTAAATAGTAATTTCTTTCTCAGTTCCCCTAAATTTAGGAAATGTGTTGGAAGTTTGAATTTCAAATTAATTGAGTTTAACTCAACTAAGTGTGCAAGACCACTCCTTAATCATGTTTTGAAAAGCCTTAAACACATGATTACTAACCCAACACCCAATTACCAATTCCTAACTCATTCCTTAATCAAATCTATCTCTAACCCAAGTTCTAACCTACATGAAAAATTAAAATCCTCCCCAAAAGGCCAAGAGGCCGGGACTCCCTCCCCCTTTTTCCCTTCATATTTCAATTTTCATAAACACCAATACACTCAAAAGAACTCCCACTTGACCATTTACTTTTTGATAGCAATCTTGTTCAAGAAGCTTGGCCACAAATCCTCTCTTCTCTCTCAACTTAAGCTTTCATCTTCTTCTTCTTCCACCTCCATCCTCAACCTCGTCTCAACCTCAAACCACCACACCTCCACTATAGATCATCTCAAAGACACATAACCTTCCATCCCCAAGCTCAAAAACACAAGAAAATCATTCCTTCCTTTCTCTTTTTTGGAATACTAGTTCCCAAGAGAATATTTTTCTTCTCATTTCCTTTATGAAGACCAAGTTTCCTTTGCAGGAAAAAGCACACTTGGTAGGAATTTTCATTTGAGTTCTTTCTCTTGTTCTTTGTTTTTCTTGGTTTTGGATGATTGGTAGTTGGTCAAGTTCCTCCTCTTTTCTTCTCTTTCATTTTTTGTTTCATTATTGGTTGTTGGTCAAGGCCATAGCTTGATGATGAGGGTTTTGATGTTGGTTGTGAAACCATCATGTATTTGACCTCTAAAGCTCGATGCTTGATTTTGTTTTCAAAAGAGTGTGAAAAATGGATTGTTGTTGGTTTTCTTTGGTTATTCTCTTTTGAGCTCGATGGTGAGTCTAAGAAATGAGGTTCTTGGAACCATTGTAACCAGAATTTCTCCTGTTTGAGTACAAAGGACCAAAATGCCCTGAGGTCATTCTTATCCAGAATTAAAGGCAGTCGACAGGCAGTTCTCGAATGGGTCAACTCAATGTTTAAAGGGGATTATATTTGTTATGTTTGATATCAGAGGTGAAAATCGTTTTCTAAACTTTCAGCTCAAAATGACCAAAATACCTTTGGTGTTCTCAGGTAAAAGTGCCGTTTGAGCCAAACTTTTTTAGTTTGGAATGATGTTTATGAGTGGTATTTGAAGTTTAGTCGGGTTAGGGAGGTCCTGAGTAGTTTTAGTACAAAATTACCATTTTGCCCTTAGAACGTGTCCAGTGAGCCTAATGACGTAATTAAGCAAACCTAAGCAATATTAGGCTCTAATCGAAGATTAATTTATTTCGATAATTAATCTAGAGTCAAAATAATTTATTAAGTTTAATGAGATCTAAGATTACTTAGTTAAGCTTAATTACATTCTTTAATTCAAGATTCCTAGTCATGGAATCTTGAATAGTATTTTCTCTCTCCAATTCCTTAAATTAAGGAATTGTGCCATACCTCATTTGACTAAGAAAATGAATTTAATTTGTTAATCTAGTATGACCACTCCCTAATCAAGTCTTGACATTCTTAATTACCCAATTACCTCACCTAAACACTTTCTTACAACTCCTAACCAAAACCTTAATCAAAGAAACCCCAAAACACATCATTAAACCACAATTACATGAACAATTCTCTTCCTTCCTTGGCTGCCCAATATGGCCGAATACATGGTCTAATAAAGGTGCCACATGTTTAATTTTTCCTCACTCCAAAGACCATGCCTTGCCCATACTTATGCCCATACTCAACCATGCTTTAACCCATACTCAAAGCCATGTCTTGTAAGAGATATTTTTCTCTCCTTCTCCCTCAAAGTGACCGGCCACTCCTTCCTCCTCTAGGCCATCCATGAGCTCTCAATCTTCTATAAATACACTAGCTTGAAAGCTCTTTGAATGTTTACACACTTGAGCAAACTTCAAGCTTTCTTCCCAAACTCAAAGAACCTCCTTTCCTCCTCCCTTGGCCGAGTTCTTCATCAAGTTTCCAAGAAGGATTTCCTTCTCTTTTCCTCTCAAGAAACAAAGCTTTCCTTCCTCTCTTCAAGACTTCTTTAGGTAGGGTTTATTTTCCAAGTTATGTGTGCTGCCTTTAAGGAAGAGTTCTAGTTTTACTCTTAGTTTTTTTCCAAATTCTTCTCTCCTTTTATTTTCGGCCTAGAGCCTTTGTTGAGAAAAAATTTGGCTTGATGATGAGGTTTCAAGATAATGGTCTTGTGATGCCATGTGAGAAACCTCTAAAGCTTGGAAACTTGGTCTTGGACCATACATGATTTGGTTTTTCCTTTCCTTATACCCTTTCAAGATTTCGGTTTTATTCCTTTTATTATGCAAGGTTTGATAAAAGTGTTGAATAGATCACTAAAAGTTTTGTTAAGAAAATTATCACATGTTTTCAAAGAGCTCTAAGCTTACCCTTGCCAACCTTATAGTTGGTCGGCCGTTCTAAGAGTTTACTCTGGATTGAAGCCCATGAGAAATAAAATAAAGAATATGACTTAGTTCTTATATTTTGTTTAGACAAAGGGTTGAGTTTTGTGTCTATTTTCTTGAGCTTGATGATGAAGTTCAAAACCAAGGACTTCTTTGAAGTCTTGGTGCTAAGAACTCTAAAGCTCACTTTATGTTTGTTAAGGTACATATTTGGGTTGATGTTGTGATATTCCTTTAAAGTCTTGTAAGAGCTCTAGCTAAGATAAAATGAGTTGCACACATGTTTATGTATATGCCTTGCATAGCGTGTTTACTTTAATGTCATCACTAAACTCTCAAGAATAACTAAATGGACTTGCATTATCATGTTTAAATTCCAAGCTTACATTTCATGTTTATATTTCAAGTCATTATTTAATCTTTAAAGATAATAATGAGGATGCATCTCATGTTTATTTTATGCACTCACTTTATTTTCTAATGAAGAGTAAAATAAGTGCATAGCATGTGTGAGTTTAAGCCATCACGTAAATATCCTAGAGCTCAAAGACTTGCCCTAAGTATCTTCAAATGGAAATTTTAAACACGAGAAGTGGATATGTTTTAGCATGATACAATGATGGTTTTGATTTTGTAAAATGTAAGGATGATCTCAAGAAAATGTTGGAAAAATATTTTATGAGGTCTCAAGGTGTCTAAATAGCTTGAAATGTGTCAAAAATCACATTTTCTCAAATTCAGAAGGTTATGGTAATCAATTACTAGCTTATGTAATCGATTACCATGGTGATTTTTGAAAGGATTTTGGTTCTGGTCATCGATTACCAACAATGTAATCGATTACCAAGGCTGGTTTTCATGCCAGAATCGATCTTAAAACCCTGTAATCGATTACCTCGTGTAATCGATTACTGATGTTCTTCATTTCCTGGAAATGTT
Organism: Dalbergia oliveri; assembly: GCA_030441495.1. Lineage (NCBI taxonomy): Eukaryota > Viridiplantae > Streptophyta > Magnoliopsida > Fabales > Fabaceae > Dalbergia > Dalbergia oliveri. The sequence continues at coordinate 3,434,811 of JAMLFY010000013.1, read as the reverse complement.
TTAGCCCTAAGTAATCAATTACCATCCAATGTAATCGATTACCCGTTGTTCTATGAACCCAGAATAAAATTTAGTCCCTGGTAATCGAACCAGGCACATGTAATCAATTACAGAGCACCTTTTTTGCTCCTGAAATGGTTCAGAGAAAAACTAGCAACTCATGTACTCTTATAACATGATTTTATGCGATTATGTGTGATGTACACTCTTGGTTTCTATCTTGTTTGTCAGCCACTATATGAATACTGTTTTGAGGAGTTGAAATGCGTAAGCTTATATTTGAGCGAAGTGAGGAACGATTTTGAAGGTTAGGAAGGACTAAGTAAATAGAAAAGTTTGAGACGGATCTTAAAACACTTAGATACAAGGTATGAGCTCATAACCTAGTATCAGGGGTCGGTTACTATTTTTACATACCATGATGTCACAAGTTGAGAAATGAGATGCCACTATTAAGAGAATTAGTTAATGATGATGTGTTTTATTGGTTTTGCTGCCCTATGTATTGCCATGCATTCATATGTCGTATGCTGTATACATGCATTAAGATTCATTATAAAAGACACAGACCTTGGATAATTATCTTTTGCGAAAACCTCATAATGAACCATTGCATGTTTAACCATTTTATAATAAACCCAAGGTTCCTGGGACGTGAACGATGACACTAGGATAGAGGATTTCCTCCTGAGAATCTTTAGCAAGATTCCCACCCCTCTCTTTGTTTCTCTTTCCGTTACGTCTTCAGGTGCAAAAGGCGTTCGTGATTTTTATTGATGCGCTCGTGTGGGAACTACACTGATGATCACCTCTTACCATTTCGAGGGTCGTTGTGCTGTGCGTATTTTTGCATACATGGGACGCTCGTTTGCTTTTCGATCTCCAGCTTTCGCTTCACTCCGACCTCTCCCTTCGGCGATGATTTGATTTTTGAGAGGACGCGACCAGTGACGGCAGGAGGGGGTGCCCGACCATCGTCTTCAGTAGTGCATGGTTACCCCAAGTACGTCTAGCGCAGAGGCATTTGGAGACTGATCCGTTCGGGTCCCCTTTCTCATCCTTTCGAAGGATCTCCCTCCAGTTCCTATGGATGTCGGAGGGGCAGCGAGGATGGTGACGCGTAGAGGCTAGCTCGACGCCAGAAGATGCGGCCTTACCGTGGGAGGGAGTAGTCATGGCTTGTGATCGATTTCTTTTGAGGGCTCTTCCATGTATTAGTTGTTTTTTGTTTCCTGTACTTCATATTTCATGTTTCGTCCTACAAATATCTACCCGCTATAAGGGTATGACTTTATGCTTTTATGTTCTCAAGCTATGTACTAATCTATAATGATTAATATTATGATGGATGTTTTTATGTTTGAGGTGTTCTTATATTACTTCGTATTGTATGATTTATTTGTTCTTCTACTTTACATTTCTTTTATATGGTATGTGGAGGCTCGCACTTTGTTTTACGTATTCCATTTCAAATAAAAAATTTACCTGTATTTTCCGCTAAGTAATTTCACAAATGATGTTCAAAGGGAAGTAATAACTAATAATTAATCTTAATACGTCCTCGTGTGGGTTAAATATTAGGGTGTTACAACCATGGTGTTGATGGACTCTAAAGCTCACCTCTATTTTGTAAGATTGATTGGGGTTTAAAGACTTCATTCTTTAAAAAGTCTTGAGTTTGGAGCCTAAGAAGATATAAAAGTGGATTTGCATTCATGTTTATATTTCAAGCTTTTGCATTTCATGTTTATGTTTCCAAGCCTTGCATATCATATTTAGATTTCAAGTCATCACCTTAATCCTAAAGATAAGGAAATGGACTTACATTATCATGTTTAAAGTCCAAGCCTTGCATATCATATTTAGATTTCAAGTTATCACCTTAATCTTAAAGAAAAGAAAGTGGACTTGCATTCTCATGTTTATATTTCAAGTCTTGCATATCATATTTAAATTCCCAAGCCATCACCTTAAAATGATAAGGATTAAGAAGAAGATTTGCATAGCATGTTTATGTTTCTAGCCATCACCTAAATCTCTAAGGCTCAAAACTTACCTCTTTCAAATTAAATGGAAACATTGATCATGAACACACCTTGATCTACATATGTTTTTGACCCCAAGAGGTTATTTGGATTGAAGTTGGTTTTATTTTCTTTTTGGGGCTTGAATCTTGCTTCTATGATGTATAAAGAAATTTTATAGGGTTAGAGGGCTCAAGAGGAGTGGAAATGTATTCCCTAAGGGATTAGAATCCTAAAAATAAAATCTTTAGTTTTAATAAAAAGCTTGTTTTGTTTTGTAAAAATGTGAGTATGATTTCAAAAAGAATGTTAGATTTATGTTTTAAAATGGTCTTGGAATGAAAGAGCAACTTGAGTTATGTTAAAACTTTGGTTTTTCAAATTTTGGGATTCTGGTAATCGATTACCAGCTTATGTAATCGATTAACAGGATGATTCTTTGTAAGTTTTTGGTTCTGGTAATCGATTACCATCCTATGTAATTGATTACCAGGATACTCTTTGTGCTCTGAACAAGTTTTTGATTTTGGTAATTGATTACTAGCACATGTAATCGATTACCAGGACCCAAATGTACAAATAAGTGTGTTATAAGCGAGACAATGTGGATTGATAACCATACATGCTTAAGTTTTGAATTATGTGAATGATGATCCCTAGTATGTATATATATATATATATATATATATATATATATATATATATATATATATATATATGTTAAACATAGCATATGCATTTGCTAAGTCCGGTCCTTGAATTCCAACATCCTGGATAGGATCATGTTTACTGCTATAAGATAATGATTGATAATATGCTTATGGATATATGCAAAGAAATGTGATGCATGTGATCAATGACATGATGTTTTTGTGGCATGACAAGATTATGAATGAATGATTAAGATACATGATCTATGAGAATTATGAGCATGATATGTTAGATGATAAGTTATGATTTCATGCTCACATTTGCATCTACAATTAATATACTAAGATAATAGGTGACATAAGACATACAGAAATGATCCTCTAGACTCCAAGAATTAATGGTTAGAAGAGGTGATCCAATAAAGGTGATTCTTTAGAATCGAGAAATTAATGGTTATGAAGGTGAACCTATGCCCCCTAACCCGCACTCTAGGAGTTAGGAATTTAGCTTATCAAGAGGATAAGTATAGACTAGTGATGACTAGTTAGGTATGAGCTCATAACCTAGAACTCTCAAAAGGGGAGAGTTAGGGTGGCCCCTATGGAAAAGAGAATATGAAGTTTAAGTCACCTAAAAGAATAATGAGGAAAGATCATGTTAGAATAATTTACATTCTCTATGTTATGCCCACTTAATATGACTCTATGATATCTAGCTTATGGCATCAACATGCATTCATGACTTAGTATACTGCATGCATGCATTAAGATTCATGCTGAAATGTACGGGCCTAGGCTAATGGTTTTTGAAACTAATAAATGAACCTTATGCATATGCTCCCTATTTTTATAATGAAACCCAAGGTTCCAGAGGACGTAGATGATGACACATGTTAGGAGGCGAAAACTCTCCTGAGATTCTTATATAAGTTTCTCATCCTTTCTTCTTTCTTACCATCTCGTCTTCAGAGGTGGATGGTGACCTTCGTGATTTACGTTGATGCTCCCACCTGGGAGATGCACTTCGATGTTATACACCAGACTTATCACTTCATAGGTCGACATGCTGCTGCCTTTTTGTCTTCATGGGGTGCCCCTTTGGACACCGTGACCAGCTCCAGGTTAAAGCCTACCCATTTGCTGATGACCTCTTTTTTAGTGTGCTCGTCCATGTGGAAAGCAGATTCCTCGTCCTCCCTCCTGCTTCAGCCATTCGTGACATCCCCGTCTACATGCCACGATCACTACTTTGGCCCACCGAACCATGGTCGAACCCATCCGAGGATTCACCCACCCAGCTTCTTCTGATGGTTTTGCCCCTATCGTTCCTATGATATGGGGAGGTGGTAGTGAGGGAGAGGCTCCTGTCACGTAGCCGATGAGAAGGAGCTACTCACCCCTCCGAGGTGCCCATGTTTGACCTGCCCACTGTTTTGCTACACCAAATGAGCTGGCCCACTAGTTCAGGATACCTTCTTTTGCCTTTTTGATTTAGAGGTTATCTACCTAGGTGCATCCCTAGGAGTAGCGGGAGGAAAGGTCTTAGCTAGTTGGTATTTAGCTTTTCTTTTCATGATTTCTATGGATGACTGTACTTAACCCAACCTTTGTTGGTGGGTAGGATGCTATTCTATATTTATGTATATTTTGGTGTGCAAAGGAGAACAATTGATATATGAATCCATGATAATGTGGTTATGTTCATGATTTTGTGGTATTGATATTTCATGTATACTCGTATATGTTTTGCTACTTTCCCCTTGAATGTGAGCGGTGATGTATTCTTATTTTGAGCGCGGCTCACGTTTTGTTTTAAGTTCAAAAAAAAAAAATTTACCCATATTTTTTATAAGTATTTTATAAATCTTAAAGTTCAGAACTAGAACAAAAGAGTAATAACTAATAATTAACTTGAATGCGTCTTAGGTGTGTTGGGTTAAATATTAGGGTGTTACATTTCTCCTTCCATAAAACTTATTTATTCTTTATTCCGTGCCTATTATATTTGTTCTTCTGGAAAACCTTTTTTAACGTGTTTTTCATATCTTTGTTATAGTTTAGAAAGTTACTTTCTAACATATACTAATATTATTTTCGCTACACTTCAAGTTCACACTTGATAGTACCTGTTTGCGTTTTCAAAATGACAAGGAAAGAAAAGTTCAAGCATGATTTAACCCTTTTCTTGTACACTTTTCAACCTACAAAAAAGATATTTAATAATATATCAAAATTAAAGACGAGTCATTTTATATCTAAATGTAAAATATAATATAAGAAAAATGATTTTGCTCGCTTTGACCTTCTATTATATGCAACACCCTCCTAATTACCGCGTGTTACTCGAGTATTAACTCAATAACTAGAAGTGTGTTACTTTCATTTGGTAACTTATATTAGTCTTAAAGCATGGATATAAAGGGAAATAAATCTAATGTTGATTATTTGAAGTACTAATGCGGCCATTAGAGCTAGGTATACGGGCGATCCACAGACCAATCCGTTAACTCGCAATCCACACATAAATGGATCATAAAATTTTTAGTCCGTCAATCGGCGGGCTTTTTTTATCCGCATCGCTTAAACCGCGGGCTAAACGGGCTAAGCCTCGGTAAGCGGACTAACCCACTAGCCCACATAATTTTTAATGTTTTAATGCCAAAATATTAGTTATGTAGTATACAAGTATACAACCTTACTTGACAAGTGACAACCATATAACAACCCATTGGCCCAAGTTCCCAAACCAAACCCAAGTATTGTAGTTGAACAAAAAACAAAAACCCAAGCATTGCATAGTCAGTAATCCAATGCCCAATGCCACTCATTCATACCCTCAAGTCTTTTTCTCATTACCTAAGAAAGAAATCCTTCCTGAACAAAGAAGAAAAATGTGACAATAAACTGTTGGTAAAAAGAAATCCTTCTACAATGAATGGAAAGACAAACACAGGTGGCTTGATATTATTGAAGATGAGACAATGCACTGTTGGTAAAAATGGAAGATGTGAGATGTTGAAAAGTCAAAATAGCCTAACAACACTATTTGTATCATTGTGCGAATGTGCTCTTTGTACCATTGATCATTATCCAAAGGCCAAAGCAAGATACATCCTTTTTCTTTCCTCAATATTGTTCATCACCCACACCACTGTGTCCCTACCTTTAGCGACCCAATGACCACAACATCGCATCATCCTCTTGTCCACCACTATCTGCTACTTCGTTTCACCTACAAGTGGAGATGCCGCCACCACGGCACCAATCTTCTTTGGTATGTTCATTTTTTTTCTTCTAAAATTGTGATTTTTGTTTTGTGGTTTATAGCCTACGGGTGTTTAGATCTGAGGTTGTTCAATTAATTGAGTCTTTTGGTTTTGGTTATGAGCTAAATGATGTTCTTACTTCTAAGTTATGAGGTTTTTCTTTCTTTTCTTTTTTTTTTTGGGTAAGTGTTCTAGTTTTTTTTTTTGTCTGAAAGTTGTGAGGTTTTATGAGCGGACTAGTCTATGGACTTGGGGGTTTATGCGGGTAGATGCGGACAATGTATATTGAAGTCCATTTATAAAATGGACTAGTCCTCAATCCGTTTAAATATAGCCCATCATGGACTAGGCTAACAGATTGGGCCAAGCCCCACATACCAAGCTATAGCAGCCATCCATAACATATATATATATATATAATGGAACATCAGTTGCTATAGCCTAACAAGTCAACAGATGTGTACATAAATTTCGAATATCTCCTAAATATCTCTAAAAGAAAACCGTTTACTCAGTGAATATTAATTTTACCTTCATGCTGACAATATTGGAGTAGATGGTGATGATTGGCTGGTACACCACCATATGGAGATTCGAGATCATAAAGAGACACTGGAAGTAGACTGGGCAAATGACTAGTTGTATTCCTGATGCTTTTCCTACTATAGCAAATTAATGAACATTCATATGGGTGGCATATGCAAAATCTAAGGATAACACAAGATACAAACTTGCAACATAGGAATGAGAATATTATAAAATTCTCATAGGGTACTCCCTTACACATAAACTTATCATTAGAATCATTTTTATTAAAGCTTTATCATCTAGAGCATATATTGTCAAATTGAAGCTTAAACATACTAGTCCCAATATAAATAATAAAGCCATGCACTTAGCACACAACATAAAGAATAACTTAGGATAATTGTTATTTTAATTGTCTTGGCCCTTGATCCACGTGGCTTATTCCACTCATGGGTAATATACTGTTTTTCAAGACTAAACTCATTCCTATACATGATTATTAGATTTACTTTCTCCTATTCTTACAGATCTATTCCTAGCCAGGTTTACTTTCCCAACTTAATTCAAGGATAGTCAATTTTCTTTCTCTAACTTAACCATATTTACTTTCTCCAACCTAAGAAATCATAATCTTAATATTTCTTTCATGTAAAGGCAATTGTCATAAGTATTTACAATTACATGTACATAACATTATTAACAAATTCACATAGTATACAAGACATCAAATCATTAACATTTAATCATAGTTTTAGCTCACTAGCATTCTGTCCAAAATTTCAGCTTTGAAGAAAATATGGTTAAATTACTAAACATCATAAATACAAGGTGAAAAAATTTTCAAAGATAATTCAATTTATCTATGAGGTCCTGTAAAAATTTTAGAGCAAAAAAAGGTCTCTAGCTATATTCACAAAATTCTACAAATTAGGTGGTTAGGAACCACCTAATTCTAACCAACTGTAAAATTCTCAGTTTTATTACCATTAGCAAACTAACTCAATAAATTCTGTAAAAATTTAGGGTTGGACCTAAGGTGTCTAAAATAACCTGTAAAACTTTCAAGTCAAAATTTGATCATTTGATATAGTAACAAAATTAGATAAATCCAAAGCTTTAGAATTGACTATTCATATAGTAACCCTAATTGCTTAATTTTTTGAATTTTTAAAAATAGTAAAGTCTTCAAATGAACTAAAGAAAAATCATAGAAATGCCTTAACATGTTACTTCACTCTAAAAAAATTTCAGATAAAAAAGACATCTCTAAGTATGTTTTAAAAATAAAACAAAATCATTGCCGGACAAAAATTTGAATTTCCAACAATCTAACTTTAAACTTGTTTTGAATAAAACGATTTTCTAACAATATCAAACTACTCCACCATGCAAACACATCAAGATCCATGTATAAACATGCCATAAGACTAAAAATGCTAAGCTCAAAACCTCAATATCTTCATGAATAAAGTTTAGAGAAGAAAAAGCCACAAAAAACCTTATACTTGAATTGTCAAAGCTCCTTACCTAACACGATCTTTCCAAGTACTTTTCTTTATTCAAAACCTTTCCAAACAACCCTTAAGCCTTCTATAACAAAGATGTATGATATCTCAAGGTAGAGAACAGTGATCATTAGAAATTGTAATTGGTTAATTTTGAAGATTGTGATAAGTAGATGAAGTTTGTGAAGGAAATTTATGGTTTAAGATATTGTAAGCTAGGATTTTGGGGATTTGAAAGCTAGAGTTAGGGTTTGGAATGAAGAACATGATGAGACTATAACAAGGAGGATGCTGGCCAAAAATTGGAGAGGAAGAAAGTGAGAAATGTGAATTGTGTTGTTGATATAAGAAGATTTGTTAAACATTTTTACGATAAAATATAACTTTGTAATAAAGAAAATATGATTTTTGTGTGGTCATTATATGATCTTGATAAAAATGATAGATATGGCCATTTTCTTCACCATACATTTATCAAGAAGCTTGCTCTCTAAGCTTCATGTAGTGCAAGAAACGCGCATCTAAATTTTAACGAATAGAAGGGATATAGGCTCCGGGAGAAATTAAAATTAATGAAAGACCAAGATCAAAACTTACTTGATAAGTTTTAATCCATGTCATCCACTTGGCTCAACATAAGTGGCTTACTTAAAATTAGTGAGCAAGTTATGTTTTTAGTGCTAAAATCACACACTGAAATTTCACTGACCAGGTAAAAACTGTACCCAAGAAAGTTAAAATATCTCTACTAGGGCCTCAAGCCTAAATATTCTATTTTGGCCCCTGAGTCTAAGCTCCTTTGGCCTTGGGATCACCGTTGGTCTTCCTTTGGCCTCGTTTCCAAAGTTATTATTCATCTGGGCCGAAAAAGTTACTATTCACTTTTTTTTTACTTGTCCATTAAGTCATCTTCATCGTCACCAAGTCTAGAATACTCAAATTTCCATTAATAAGTCTGTTAGAATACTCAACTTTGGGGTGTTACATTTTGCACATGGCTCGTCACATTCTTGATTTAACTAATTGACTTGATAGCCTCAAAAACAAAGATTCCAGCTCTTTAAGGCTTGCCTAAGACCATGAATGAATCTCTTAAACTTGCACATGCTGGACTTATCTTCATATTCAACACCCTTAGGTTGGTACATGAATATATTTTATCCTTAATGTATCCATTAAGAAGAAAGGTTTTAACATTCATTTGTTAAGCCTCATAATCACACATTGTGTGTTGATGTGGCTAGCAATAGTCTAATGGATTTTAATCATGGCTACCTGATTCCAAAAAAAGTATAAATTTGTATCAAATTAAGACTAGTAACTAATCCCAACAATGAATTATTAAAAAAAAAGAGTAATGTTAGGTTCACAATAATTCTAGACAACATCCTTACACGTATAGTATAAGGGGAAAAAAAGATAAAAAAATGTATGGGAAGGGAACATAGGGCACATGTAAAGAAATAAAGGTGTATTATAGAAAGCCTTTTGACTCAAAACCTCATTCTCATGAGGAAACACCAAAATTAAACAGTAGCCACCAGTTCCCTCACTCAGTTTTGCTTTCATTCTTATTTTCACTCTCAAAGGGCTATGGAGGAGCCCCACCTCACCCCAGGCGGCAGATCCACCACTTCCTCTATGAGCCCTTTTCTATCTCAAATCCTCACAACTGCGAACCTACCACGAGCTCTGCTAAGTCCCTGCCACCATGTCACCTTTTCTCTATCGCAAACCTAAGCTTGCTTTGACTTTCTCCTTTTCTCTGGTTCATGCACATTCCCCCTCTTCTTCCTTATAACTAAACCCTCGCATATGAACCTTCTTCCTCTCATCTCATCTGCAACTCAAGGTCTTAAGCATTCAAACCATTGAATTAGATAAAAATGTGGAGATGTGTGCCTCACTAATTATGTCAAAACCAAAAGCAAAAAATAATGTGAAGGAAAACCCACTTTTTCTTAGCTCTTGTAATAGTGGCTATTGCATTGGCCTATTTATTTGTGGCGTTGGTGCATATGGGTTTTTTTTTTGGGCATTTTGATTTATTGTGGAATATGATATTTGAACCTTGGTGGTGCTATTGTTTTAATATATGTCGAGGATTTTTACTGGTCAACTTGGCAAAATTCAAGATCTATTTTTTTTGTTGATCTTCAATGGATTTTACTTAATTTCGGTTTTCATATCAATTTTAGTTTGTGTTATTCTTTCATGCTTGCTCTTTTGCACAAGTGTTTGGTAATTTAACTCAATGATTTAAAATTGGAAGTTTCATGTGTTAGCTCAGAACCCTTTAGAAAGCATCAGTGCTTAATGTTTTGAGTGATAACAAAACCAATTTCATGAAAATATTTTAAAGAAGGACTAATCGTTTGCTTGAGTGTACAAACAGGTTACTTCCCATTATCATACAACTTCATGAACAAGTGTTATTTTCACGAAACCATGTGTAAACATGTTAAATCTCATTCAAAGAGATTTAGAACTTAAACGAAATGAAAAATAATTCTTGAAATGGACATTAGTATGGTAAGAGCATGAAAGGAAATTATCAAGAACAAGAAACCAAGACTCAGGTCTTTAGAAAGTATCACGCAACTTCAGAAAATGTCATTCAAATGCGGATTTCAATCCAACTTTGAAGCAAAGTGTGGTTACCATCTTCAATCATGATGATCTTGATATATCAACTAGAACAAGTGTAACACCCTAATATTTAACCAAACACGCCTAGGACGTATTAAGATTAATTATTAGTTATTACTTCCCTTTAAAACTCGTTTGTAAAATTACTTAGCGGAAAAGATGGGTAAATTTTTTTTTTGAAATGGAATACGTAAAACACAGTGCGAGCCATCGCATATAACATAAGCAAAACGTAAAGCGGCAGAGGAAAAGAATCATACAATATAAAGCAAGCAAGAACACTTCAACCATAGAGGTAATCATCATAATATTAGATATCATAGTTTAGTACATAACTGAAATAATAACATAAAGTCATACCCACATAAGAATGGGCAGAGCTGCAGTACATGAAACATAAAGTACAAGAAGAAAACAGGAAACATAAACTGCTAATACATGGAAAAGCCCCTCAAAAGATCGATCCCAAACAATGACTACTCCCTCCCTTGATAAGGGCGCATCTCTGGGCGTTGAGCTAGCCTTCGCTGCGTCATCTCTCACTGCCCTCCCAATATCCATGGGAACTCAGGGGCAAATCCCTCCGAAAAGGGTGAGAAGGGGGATCCTCCGATGGGTGGTCTCTGAGTGCCTGAGGCGAGGAATGTACTCGTGGTAGCCGCGCACCGCTGAAGATGATGGTCGGCACAGCGCTCGTCATGGGGTCGCATCTTCTCAAAAATCAGATCATTGCTGAAGGGAGAGGTTGAGGTGAAGCGAAAGCTAAAGGAAAAGCAAACGGGCATCCCATGTATGCAAAAATGTACACGACACAACGACCCTCGAAATGGTAGGACTGATGGTCTGGGTCGTAGTGCACCTCCCATATCGGGTTGTCAATGAAGATCACGAACGACGACATCGAGGTCTGGAGACGTAACGGAAGGAGAAACAAAGAGAAAGGGTGAGAATCTTGCTAAAGAATCTTAGTAGGGAAACCTCCTATCCTAGTGTCATCATTTACGTCCCCAGGAATCTTGGGTTTGTTATAAAAAGGTTAAACATGCAAAGGTTCATTATGAGGTTTTCATAAAAGTAGTTATCCAAGGTCCATGTCTTTTATGATGAATCTTAATGCATGTATGCAGCATAGCAGAACATGAATGCATGGCAATACTTAGCAATAATAAAACATGTCATCAACAATTAAATCACATATATGTGGCATGTAACTTCTCATGATCAACCTTTCGCTTTCATAAGCAAGATATTTCTCATCTTTTCTCATTTCTCAAACTTGTGACATTATGATCTTTAAAAACAATAGTAACCGACCCCTGATACTAGGCTATGAGCTCATACCTTAACTAGTCGTCACTAGTTCTTACTTATCCTCTTGATAAGCAAATCATAATCATAAAAATAACAATTCTGACTCCAGAGTACGGGCAGGGGACCTAAGGAATCACCCATCATGGGACTTTCTTCTTCTCTAAAATGCATCAGCTGGTTAAGACCAATGACTTTGTCCGCTTTGGCAGGCTGCTTTGGCAGGCTAATGTCGATGCCCTCACAGTTTTACCTTCTCCTTCCGTAGCAGGAGAAGTATGTCTCAGTTTGCAAAACGCATCATCTGGTTAAGACTAGTGACATTGTCCGCTTTGGTATGGCCCACGAACATACCCTCCTTAGGTTTCCTTTCTTCTTACCGTAGTAGGAGAAATGCGTCTCGGCATGTCACATATAAAATCTTTCTTTTCAAAACTTTCTCAAGTCCCTCAAATTTGACGGAAATTCGGTAGCATAACAACTATACTCTGAATTTCCTCAAATTTGAGTCATGCCACATAACTCAACCACACATATTGTTCTCATGAAACTTCCTCAATCAAATAAATCTTTAATTCAGGAGCATACTCTCCTAACTCATTCATATTCCGAAATCTCATGCATCTCAAACATAGTATACTACATCATCATAACAACATGCCACAAATACACATATGGTCTCATGTTCATGGTAATGGCATATTCACATTATCACAAGTATACCCACTTGGCCTTATGCTTACATCACACCTCCTATCTCATGGTGTCTTATGCTCTGGCCCTTAGGGTCTAAACTTGTGTTCCAATTATCCTAACCTTCATTATGGATTTTTATAACACCTAAGGGATCATTACCTATAATTTTCTCTAATGTTTATGCTTCATAATATAACCAAATAGCTCTAGTTGTTTTGGGCAGAATTTTGCCTTATGATTACGGGTAGACTTCTTTGACCCTTTCTAAGTTCCGTCTTCGCCTAAGGCTCTATAATCAACTCCTAAACCAATTATGAGGGATTCCTACACATATCCACTAATTATAAACCATGTTTCTTGTGTCCAATTATGCTGGAACAGAATTACAAATTTGTGCATCTAAGTGTTCTAGAATTCGTATTTTAAATCCTTTTTAGTTACTTTTCTTTCCTAACTTCCCTAAATCGTTCTTTGCTTCACTCAAACATAATTTTACACATTTTAACACCATAAAACAGAATTCATATGGTGGCCAATTGCACAAGGCAGAACCGAAAACATAAGCATCAAATAATCACATAATCTCATGATTTAAAAGCATATAAGTTGCTAGTTTCTCTTGGATTCATTTTAGAACTCAAAACTCTTTTAGATACCAATTATTCTCATTGAAATCACATAAATATGTGCTAGGTCAGTAGCTAAATTATTTAGCTCAAGGAATAGATTTGAAACACAAAACCTTATTCATAAAGGTCCTTGAGTACACCTAAACTTAGAAAAATTCCAAGACTTAGACTATGGGCACTTATGATTAGATGAACTCATCCAAGTCCATCATCATCATCACAAGGCCGAAATGGCATCCTTGAAATGCCTCCATTTTCTAAAACTTTATGCAAGATACTTGGGCAAGTCTTTAAGCTCTAGGATAATTAAGTGATGGCATAAACTTAAACATGCTATGCACTTATTTTACTCTTCATTAGAAAATAAAGTGAGTGCATAAAATAAATATGAGATGCAACTTCATTATTATCTTTAAGGATTAAGTGATGACTTGAAATATAAACATGAAATGCAACATGATAATGCAAGTTCATTTATTTATTCTTGAGAGTTTAGTGATGGCATCAAAATAAACATGCTATGCAAGGCATAAACATAAACATGAATGCAACTCATTTTATCTTAACTAGAGCTCTTGCAAGACTTTAAAGGAACATCATAACCTTAACCCAATATGTATCTTAACAACATAAAGTGAGCTTTAGAGTTCTTAGCACCTAGACTTCAAAGAAGCCTTTGGTTTTGAACTTCATCATCAAGCTCAAGAAAATGGACACAAAGCTCAACACTTTGTCTAAACAAACATATAAAGAACTAAGTCATATTCTTTATTTTATTGCTCATGGGCTTCAATCTAGAGTAAAACTCTTAGAATGGCCGACCAACTTTAAGGTTGGCAAGGGTAAGCTTAGAGCTCTTTGAAATCATATGATTAATTTTCTTAACAAAACTTTTGTGATCTACTTAACATTTTTAGCAAACTTTGTTCAAACAAAGGAAAAGGAAACCAAAAACCATTCAAGGAAAAAGGAAGAGAAACCGAAAATATAAACAAGAACAAGGACGAAAAACACAAGCATGTATGGTCCAAGACCAAGTTGTTTCAAGCTTTAGAGGTTTCTCACATGACAACAACAAGCCATTATCTTGAAACCTCATCATCAAGCTAATGTTTTTCTCATGAAAAGGCCTCTTGGCCGAAAAGAAAAAGAAGAGAAAGAGAGTTTGGAACCAAGAGAAAACTAGAACTTTTCTTGAAGAAAACAAGTAAAAACTTTGAAACAAAACCCCTACCTAAGGAAGTCTTTGAAAATGATGAAAGAAAGCTTGATCCTTGAAGAAATGAGAAGACAAAATCTTCTCTTGAAGGTGGGTATGGATTTGGCCAAAGAGGAAGCTCAAGGAAGATGATTTTTCCTTGAGTTTCTAAGCTTGAAAATGGAAAGTTTAAGTGTTTAAGAGATGGTTTGAGGTGAGGGAGTGGTGGTTTATGATTGTTTGTGGTGGTTTGAGGTGGTGGAAAGGTTCTTTGAGAGGAAGAAGAAGATGAGCAAGATGAAGAGAACTTTGAGAGAAAATGCAAGAAAAAGCAAGAGAACTAAACTTGGCAAAGCTTCTAAAGTGTAATCAAGTTCTTCCAAGCTTGGTATTTATAGAAATTTGGCAACATGGAGGATGCCAAGGGAGAAGGCCGACGGCCAAAGAGGAAGAAAAGAGGAAAAATATCCCTTTACATGGGTATGGGCTTAGGCATGGCAAGCATGGTTGAAAGCATGGTGAGGTATGGTTCCAAGTATGGCCTAGGCATGGCTCTTGAGTGAGAATTAAAACAACATGTGGCACTTCTTTGAGGCCATGTATTCGGCCAGATTTTATAGCCAAGGGGGAGGAGATTTTTTCATGTAATTGTGGTTTAGTGATGTGTTTAGGTGTTTCTTTGATTAAGGTTTTGATTAGGAGTTTGTAAGAAGGTGTTTAGGTGAGGTAATTGGCTAATTAAGGTTGTCAAGACTTGATTAGGAGGGTAATCTTGCTAGATTAACAATTTAAAATCATTCTTTTGGTCAAATGAGGTATGGCACAATTCCTTAATTTAAGGAATTGAAGAGAGAAAATACTATTCAAGATTCCATGACTAGGAATCTTGAATTAAAGAATGTAATTAGAGTTTAACTAAGCAATCTTAGGTTCTAATTAACCTTAATAAATTATTTTGACTCTAGATTAATTATCGAAATAAATTAATCTTCGATTAGAGCCTAATATTGCTTAGGTTTCCTTAATTACATCATTAGGCTCACTGTACACTGTTCTAGGGGCAAAATGGTAATTTTGCACTAAAACTGCCTGGGACCTTCTAGGCTCGACTAAACATCAACTACCACTCAAAAACATCATTCCAAACTTTCTGAAAAAGTTCATGGCTCAAACGGCACATTTACCCGTGTAAAACACAGGGGTATTTTGGTCATTTTGAGCCAAAAGTTTAGAAAACGAGATTTTCACCTTGGATATTAAACATAACAGATATAATCCCCTTCAAACATCAGTTAACCCATTCGAAACGGGTCAATTCCTCGAATCCTGGGTAAAAATGACCTCAAGGGCATTTTGGTCATTTATACAAAAATGGGCGTTACATTACTCCCCTCCTTAAAAAAAATTTCACCTTCAAAATTCGTTACGTAGAAAAGCTAGGATACTTCGTCCGCATTTTCATTCCAGCTACGTATACTCATCCATCTTGTTGCGTCCCACGCTACTTTCACCAAAGGAACGGACTTGTTCCTCACTGCTTGACACCATGATCCACGATCCTCGCTGGTGGCAGATGAAAGTCAAGTCCTCCTTTAACTGGACATACTCTGGTTCTAACACATGGCTAGGATCGGATTGATACTTTCTTAGCTGGGAGACGTGAAGACGTGATGAAGATTTGCAGGTTAGGAGGTAGGGCTATTTTGTAGGCTCCGTCCCGACTCTCTGAAGAATTTCAAAAGGACTGAGAAATTGGGGACTCAACTTCTTGACTTTCATGGCTCTACCTATGCTTGTAGTGGGGGGTAATCCTTAAGAAAACATGCTCGCCTTCTTGAAACTCTAACGCTTTCACCGCTTGTCATAGCTCTTTTGTTGGCTTAGCAGTCAAAGATTCTATCCTTGATCTTTCTTATTTGCTCTGTGGTTTCCCTCACTACTTCCGGTCCCAAAATGCTTTGTTCTCCGGGTCATGCCAACACAAAGACTGGTACTTCCTTCCATACAAGGCTTCGTAAGGTGCCATATCGATGCTTGCATGATAACTGTTGTTATACGCGAACTCGATAAGCGGTAGGTACTTATCCCAACTCCTTTTTCTATCCAAAACACATGCCCTTTGTAACACCCTAATAATTAACCCAATACAAGTCGTATGATTAATTACTAGACTTTACACTTTGCTTCAGTTATTTGACAATACTTTGAAAATACTTAATGAAATTACGAGCCATTTTTTTTAAACATGATTGAAAACGTCGCGTAGTGTGAACGATAATCAAGATAAAGCGGAAAACCAACGTGCATATCATGAAAAACACATCATATTGGCTCCATCATATGACATCCATAATTACATAACACATAGATATTTTGTCTGCCAACGAGTTAGGCTAGGTGTAGTCAATCAAACAAAACATAAATAGAATATAGATGGAAGAACATCCATTAACGGCACCTAATAATAATAATACCCCAAAAATAGGGATAGATATCTGAGCTCACGTGCAAGGTTTAGCGATACGTTTCTTAAAGGATGATAACCTGGTTCACAAGCTCAAGTGTATCTACTAGGTGAGAGCATCAATGGAAATCACGAACATCACCTTTACTTTCTGAAGACGAGATGGAAAGAAAGAAAGAAAGGGAGTGAGAAACTTATAAAAGAATCTCAGTAGGGTACTCACCTCATATGCATCGTGTCATCATCATCGTCCTCAAGAACCTCGGGGTTATTATGAAATAGTGAGCATGCTAAGATTCATTTATTAAGTTCAGAAATATACTTTCCTGAGGTCGTTAGTTTTAATCATGCATCTTGTAATGCATCATAAACTTAGCATGTCATAATTATAATGAACTTTTCCTATCATATATCTCATCAGCATATCATAATAACATAGCTATGCATAAGACCACATCATATTCCTCATCATCATATAATAAATACTATGCATAGAAGAACATCATATTTCTCATCATCATCTCTTAAATACTATGCATAGAAGAACATCATAATCACATAATACGTTACTTAGTTCCTTAGGTGACTTAAAGTTACTTTCATCATCATTTTCCTGGGCCACCCTATACTCCACCCTTTTAGGAGTAATCTAGGTTATGAGCTCATACCTTACTAGTCGTCACTAGCATATGCTTATCCCTTTGATAAGTTAAAATCTAACTCTACCCTTTTGAGAGAACGGTTTAGGGGCAAGAATCACCTTTCACCACCTATAGTTTGATGGATCCAAAGGATCATTTCCTCATAATTTTAAGTCACCATTAAGTCTTTGCATGTTATATCATAATGCAACTCATCATTCATAATCATCATGGCATATTCTCATATTTCATGCATAAGCATTTTCATTGTTTGCAACAGCAACTATAACATGCAAGCCATGAAATCATTCAATAATATCAAATTCTCAATAGGCATTACATCATCATATAACTGACATTCAAAGCATAAAAGATGTCATCTAAAATTCTAAGGAAGCTCCCTTAAACAATTGAACTCTAAAATCGGGTAACCTTAATTATCAAACTAATTTCTTATGTATCTAAGGGACTCATTACTATTATTACCATTAATTATAAGCCTTAAGAGCATTATTAAACTATATGAGACAACATAGGCAGTAAATCTTCTCAAGGTTTTACGTGTGCTAGAAGTAGCATTTTTAACCCTTTTTCTTTCCGGCTTTCCCTATGAAGCTAAAATTAATTACTAAACCAATTATGAATCATTCTCACTTATCTAAACATAATAAAACCAGATTCTTATAACTTCTAAGGGTTCTGGAGAGAATGTATAAATTCCATTCTTTAGAGTTCTAGAAATCTTGCTTTGTTTTCCAGTTGCTAGTTTCATTTTTTTAGTGTTGGATAATCCTATATTAATTGTTACCAAATTTTTTGTGGCTAACCAATCTTAGACAGAATTATAACATACTAAAACAGATTTGGTAGTGACTAAATTTAAAGGGATAAAAAACTAGCTAAATCCTAACTTTATGGTTGTTTTATGTAGCTAGTTTCTCTTTTAACATGCATAGAATTGTTCCTCAATAATAAATGTAACGCCCCAATTTTACTGTAATTTTTACTATCATTAGGAATTACCGAATTACCGTAGGTAAATATTATATAAAATTTGAGACCAAACAATCCTTAATAAAGGAATATAACGTTAGAAGAGAAGTTAGGAGCAATTCGTGCAAGTATTGCAAACCCCAATTTCTGTACGTGTAAAATGACCAAAATGCCCTGAGGTTATTTTACTCAGAAAATGAGGATCGTGGGCCCCACCCATCCTCAAGGGGATGTTTTGATGTTAATAAGGGATTGTTTGTGTTATGTGTGTTAATAGAGGAGAAGAATCCTAATTTTGAGCTCACGCGCGAAATGACCAAAACGCCCTTAGCTTTTTAACTTCAATTTGCGTGCCGACTGAGCCCGAACCTCACTAAAATGTGTTAAAAGGTGTTTTTAAGCCATGATTAACCATTGGTTAAGCTCGGGTGGTCTCGGGCAATTTTTAAGTAAAATGACCGTTTTGCCCCTCTCTTTGTAGTTTTACAAATTTTGAGATTTTTGATTCGTATCGAAACCTAAGCAATATTAGGCTCAAATTAAAGCTTATTAAATTCTAATTACTAATCTAGAGTCAAAATTATTTATTTAGATTGATTAGAACCTAAAATTGCTTAAAACACCCAAATTGCTTAGTAATTCACTTAAACCCTTAACCGTAAATTCTCTAAATTGCATGAATACCTTGCCTACACCTAAAAAATACATGGAACACACAAAATCCTCTTCCACAAGGCTGTAATGCACGAAATTATTGAGTAATAAGTCAGAAAATTATTACACAAAAATCCAAAGAATGAAAACAAAGAATCATGAAAACATGGAAACATGATTCCATGTTTTAAGCCACCAAACAAAATGATTTTTCTTCCTTATTTTTTTTCCTCTAATTTTTGGTCAGATTTCTTTCCTTCCTTTGTCCATTTATGAGCTGAAAAATCTCTATAAATAGGCATGCTTGAAGATAGTTTAGATGCTTAGTTCATAACTTACACAAATTCTAGTCTTAGGAGCACCAAAAGCTTTCTTTCTTTCTTTCTCTTGGTTGAATTCTCCCTTCAGCTCTTCAAGGATATTTTGCTTCATTTCACTCAAGGAAACCAAGTTCTCTTCCTTTCTTTCAAATCAAATTAGGTAGGGAGGTGTTTCTAAGTTCATTTTATGCTAAGACAAGTTATGTTTCTAGCTCAAAAATGATGTTTTCATGAGCTTTCTTTTAAGTTTTCATTTTCAGTTTCTTCTTCCTTTCTTTTTAAAGTATTTTGGCCATATGGCCTAGCTTATGATGAGACCATGGTTTGATGATGAGATTCTTGAGTGTTGGTTGCAAAGCTTTCACAAGTTAGATCTCTAAAACTTGAAGGTTTCACTAGTTTCCAAAGCTTCTAAAATTTCAGTTTTTCTTTCCTTATTTTCCTTTCATGGTTTCGGCCAAATGGCCTAGGAAGGAATGAAATGATGGCTTGATGATGAGGACCTTGAATATGGGTTGTAAATCCATCACAAGTTAGGCCTCTAAAGCTTGAACATTCCATTTAATGCAAAACTTTAAAGAATAATGTTTTTATCTTGAGGTTTGAATATGAAATATTTATTTTTACTTTGTCTTGCTAAGATACATATATTGGGTTGAAAACATAATTCTCTTAAAGTCTTGAAGGAGCTCTAGTAAAGAGATCAAGTGAACTTGCATCCACGTTTAAGTTTATGCCTTGCACAGCCATATTTATTTTATGTCATAACTAAATTCTCAAGAATAAATAAATGAACTTGCATATCTCATGTTTAAATTTCAAGCTTGCATTTCATGTTTAAATTTCAAGTTGTCACTTAATCTCTAAAGATAATAAAGAAGTTGCATCTCATGTTTATTTTATGCTCTCACTTTATTTTATAATGGCTAAAAGAGTCAATGCATGACATGTTTATTTTATGTCATCACCTAAAAATCCTAGAGCTCAAAGACTTGCTTATGAATCATAAGCGAAGAAATGAGATAATTGGAGTTAAAGAATTTATTCTTTAAGAAGTCTTGAGAATTGGAGCTTAAAAAAATGTAATTCTTATCTCTCTCGGTCCTATGCGGACTAGCGCTTGTTGCTTAAGTTCTTCTCCCTCTCCTGTCCTATGCGATTCCGCGCTCCAAGTTTCTTGCATCATGTTTATATTACAAGTTCTTGCATCATGTTTAATTTTCAAGTTATCACCTTAAATCTTAAAGATAAAGAAATGGAATTGCATATCATGTTTATAATTCCAAGCTATCACCTTATAAAGATAAGATTAAAATAAGGTTGCATAGCATGGTAATAATTCAAAGATGTCACCTAAATCTCTAAAGCTCAAGACTTGCTCCTTTTATCTTAAGTGAAAGATTTAATTATGAACATTCTTTCAAGTTATAAATCGGTCCCATGGTTAATTTAGGCCTAAAGTCCTATGACTTCTTTCAAGTTTAACAAAAGGAATTAGTTCTAAAAGAGTTTTAAAACTTTGTAAGAATTTTATGGGAAGCTAGTAATTTATGTGTACTTAAAATGTGATTTGATGCTTATTAAGAATTTGGTGTCATTGATTGATTCCCTGGTTTGTATGTTATAGTTGTTGTTGCAAACAATGAAAACTTATGCATGAAATAAAGACATATTCTATTCCTGGAAAAAAGTGTATTCCTGTAAGAGTGCAATTTGGAAAGATTCTGGCTAAGGAAAGATTTGGTATTTAAGCGTGTCCATTGTGACCCACCTCTTTCCTGGGAATCTCCAGATGCATGATTACAGTTGGTATATATTATTTTGGCATAAGACTATAAATGAGAAAATGTTATGATGATTATGAATGAAGAATTGTATTATGATATAACATGCAAAGACTTAAAGGTGACTCAAAATATATGAGAAAATGATCCTTTGGACCCATCAAACTATAGGCGGTGAAAAGGTGATTCTTGCCCCTAGTCTGTTCTCTCAAAAGGGTAGAGCGGAATTTTACTTATCAAGGGATAAGTGCTGGTGACGACTAGCAAGGTATGAGCTCATAACCTAGATTACTCCCAAAAGGGTGGAGTATAGGGTGGCCCAGGAAAATGATGATGAAAGTAACTTTAAGTCACCTAAGAAACTAAGTAAATGCATTATGTGAATATGATGTTCTGCTATGCATAGTATTTATGAGATGATGATGAGAAATATGATATTCTGCTATGCATAGTATTATGAAATGATGATGAGGAATATGATGTGATTTTATGCATAACTATGTTATTATATATGAAAGGAAAAGTTCATTATAAACATGACATGCTAAGTTTATGATGCATTATAAGACGCATGATTAAAACGACGAACCTCGGTAAAGTATATTTTCGAACTTAATAAATCAATCTTAGCATGCTCACTATTTCATAATAACCCGAGGTTCCTGGGGACGATGATGATGACACAATGCATCATGAGGTGAGTACCCTACTGAGATTCTTTTTATAAGTTTCTCACTCCCTCTATTTTTCTTTCCATCTCGTCTTCAGAAACGAAGGAAGCGTTCGTGAATCACATTGAGGTCTCGGATACTGAACTTGAATCCTGCTAGTTTCACTCGTATATTTCAGATATCTATCCCTATCCCTGGAGTGTTATTACTAGGTGCCATTAATGGATGTCCTTCCATCCATATATTATTTATGTTTTATTAGATTGCCTACACTTAGTCTTATTCTGTTGGTAGGCAAAATATCTATATGATATGTAATTATGGATGTATGATGGAGCCAATATATTATGATGTGATGTTTGTAAATTCCTATGTGTCTTTTAAATTTTGCTAAATCATTCACGTTAAGCGCGGCTCACGTTTTCAATTATGTTTAAAAAAAAAATGGCTCGTAATTTCACTAAGTATTTTCAAAGCATGATTAAGGAACTGAAGCAAAGAGTAAAGTCTAGTAATTAATCAGATATGCCTAGGTGTATTGGGTTAATTATTAGGGTGTTACATTTTGGTATCAGAGGTTCTTCTCAGGCCTAAGGATAGACTATGCTTCTAAAGCATAATACGTTAGTAATGTCATGTGTAGATGTTTATCATTAGGATGAGCTTGAGGATTAGAAATACATGACTCCTATGTTGAAAGTGCCATGGTAACTTGCTCACTTTGCATGGAATATTGGGCTTGATCACCTCAGTGTTGCTGTTTTGTGTGTATAGGGACCAATGGCACGACGACAACAGACAGGAGCGCGCACAGAATAACCAAGATAATGAGACCGTTGAAGCACTTCGCGACGTAGCAAGGACCATGAGAATGATGATGGAACGGATGGATCAGATCGTCAAGCTAATATAAATCAAGGACATGAAATTCCAGAACATGCTCATTTCAGGGAATTCGTAAGGCGAATCCACCTGTTTTCAAGGGACCCTGAATCCTAATGTAAGATGAATGGATTCGGAATATTGAGAAGGTCTTTGCTGTAGTTCCATGTTCTGAGGAGGAAGGTCACTTTTTCCACCCACATGCTTGAGGGTGATGCCCTTCTGGTGGACTGGTGTTGAAGACTCCTGGAGGCAACCGAAGTGGACATTGATTGGGAATTATTCAAGGTCCATTTTTATGAGAAGTACTTTCCGAGTCGGTTAGAAATGCTAAGGACATTGAATTCATGCGATCATTTCCTCATAATTTTAAGTCACCATTAATTCTTTGCATTTTATATCATAATGCAACTCATCATTCATAATTATCATGACATATTCTCATATTTCATGCATAAGCATTTTCATTGTTTGCAACAGCAACTATAACATGCAAGCCATGAGATCATTCAATAATATCAAATTCTCAATAGGCATTACATCATCATATAAATTGACATTCCAAAGCATCAAAAGATGTCATCTAAATTCTCATAGTAAAGCTCCCTAAACAACCGAACTCTAAAATCGGGTAACCTTAATTATCAAACTAATTTCTTATGTATCTAAGGGACTCATTACTATTATTACCATTAATTATAAGCCTTAAGAACATTATTAAACTATATGAGACAGCATAGGCAGTAAATCTTTCTCAAGGTTTTACCTAGAAGTTGCGTTTTTAACCCTTTTTCTTTACCGGCTTTCCCTATGAAGCTAAAATTAATTACTAAACCAATTATGAATCATTCTCACTTATCTAAACATAATAAAACTAGATTATTATAACTTCTAAGGGTTCTGGGTAGAATGTATAAATTCCATTCTTTAGAGTTCTAGAAATCTTGCTTTTATAGTTTTCTAGTTGCTAGTTTCATTTTTTAGTGTTCGATAAATCCTATACTAATTGTTACCAAATTTTTCGTGGCTAACCAATCTTAGACAGAATTATAACATACTAAAACAGATTTGGCAGTGACTAAATTTAAAGGGATAAAAAACTAGCTAAATCCTAGCTTTGCGATTGTTTTATGTAGCTAGTTTCTCTTCTAACATGCATAGAATTGTTCCTCAATAATAAACATATCAAATCATCATCATACAGTAGTACTAAACTCATATCAGTGGCTGAATCATGAACCTCACATAATTGCTTAAAATTACATTTTTAAGTACAAGATATTAGTATCCCGTAAAATCTTTGCAAAGCCTTAAAACTCTTTTAAAAACTAATTCTTTTTGTTGTTCTTGAAAGAAATTTTAGAACTAAATTAGTAGCTTATTTAAAATCACTTTAGGCCTAGCTACATCATGAGGCCGATTTATACATTGAAAGAATCCTCACGATTAAAATTTTCACTTAAGATAAAAGGAGCAAGTCTTGAGCTTTAGAGATTTAGGTGATAACCAGAATCATAAACATGCTATGCAACCTCATTTTAATCATGTCTTTATAAGGTGATAACTTGAAATTTAGAGATAAAATTTTCACGATTAAAATTTTCACTTAAGATAAAAGGAGCAAGTCTTGAGCTTTAGAGATTTAGGTGATAACTAGAATCATAAACATGATATACAAGACTTGAAATTTAAACATGATGCAAGTGCTTGAAATAAATAGAAGCTGAAGCGGCGTAGTCCGCACTGAGACCAAGTGAGAGAGAAAAAAATCTTAATAAAAGAAAAATAAGAAGCTTGGAGCGACGGTCCTCCGCATGTGGAAGAAAGAAGAGAAATCTTATTACATCTTATTAAGCTCCAAACTCAAGACTTCTTAAAGAATGAATTCTTTGACTCCAATAATCTTAAGGAAATTGAAAGTGAGCTTTAGAGTTCTTATTACCATGGTTCCAACTTTACTTGTGATACTTGGGCAAGTCTTTGACTCTAGGATTCTTAGGTGATGACATAATAATAAACATGCCATGCGTTTATTCTTTTAGCCATTATAAAAATAAAGTGAGAGCATAAAATAAATATGAGATGCATTGTAACGTGAATTTTTAATTGAGTACAAAATGACCAAAATGCCCTGAGGTCATTTTCCAGAATTAAAGGGAAGCAAACAGCGGTCCTCGAATGGGTTAACTCAATGTTCGAAGGGGATTATGTTTGTAAGGTTGAGATCAGAGGTGAAAATCTCGTTTTAGAACTTAAGCTCAAATGAGGAAATACCCCTCCTGTGTTCTACGGGTAAAAGGTGCCGTTTGAGCCCGAAACTTTCCAGGAAGTTTGGAATGATGTTTATAAGTGGGTTTTGATGTTTGGTTGGGCCCGCAAGGTCCCGGGCAGTTTTAGTGCGAAATTACCATTTTGCCCTAGAACGTGTACAGTGCGCCTAATGACGTAATTAGTTGAACCTAAGCAATATTAGGCTCTAATCGAAGATTAATTTATTTTGAGAATTAATCTAGAGTCAAAATGATTTATCAAGGTTGGTTAGAAACTAAAATTGCTTAGTCAAGTTCTAATTACATTCTTTAATTCAAGATGTCTAATCAAAAAGTAATGAATAGTGTTTTTCTCTCTCCAATTTCCTTAAATCAAGGAAATTTGTCTACCACCTTTTTGATCAAAAGAATTATTTTAAAATTGTTAATCTAGTTAGAATTTCCCCCCAAAAGCCACAAATTTTGAGTTCAAATTTTATCCAAAAAGGCTATGCAAAAGCTAGGATTTGACTACACCTAAGCTAGCACTTTAACCAAGCTTCCAAGACAAGCTTTAGAAGATATTTTCCTTCCCTCCCAAGCCAAAATTTCAGCCAGCTCTTCCCCCTAAATCAGCCACAACATTTCAATTTTTATAAATACCACACCTTGGAAAGCTTGGACACCTTTTTGATCATTTGCTAAGTTGAGTTTTCTTGCACTTTCTCTCATTTTCTCTCATTTTCCCTTCCTCTAAGTTCTTTTTCTTCCTTCCTCAAAGAACCACCACCACCACCTTGATCCACCACAAACCACCTCAAACCACCACTCTCATACCTTAAAACACCTCCTAAACACCAAACCTCACCATTTCCAAGCTTGCATCCTCAAGGAAAAATCATCTTCCTTGAGAACCTTTGGAGGCCGAATCCTTGTTGCTCACCAAGAGAAGATTTTGTCTTCTCATTTCCTTGCAAACTCAAGCTTTCTTTCAAAGCTTTCAAGATTTCACTTGGTAAGGGTTTTCTTTCAAGTTTTCTTTACTTTCTTTGAGAAAAGTTTCTAGTTTTCTCTTGGTTTCAAACTCTTTTTCTTCCCTTTTTTATTTTCGGCCATGAGGCCATTTTACAAACCAATCTTTAGCTTGATGATGAGGTCTCATGGAGATAGTTTGGTGTTTTCCATGAGAGAAACCTCTAAAGCTTGGATCTTGGTCTAGGACCATATACAAACTTGGTTTTTCCTTTTCTTTGCAAGTTCAAAGTTTTGGTTTTTCATTTCCCTTCCTTTATGATTTCGGTTCCTCCTTGGTTTTTCCTAGTTCAAAGTTTTGGCCTTCATTCCTCTAAGGTTTTGGTTTTTCCTTTTTGCCTTGTTCAAGCTTTGGTTTTTATTTCTTTTTCTTCAATGGTTTCGGTTTTTCCTTTCCTCTCTTGAAGAAAGTTTGCTAAAAATGTTAAGGTAGCCCTTTTATGTTTGATTGAAAGGTTGTCTCTTGAAAAATCATTTCCTTGAGCTTGATGATGGTGTTCGAAGAACATAAGACTTCCTTGGTGTCTTGATGCTAAGAACTCTAAAGCTCACTTTATGATACATAATGGGTTGAGGTTTTTATGTTCCTTTAAAGTCTTGTAAGAGCTCTAGTTAAGATTAAAAAGGAGTTGCATTCATGTTTACTTTTATGCTTTGCATAGCATGTTTATTTTCAAGCTATCACTAAGCAACTTAAAGATTAAAACAAGAATGTGCATCATCACTTAATAAATCTCAAAGCCTACCTATTTCAACCTTAAAGTTGATTTTTGATTTGGGGTAAACACCTCAAGAGGCCTAGAGCACTAAAATAAAGAATTGAACCTTGCATTTCATGTTTACTTTCTTGTCTATCATGTTTATATTTTACGCCATCACTTAAACTCTAAAGATAATAAATGAGTGCACCTCATATTTATTTTATGCTCCCACTTTATTTTCTAAAAGAAGAGTAAAATGAGTTGCATAGCATGTTTAAATTTATGTCACCACCTAAATGATCTAGAGCTCAAAGACTTGCCCAAGTATCCAATGTAAAGTTTTAAGAAAACGTTGGTTTTTCAATGAAGCCATTTCGGCCTTGTGGTGATGAGGATGGACTTGGTGTGAGTTCATCTAATCACAAGTGTTCATAGCTCATGTTTTGGTAATTTTTCTAAGCTTAGGAGTACCTAAGGAACATTATGAATGAGATTATATGTTTTAAATCTATTTTATGAGAAAATTAATTTAGCTACTGCCCTCATGTATATTTACATGATTTTAATGAGATAAATTGGTTTCTAAAGGAGTTTTGAGGTTCTAAAATTATTCCAAGAGAAAACTAGCAACTTGTATGCTTTTTAATTCATGAAATTGTGTGACTTATGGGCTTTACTTTCGGTTCTGCCCTCTCATGTTTGGCCACTGTATTAAATCTGTTTTATGGTGTTAAAATGTGTAAAATTATGTTTGAGTGAAGCAAGGAACGTTTTAGAGGAGTTGGATAAGTATAAGTAACAATAAAGGACTTAGAATGAGAATTTTAGAACCCTTTAAATGCACAATTTATGCATCCTATTCCAGCAAGTTTAAAATTAAGGAAAATGGTTTATAATTAGTGGATATGTGTAAGAACCTCTCATAATTGGTTTAGGAATTAATTATAAAGCCGTAGGCGAAGACGGATCCAGAAAGGGTCAAAAATGGAGATTTTAGACCCGTAAGCATGTGATATTTTCTGCCCTTAAGTATAAGGTGCTGTTTGGATTTTTAGTAAACATAAAACTTAGTAAGAATTATAGGTAATGAACCCCTAGTTGAGATAAAAATGTAATACGGACATTAGAATATTTGGAACTCAAGGTTAAGACCCGCAAGGGGCAAAGCATAAGATATCGTAAGATAAGGAGATGTGATGTGAGAATGAGTCGAGTGAGCGTTGTCTTTATGTATGTGAATGTTTTAAATACCTTGGGCATGAGAATGTATGGATGGGTGGCATGTTGCTATGATGATGTGGTACGCTATGTTTACAATGCATGAGAACATGAGATAATAATATATGATATGTCATACAAGGTTCGATGGTTGCATGCTCATGTTGTATTCATACAAGATATGATAAAGAGGAAATGATCCCATTATGACTTCCTGAGTTAAGGGTTGTCGGGGTAATCCAGAAAAGAGATATGTTAATGTAAAGGTTATATGCAGACGCATTTCTCCTGCTACGGTGAGAGAAAACCCATGGGGGGTATGGACGTCGAGCCATCCAGAAGCGGACAAAGTCACTGGTCTTAACCAGTTGATGCGTTTCCAAGAAAGAAATATGATTCCCCTCTTTACCCCGTATAAATCTACGACGGCTAGTTAGGATGAGCTCATTCCTAGGCGATAGGTGATTAGGAGTTTTGGTGACCATGATAAAATCGGGGGCCGGCATGTTGGGTGGATTTTGGTGACCATGATGAGGGTGGAATAATGGAAGAAATTATGAAAGGAACTCACAAGTTCAATTATGATAAAGTAAAAGATGTACATGCACACGTTTTGTTGATGTTTCATTGATACTTTGATTAAGTAATATGTGCTATCTATGTGTACTGTCATGCTCAAGTATTGCCATGCATACATAGAATATATGTTGCATTCATGTCATTAAGAACCATGTTAAAAGACACCCACTTCGGATAAAAAGAACTTGAGAAATGTAAAATTGAATCTTATGCATGCACACCCTTTCATAATGAAACCTAAAGTGGCTGGGGCGACGACGATGACACTTGTGTTAGAGTTGGGAGCCTCCTGAGGAACTTGTATAAGTCTTCTCACCCCTTTTTGTTTTCCTCCCATGTCGTCTCCAGACGAGAATGATGTGGATTGATCGTGAGCTACCTTGAGGCACGGGCGTAGGACTCACGTCATCGAGTTGGATTAGTGGGCAAGCGGAAGCGTGAAGATTAGCCTAGCTCTATTTTAGGTTACGTTTTGCATTAGTTCAAGTCGTTGATGTATTTGGTACCCTAGGTGTCCTTATAGTTCTAAGGGCATCGATGCTATGTTATGTCTATGATATGATACTATAATATATGCTATGACTTTCCTATGATTTATTCGTGAATGACATGATGATGTATATTTGATTGCTATGTGTTATGTACGATAATCGTTATGTATGCGTACGCGGCTCGCATTTTCAAGTTTTAAGTTCAAAAAGAAAAATTTAGTCGTATTTTTTTTAGTACTCGTATTTTAAAGAAAGCCATGTCAAGATCTGAAACAAGGAGTAGCAACTAACAATTAACCGAAATGCAACTCGAGTGTATGAGGTTAAGAGTTAGGGTGTTACATGCATCCTCTTTATTATCTTTGGAGATTAAGTGACAACTTGAAACATAAACATGAAAGGCAAGCTTGGAATTTAAACATGAGAAATGCAAGTTCATTTATTTATTCTTGAGAATTTAGTGGTGACATTAAAAGTAAACATGATGTGCAAGGCATAAACTTAAACATGGATGCAAGTTCATTTTATTTCTTTACTAGAGCTCTACCAAGACTTTAGAGGAATATAAATTTAACCCAATATATATCTTAGCAAGACAAAGTGAACTTTAGAGTTCTTTATGCCAAAGTGTCAAAGACAACCTTATAGCTTGAACCTCATCATCAAACTCAAACAAATAGATTAAAAGATGAACATCAACACTTTTTGAAATCAATCATAATGAAAACTATTTTTACATAGAGTTCTAAGTTCAAGGTTAGCATAAAAACATCATTCCTTAAAGTTTTGCATCAAGTGGAACTTTCAAGCTTTAGAGGCCTAACTGGTGATAGATTTACAACCCACACTCAAGGTCCTCATCATCAAGCCATCATTTCATTCCTACTTAGGCCATTTGGCCAAAACCATTAAAGAAAAAGGGAAGGAAAACCAAATTGATAAAGCCATAGAAAAGGTTCATTGATTCAACATTTTGAGCTAGAAACATAACTTGTCATAGCATAAAATGAACTTAGAAACAACACCCTACCTAATTTGGTTTGAAGGAAAGGAAAAGAACTTGGTTTCTTTGAGTGAAATGAAAGAAAATCGTCTTGAAAACTTGAAGTAAGAATTTTGGCCAAGGGGAGGAAGAAAGAAAGCTTTTGTGCTTTGTAAAAATTAGAAATGTGTAAGTATGAGCAAAGCTTTCCAAGACTCCAGGTAAGCATATTTATAGAGGAATTCAAGCTCATGTATGGATAGAAGGAGGAGGCATAAGTGGTAGATTCTAATGGGGAACAAAGGAGGAAAAAAATCATTTTCTTGCTTGGTGGCTTAAAACATGAAATCATGTTTCAAGGTTCCTTGTTTTATGGTAAATTTTGGCATTATGTCTAGTGCACAATTTGGGCATTAGGTGGCGCCATTTTCTGGTCCACTTATGATCAGATTGGCTTTCATTTTTTAGTGGGAAATCATGTATTAGATGTTTTATTACTTAGGTAAAAGGTTAGAAATTGATAGGTTAGTGAAAAAAGGTAAAATGTTAGGTGTTTAGGTCAATTCAAGACAAAGTAAAACAAATAATCATACATTAATGAATAAAGTTAATTTTAAGTAAGTAAAAATCAATTTGTAACATAGATTCATAACTTAAGATAAGAAAATATAGTTTTACGAGGTTTTACCTAAACCGAAATTCTAACCGTAAACTTGAAATAATGCGTTCTTTGTAATTAAGGAAAAGAAAATATAATTTTTCTTCAAGTAAATATTAGGCTTTAATCACCTCAAATAATTATTTTTAACCTTATATAATTAATTTTTAACTCTAGGTTAATAATCTAAATCAATTCGAATTGAATTAGAGTTAAAATCACTTAAATTACTTAAGTACAATTTACTAGGGGCAAAAAGGTAATTTTCCTCAAACTCCAGGACCACCCGGGCTTAACCAATAGTCAATCATAGCTTAAAAACATCTTTTAAAACATTTTAGTGAGGATCGGGCTAAGTCGGCAAATTGGAGTTGGCAAGGGATAGGGCGTTTTGGTCATTTCGCGCGTCAAACTCAAAATTGAGATTCTTCCTCTTTTAACACACATAACACAAACAATCCCTTATTATTGTCAAAACATCCCCTTGAATGGTCGGGGCCCACGATCCTATTTTTAGGCAAAATGACCTCAGGGGCATTTTGGTCATTTTATACGTATAGAAAATCGGGTTTGCGATTCTAGTACGAACCTCCTAACCTCTCTTCTAATGTCTTATTCCTTTATTGAGGATTGTTCGGTCTCGAATCATATGTAAAAATTACCTAGGATAATTTGGTAATTTCTAAATGGCAGTATAAATTGGGGCGTACACCCTTAGCATATCTTCCAATGTTTGGATAGT
Organism: Dalbergia oliveri; assembly: GCA_030441495.1. Classification (NCBI taxonomy): domain Eukaryota; kingdom Viridiplantae; phylum Streptophyta; class Magnoliopsida; order Fabales; family Fabaceae; genus Dalbergia; species Dalbergia oliveri. The sequence continues at coordinate 3,403,297 of JAMLFY010000013.1, read as the reverse complement.
TCTTTCTGATTGTCCATCTGTTTGAGGGTGGTAAGGTGTGCTTAAACACAGCTTTGAACCAAACGCCTTTTGAAAGGCTTCCAAAAATGCAACGTAACCGTGGATCTCATCAGAGATTATGATCGATGGAACTCCATGCAATCTCACTATCTCTTGGATGTACAACTAGGCCAACTTATCTAGGGAAATGGTTATCTTGATGGGTAGGAAATGGGCCGACTTGGTTAACCTGTCCACTATTACCCAAATAGCGTCATGGCTTGGCTTGGGTTCTAGGTAGGCGGTCACAAAATCCATGGATATACTATCCACTTCTATTCGGGGATAGGAAAAGGTTGCAATATTCCTGAAGGCTTTTGGTGCTCAATCTTCACTTTTTGACAGACCAAGCACTTACTAACCCAGGTGACTACGTCTTTCTTCAATCCTGGCCACCAAAACATTTTCTTTAAATCCTGATACATCTTGGTGGCACAAGATGGATGGTGAAGTGGGTTTTATGGGCCTCCTCCAAGATGTTCTCGAGGTCACCATCTTGTGGTACACATATACCCTTCAAATCTCCATAAACCATCTGTCCCTTGTTCAAAACCTTTAAGCTTACCAGCCTTTACCGCCTCGAGGGTCTCTCTAAACTCCTCATTTTCCACTTGTACCATCATGAACCCTGTTAAACCTACTGGTTCCTGTAAGATAGCACATTTTTACACTCTTTACACAGATATCCCCAAATTCATATCCCTAAACTTCTCTATCAGCTCAACTTCCTTGACTATCATGTGAGGCGTAATGACTTTTGACTCAAGGCATCGCGACCACATTGGCCTTGCGGGTGGTAACTTAAGCTGAAATCATAGTCCTTTAGAAACTCCATCCACCTCCTTTGCCTCATGTTTAACTCCTTTTGATCAAAGAGATGCTTAAGACTCTTATGATCGGAGAAAACTTCGAACCTTACTCCATACAAGTGATGCCTCCAAATCTTCAAGGCAAACACTATGGCGGCTAACTCTAGGTCATGGGTGGGGTAGTTCACCTCGTGAGGCTTAAGTTGTCTAGTGCATAGACTACCACTTGCCTATTTTGCATCAACATACAGCCTAATCCCTTACCAGAAGCATCACAATATACCTTGAAGGGTACATTGGGGTCGGGTAAAATCAAAGTTGGGGTCGAGGTTAACCTTTCTTTCAACTCTTGGAAGCTCTTTTAATCGGATTCCATGAAAATGGGGTGTTCTTCCTAGTGAGCTTGGTTAGGGAAGGGTAATCTGGAAAATCCTTTGATAAACCTACGGTAATAGCCTGCTAAACCCAAAAAGCTCTCTATTTTCGATATGGTCGATCTATCCCAATTCATTACGGCTTCTATCTTACTAGGGTTAACCGCTATACCTCCTTTCAATACTACATGTCCCAAAACTTCACTTCCTCTAACCAAAATTCACACTTAGAAAGCTTGGCATACAATTTCTTCTCCTTCAACACCTCTAAAACCAACCTTAGATGACTTTCATGCTCCTCGTGAGTCTTCAAATAGATGAGTATATCATCTATGAAAACAACCACGAACTTATCTAAATAGGGTCTAAAGATCCTATTCATGTAGTCCATGAACACGGAGGGTGCATTCGTTAGTCCAAAAGACATCACGCGAACTCAAAGTGTCTCTCCGTGTTCTAAGGTTTTAGGTATATCCTCATCTCTCACCCTAATCTGGTGGTATCATGACCTCAAATCAATCTTAGAGAATACCACCGCTCCTTTCAATTGGTCCATGATATCATCAATCCTAGGCAAAGGGTATTTGTTTTTCACCGTTACATGATTCAATTGCCTATAGTCTATACACAACCTCATGCTCCAATCCTTTTTCTTAACAAACAAAGCTGGGGTTCCCAGGTGAAGCATGGGTCTTATAAAATTCTTCTCTAACAACTCTTCAACTGGGTTTTTTGCTCTTTCAACTCCAAGGGTGACATTCTATTAGGGCTATCAGATAGGTCCAATTCCCGGAACTAACTCAATGGAGAACTCCACCTCTCTCAGGATGGAACTCGGTATCTTCGGAAATACCTTGGAATCTCTTTCATGGAATATCATCTATGTTTTGCTCAAAGTCTCCTCACTAGCGGCTAGAAGGACATATCCCTTAGTTTTCTCCCCGCTCCAGAACATCCAGAATTTACATAGAGTTTCAAGGTTTGACTAGTTTTGCTAGGGGATGAGAAAAATACAGTTTGGTGTAACAATCTAACAACACATGGTTAGTGTAAAGCCAATCTATGCTAAGAATCCTATATCTTCAAGGGTAAAGAAATCAAATCTATGATAAAGGACCTATTATCTAAGATGACAATTTAAACAACGTTAGGCATGTCAGGACGATTCTAGAGTAGAAACAATAAAGTCAAAAGGAAGCTTAGAACTTTCAAATTCAAGGACTGACACTAGCATGTGAGATAAAAGAAAGTAGCACCAGAGTCATATAGTACAGTTAAGGTTCTCCATAATTCGCACTTACCTTTGATGAGGTCGTTGGATCTTGCGGCGTCCTCCGCATTGAGGGTGAAGACCTTCCTTGGTGTTACGGAGGGTCCTGACTTGACGATCCAACTTCTCCAATCCTTAGCGTAGTGGTTGGGCTTGCCACATGGAAGCATACTCCTTGTCCTCATTGCAGAAAGGTCGCATGACTTCTCTCATCGGAGGACACAGAGGCTAGCATGGGCCTGGGAAAGTAGGGCTTCTTGGGTGCCTTGTTCTTGTTCCCATTGGGCCCTTGGTTGTTGTTGTAGAGCGCCTACTCCTCCTTGTTGATTGTTACGGTTCCTGTGGCCATTGTGGTTGAACGTTGCTCGGGTGTTGCAGAAGGTTTGGTTGTTGGGTCTTTTTGTTGTTGTTGTTGATGATGTTGTTGTTGGTGTTGTTAATGCTTTAAACTGTTAAGCTGGTAGGATGGTAGTGGTTCCTCGCTGATTGTGGTGTTGCGCTTGAACCTTGGGGCTTGATGTCCCAAACCACGGACGATCCGCCCTCGTGGTGCTCAGCTTCTTGTGCCCTTCTTCAATGATCTGCACTTGTTGACTAGGTGGGAAGCCCAATCTCCATGTGCGCTATAGCTACGTTAAGCTCAACCCTCAACCCGGCCTCAAACTTAATGCACTTCCAAACTCATCGGATTCCCTGGGAAACCGAAAAACTTGATCAATTCTTTAAACTTCACTCTGTCCTGGTCGCAGAAGATCCACCTTGGGTCAATTGCATAAACTCGATGTCCTTCACGTTCCTCATGGACTCCAAAAAATCTTCTCATAGAAGTAAGTCTTGAATAGCTCATATTGATCTATACAGATAGCTTCTAGTAGCCTCTTGTCAGGTCCACCAAAACTAGGCAGATTCATTATGTAAGCAGCAAAGGTGACTTTCTATTCCTTCGAATAGCAACCACCGTAGATCATTTCCATGTTCTTGATCCACTCATCCACCTTTTAAGGGTTCAAGGCTCTACGAAAGGTTAGGGATTGGCCTTCGGAACTCCCAAAAGGGCTTGTTCCACGGCCTCAGCGCGGGGACCTTAGTAGCTTCCCTTGGTTGATTCATGTGATCGAACATACGCTATCGCTCTAGCCATCTCGTGTAACGCTGCGGTCTCATTCCTTGTTCTCCTTCGTTTGCGTTCTTATTTTGTCTCAGGGTGCCATTGGTCTTAAACACACAAGTCAACAAACATTGAGGTGATTAGGCTCAATATTCCAATCTAGATGAGCTAGTTACCATGACAGCAAGCGGGTCATGTGTGTCTATCCTATAGCTTATCTCTAGTAGCTAAGCACTATACATGACATACTACCATAACATGCCTATAAAGCATGGTGGTCCAATCCTTAGGCTTCGTGAAGAATCAAACTCTGATACCACAATGTAACGGCCTACACCCAGGCATTCGTAATATTGTCCTCTTTGGGGTTAAGGGCCTACTGGACTCACACTTCAAGGTTTTGTTCTTAGGGGAAAACACGTCACGTAAGGAGGAGGTATCCACACCCTTATAAGGCATGCTTCGTTACCTCCCAAGCCAATGTGGGACTTCAAGTTTGTGTTTGGGAAATGGTGGAGGATGGTGGTTCTTTGGAAGAATGAAGTAGAAGTAGAAGAACTCTTAGAACTCAAAGAAAGGAAACCTTGAAGCTTTGCACAAGTGAGCAAAAAATATTACAAGCTTTCCTTAGTGTCTATTTATAGAAGAATTGCAACACATGGAGGTGCAAATGATGGAGGAGGCCGTCGGTGTAACCCTTCACACCATAAGGATATGCTTAAGTCATAACCTTATAATGAGAGTTGTTACTTGTTATCTCTACTTGGCCTTAGAGTGGTATATACAATATGGAATATGAGCCTATTTTCATTAACTCACATAAACCGGCATTCCCTATGAGCATTGCTAAGTTTGAATCATAAGTTCTAGGTCATAATATGTAACACCCTAATATTTAACCTAACACGCCAGACGTAAGATTAATTATTAGTTATTACTTCCCTTTAAACTCGTTTGTAAAATTACTTACGGAAATACGGGTAAATTTTTTTTTGAAATGGAATACGTAAAACAAAATGCGAGCCATCGCGTACATCGTAAACGAAACGTAAAGCGAAAGAGCAAATAAATCATACAATATGAAAGCAACAAAACACTTTATTCATAAAACATCCATCATAATATTAATCACCATAGTTTATACATAATTGAAATAATAACATAAAGTCATACCCATAAGAATAGGCAGAGCTTGTAGTACATGAAACATAAAGTACAAGAAAGAAAACAGGAAACATAAACTACTAATACATGGGAAAAGGCCCTCAAAATACCACCAAGCTAAAAGCAACCCCCCCTAAAATCCTATAAAGATGCTTCAGACGGGAAGATGTAGCCCGGCGAGCTGTCGAAGCTCCTCGGATGTGGCCCAACGAAGAGGGCGTGGCCATGTGGATTGGCGGAGCGACGTGGCCTCCTCGGTGAGGGCACCTCTGGGAGCTGACGTACACGCCTCATAGGCCTCGGCTGAGAGGGTGTCCTCGCTACCCTCCGGCGGCCAAAGGCACTGAAGGGCGGAATCCTGAATAGGGATTAGTCGGTGGAGTCCTCAGATAGGTCCCTCTGCAACAACATATGAGAGGAACGTACTCCGATAGTCATGCACAGCTGAAGATGATGGTCGGGCATGGCGTTCTTCTCGTCATGGGGTCAATCCTCTGAAGATCAAATCATCGCCATAGGGAGAGGTTGGGTGAAGCGAAAGCTAGAAGGAAAAGCAAATGGGCGTCCCATGTATGCAAAGCGCGCACGCACAATGACCCTTGAAATGGTAGGATTGATGATCTCATCGTAGTGCACCTCCTACACACGGTGTGTCAACAAAAATCATGACGGACGCCATGGAATCTGAAGAGGCAACGAGAAGGAAGATAGAGAGGGTGTGAATATTGCTAAAGAATCTCAGTAGGGAAACCTCCTATCCTAATGTCATCGTTTACATCCCAAGAACCTTGGGTTTATTTATAAAAAGGTTATACATGCAAAGGTTCATTATGAGGTTTTCATAAAAGATAATTATCCAAGGTCCATGTCTTTTATGATGAATCTTAATGCATGTATGCAGCATACAGAACATGAATGCATGGCAATACATAACAACAATAAAACATATCATCAACAATTTAAATCACATATTTGTGGCATGTAACTTCTAATGATCAACCTTACTTTCATAAACAGATACTTCTCATCTTTTCTCATTTCTCAAACTTGTGACATCATGATCTTTAAAAACAATAGTAATCGACCCCTGATACTAGGTTATGAGCTCATACCTTAACTAGTCGTCACTAGTTCTTACTTATCCTCTTGATAAGTGAATCATAATCATAAAAATAACAATCCGACTCCAAGTCGGAAGGGCCTAAGGAATCACCCATCATGGGACTTTCTTCCTTCTCGAAACGCATAACTGGTTAAGCCAAGTGACTTGTCTCTGCTTTGGCAAGCTAATGTTGATGCCCTCACGGTTTTACCTTCTCCTCAGGTAGCAGGAGAAGTACGTCTCATCTGTGAAACGCATTATCTAGTTAAGACCAGTGACATTGTGTTCGGTATGGCCCCGACTATACCCTCCATGGGTTTCCTTTCTCCTCACTATCAGGAGAATGCGTCTCGGCATGTCACATATAAAATCTTTCTTTTCAAAACTTTCTCAAGTCCCTCAAATTTGACGGAAATTCGGAGCATAACGACTACACTCCAAATTTCCTCAAATTTGAGTCATGCCACATAACTCAATCACACATATCATTCTCATGGAACTTTTCAATTAAATAAATCTCTAATTCAATGGAGCATACTCTTCTAACTCATTCATATTTCGCATTCTCATGCATCTCAACCATCGCATACTACATCATCACAACAACTTGCCACAAATACACATATAGTCTCATGTTCATGATATTAACATATTTACATCATTATGAGTATACCGCTCGGTCTCATGCTCACATCACACCTCCTATCTCATGGTGTCTTATGCTTTGACTCTACGGGTCTTAAACTTGTGTTCCAATTATCTTAACCCTTATTATGGATTTTTATAACACCTAAGGGATCATTACCTATAATTTCCTCTAATGTTTATGATTTATAACATAACCAAACAGCTCTAGTTATTTTGGATAGAATTTTGCCTTATGATACGGGTCCTAGAATCTTCGTCTTTGACCCTTTCTAAGTTCCGTATTCGCCTAAGGCTCTATAATCAACTCCTAAACCAATTATGAGGGATTCCTACACATATCCACTAATTATAAACCATTTTCTTAATTCCAATTATGCTGGAACAGAATTACAAATTTGTGCATCTAAGTGTTCTAGAATTCACATTTTAAGTCCTTTCTAGTTACTTGTTCTTTCCTAACTTCCCTAAATCGTTCCTTGCTTCACTCAAACATAATTTTACACATTTTAACACCATAAAACAGAATTCATACAGTGGCCACACACAAGGCAGAACCGAAAACATAAGCCTCATAGAATCACATAATCTATGATTTAAATGCATATAAGTTGCTAGTTTCTCTTGGAATCATTTTAGGAACTCAAAACTCTTTTAGAAACCAATTAATCTCATTGAAATCACTTAAATATGTGCTAGGTCAGTAGCTAAATAATTTAGCTCAAGGAATAGATTTAAAACATAAAACCTTGTTCATAAAGTTCCTTGAGTACACCTAAGCTTAGAAAAATTCCAAGACTTAGACTATGGGCACTTATGATTAGATGAACTCATCCAAGTCCATCATCATCATCACAAGGCCGAAATGGCATTCTTGAAATGCCTTCATTTTCTAAAACTTTATGTAAGATACTTGGGCAAGTCTTTGAGCTCTAGGAGGTTTAAGTGATGGCATAAACTTAAACATGATATGCACTTATTTTATTCTTCATTAGAAAATAAAGTGAGAGCATAAAATAAATATGAGATGCAACCTCATTATTATCTTTAAAGATTAAGTGATGACTTGAAATATAAACATGAAATGCAAGCTTGGAAACTTAAACATGATAATGCAAGTCCATTTAGTTATTCTTGAGAGTTTAGTGATGACATCAAAATAAATATGCTATGCAAGGCATAAACATAAACATGTGTGCAACTCATTTTATCTTAACTAGAGCTCTTACAAGACTTTAAAGGAACATCACAACCTTAACCCAATATGTATCTTAACAACATAAAGTGAGCTTTAGAGTTCTTAGCACCAAGACTTCAAAGAAGTCTTTGGTTTTGAACTTCATCATCAAGCTCAAGAAAATAGACACAAAGCTCAACACTTTGTCTAAACAAAATACAAAGAACTAAGTCATATTCTTTATTTTATTGCTCATGGGCTTCAATCTAGAGTAAAACTCTTAAAGGCCGACCAACTTTAAGGTTGGCAAGGGTAAGCTTAGAGCTCTTTGAAAACATAGGATTAATTTTCTTAACAAAACTTTTGTGATCTACTTAACATTTTTAGCAAACTTTGTTCAAACAAAGGAAGAAGAAACCGAAATCTTAAAGGAAAGAGGAAGAGAAAACCAAAAACATAAACAAGAAAAAGAAAAGAAAACACAGCATATATGGTCCAAGACCAAGTTGTTTCAAGCTTTAGAGGTTTCTCACATGACAACAACAAGCCATTATCTTGAAACCTCATCATCAAGCTAAAGTTTTTCCCATGAAAAGGCCTCATGGCCAAAAAGAAAAGGAAAAGGAAAAGAGTTTTGAACCAAGAGAAAACTAGAACTTTTCTTGAAGAAAACAAGTAAAAACTTGAAAACAAACCCTACCTAAAGAAGTCTTTGAAAAGGAAGAAAGAAAGCTTGATTCTTGAAGATTGAGAAGATAAAATCTTCTCTTGGAGGAGGATGTGTGTCGGCCAGAGGGAAGCTCAAGGAAGATGATTTTTCCTTGAGTTTCTAAGCTTGGAAATGGAAAGTTTGAGTGTTTAAGAGGTGGTTTGAGGTGAGGGAGTGGTGGTTTATGGTTGTTTGTGGTGGTTTGTGGTGGTGGAAAGGTTCTTTGAGAGGAAGAAGAAGATGAGCAAGATGAAAAGAACTTGGAGAGAAAATGCAAGAAAAAGCAAGAGAACTAAACTTGGCAAAGCTTCTAAAGTGTAACCAAGTTCTTCCAAGCTTGGTATTTATAGAATTTTGCAACATGGAGGCTGCACAAGGAAGGATGGCCGACGGCCTTGCTTGGTCTTTGGGGGAGGAAAATATCTCTTTGATTGGCATGGGCTAGGCATGGGCAAAGCATGGTTGAAAGCATGGCTAGGTATGGCTTAAGGCATGGTCTTTGAGTGAGAATTAAAACAACATGTGACACTTCCTTGAGGCCATGTATTCGGCAAATTTGCAGCCAAGGGGGAGGAGATTTGTTCATGTAATTGTGGTTTAATGATGTGTTTAGGTGTTTCTTTGATTAAGGTTTTGATTAGGAGTTTGTAAGAAAGTGTTTAGGTGAGGTAATTGGCTAATTAAGGTTGTCAAGACTTGATTAGGAGGGTAATCTTGCTAGATTAACAATTTAAAATCATTCTTTTAGTCAAATGAGGTATGGGCACAATTCCTTAATTTAAGGAATTGGAGAGAAAATACTATTCAAGATTCCATGACTAGGAATCTTGAATTAAAGAATGTAATTAGAGTTTAACTAAGCAATCTTAGGTTCTAATTAACCTTAATAAATTATTTTGACTCTAGATTAATTATCGAAATAAATTAATCTTCGATTAGAGCCTAATATTGCTTAGGTTTGCTTAATTACGTCATTAGGCTCACTGTACATTGTTCTAGGGGCAAAATGGTAATTTTGCACTAAAACTGCCCGGGACCTTAGGCCTGACTAAACATCAATATCACTCAAAAACATCATTCCAAACTTTCTGGAAAAGTTCGGGCTCAAACGGCACCTTTATGTGTAAAACGCTAGGGGTATTTTGGTTATTTTGCAAAAGTTAAATGAGATTTTCACCTTGGATATCAAATGTAACAGATATAATCCCCTTCAAACATTGAGTTGACCCATTCAAGGACTCCTGGGTAATTGTCCTAATTTAGGTAAAAATGACCTCGGGCATTTTGGTCATTTGTACTCAAAGAAAAAATCTGGACGTAGATAATACAATAGCAATAACATATAATTATATTATACAATGGCAAATAGTCATATACATAGCCATGTCAACTCATACCTTGGTTAGTCAGGAACTCTCTAGTCTAGGTAGGGTACTACTCAAAAACTTATTAAAAGAAAATGAAATAGACAAAATTCTCTATCCTCAAATTAGTCAAACTAGACCATGAGGTCAATATCAATTGAGTCTCCACAGATAATCACAAGATATCAATCTATAAAAATATTATAACAGAGGAATGAAAATCAAAGATTTCCAAAGGAAAAATACTAGTTTACTACACAGTGATATTTGACATAACATTAAAATAATTAAAGTATCTTCAATCTCTTTTGAAATATCAAGTTTGCTTATTCACTTTACTTATTAAATACAGGATTATGAGTACATTTATGCTTGAGAATAAAATATCAAAGGATTCGTAAGATAATTGCTCGGTGTTATTGGTTGTTTACATAATAATTAGTTTGTTTGTTTCATTACTTCTTTAACATAATCTTATTGAACTTTAAGCTTGAGAATAGAGCTCATAGGATTCCTGATCTACTTCATCTGATATTTTCAGTTGTGTAACACCTCGTGTTACATTATGATATAGTTCACTTGTTGTAGTACCTCGTACTACAACTTGATATAGATCACATTGTGAATCCATGAGCTTATAATCAAGCAATTGATATTAGTTAGTATCATTATTTTTTGTGACTTAATTTGGTTAGATACTTTAAACTTAATGGTAGAACTCATAGGACTCTTTGATATACTTCTCTATGGATCGTACTATCAATGATGTAATGCGTCACGTCACAACCTTGATAGTTCACTAGATGGAGACGTCTACTATATCTCATCTGAATAGCCCCGCTATTCTTTCTATATATCCCTTTTCTCAAAACGATCTAACGCCGTTACAATTACAACCAATAGTTCCAAGGGCGTAGCACGTCTACTACTACCCGTGAATCCATGAGCTTACCATTAACCAATTAACATTACATATGACGTATTTCTTCAGTTTCTTTGTTTGGAACTCTATCATGTAGTTGGGGAATTTCTTATTTATAAAGTAAAATCTCTTCTAATAGTTCTATATCTCATACTCTTGCTTTGAGATTTTCTTGAAATCTCCTTAACTCTTATGAGATTTTCTCTGTTAAATCTCCATAATTACTATAAACTTTTCTCTTGAAAATCTCTTGAATTTCTTATGAGATATTCTCTTCAAAAACTCCTGAGGTCTGAGAGATTTATCCATAAAATCCATTGAACTTATTATGAGATTTTCTCTGAAAAGTTTACGAGATTTCTTGCAAAGTCTAGTAAACTTTTAAGATTCTGCTAATCTTTTATGAGATTTCTTCAGGCAGAAACTTATAGAACTTCTTACATTATAATTCTTAAATCTTTCAAAAAATTAAACCAAGTGTATTGCTTAGATTTCAGAGTTTTTCTTCTATGGATCAAAATCTCATCCTTTTTCATGAAACTTTAGCATCATACCTCAAAATACCAAACTAGGTTTTGGAGAAATATTTTGGTTATATTCATGTAAAATTTACAGATTTCTCATTCTCTTTAAGGAATCAAAAATCTCTTCATTTACATAGTTAAATCTCTTACATCAATTTAATCAATTCATGAGGCTTCCAAGAATAGCACCTTTTACATTTATCAAATTCATATACATATGCATCTTGAAATAATTTCAATTTCACACATAATTGAAAGCATATACCAAGAGTTTATTTAGCAAAAATAGTCAAACAATCACAAGCAATAAACTAGAATCTTTCCTACCTTTCTTCCAAGCTTTTTGCTAAGCTTTCTCTTGCTTTCTCCTCTAACTAAAGCCTCAAACCCATTTTCCAGCCCATGTATTAGTTGCTATGTGGACAGATTTAAAGGGAAAAACAAGGTTTTGGATTGAGTTTGATGTAGAGGAATTGTTCTTGAACTAGTTTAGGTGTTTAGCTAAGAGTTTCCTTTAGAAAAATGGTGGTTTAGTGGAGGTTCAAAGAAAAACATAAAGAAGGAAAAGAGAAGAAGAAAGCAACGTAAGAAGAAGAAAGCAACGTGAAGTTGCTCGCAAGAAAGAAAAGCTATCTTTTTCCATTTTTCTTTATATAAACAACCTACTTGGAGACCAAGTAATGAGTATGCATATTGTCAGATGATTTACCTTGTTTTTGTATTAGAAATGTCTATGTTTATTTGATCGTCCTAAGTAAAAATTATTTGGGATCTGATAATATAAATTATTTTTACCAGACTAAGTGTTTTGATGTACGGTTATTACCATTTGTGTACCAATTATACTATTTCGAATACCTTGACATAAAATAAACTTTACCAGGTTAAAATATTTATTCGCCTTTATCCTTATTTTTCTATGTCATTATACCAATTATAGGGTCTCTTTCTATATCCATTATTAAAATATTATTATATTGATTTTCAATATAATATTAAATTAATTTTCATTATTATTATTATTTTACAAATTCCTCATATTATTCTAGTCATAATTGTCTCAGAATTTTTAAAATCCCTATAGATTATTCACAATTAATCATTTTATCACAATAATACTAAAAACCGGTTGTTATAGTTAAAACTAAGGAAAAATATCTCTTTGCAAGGTATGGTCTTGGGCATAGTTCAAAGCATGGGCAAGTATGGATCAAGGTATGGGCATGCATGATTCTTTAAGCCTATTTTAATTGAATTTCATCATGTGATGGATGATAATGGGGAGGTGTGTGGCCAATTCTATTAAGGGCTAATGGGGGAAGAAACTCTCATTTTAATGTTGGTTTATAAGTGTTCAGAGTTGATTTGGTTAGGCTATGGATTAGGAGTTGTAATTTGTGTTTTAGGTGAGATAATGGGTAATTAAGGTGGTTAGAAGAGATTAAAGAGTGGTCTTGCTTGATTAATGCAAATCCATCTTTATTAGGAAGGAATCTCATCATGTGACAACTTCCATGATTTAAGGAAATTGATTGGAATCTTACTATTCATGAAAATACGACATAAAGTCTTAAATTAAGAAAAGGATTTTGAGTTTCTCTAAGCAATCTTAGGTTCTAATTAACCTCAATTAGTTATTTTAACTCTAGATTAGTAATTAGAATTTACTAATCTTTAATTAGAGCCTAATATTGCTTAGGTTTTGCTAATCACATCATTAGGCCCAAAATGCATTTAGTCGGGGCAAAATGGTAATTTTTAACAAAAACCTCGGGCTCCGAGCTTAACCTATCATTAAACATTACTTAAAAACATCATTAAAAACCTTTGGGTGAAGTAGGCTCAAACGGCACATAAATCGATGTTAATTAGCCTAGGGGCGTTTTGGTAATTTTGCGCATTGGAACTAAAATGAGATTCTTCTCCTCTATTAACACACATAACACATATAATCCCCTATCATCATCAAAATGTCCCCTTGAGGGTGGCCAGAGCAGGCGATCCTCATTTTTCGAGTAAAATGACCTAGGGGCATTTTTATCATTTATACACTGGAAAAATTGAGGCGTTACATAATGAAGTGGTTAAGGCTTTCAAAATAAGGTTAAAGAGTTGTCTTGCAAGGTTAAATGGGCTAAAATTGATTAATTTGAAATTCAAATACCAGCATATGTTCTAATCTTTAGGAAAAGAAAAGAAAATGAAAGTGCTTTGTCTCTACTTTTTACTTTTGGTCTCATGAGTAATCTTTGAATAAGAATGTAATTAAACTTTCTTTAGGAAACCTTAGGCCTTGATTAACCTCAAATAATTATTTTGACTCAAGATTAATAAATAAAATTAACTTATCTTTTATTAGAGCCTAATATTGCCTATATTTCCTTGTTAAGCTTAATTAGCACTATAAGAGGTAAAATAGTAATTTACATAGAAACTCCCCTTGTAACACCCTCCTAATTACTATATCTTACTTGAGCATTAACATAATGATTAGAAGGGTATCATGTATTCAGTTTATATTAGTGGAAATACAAACAGTAAGGGAATTTAGACATATATGTTGGAAAGCTCATATTTACATTTATGAACATCATAGTGTAGCTTACAACACAATATAATACATACGCAAACTAGTTAGCTTCGAACTAGTTCGGACTAATGTACAAATAAACACCCCGCATTTGATATAATCTTCAAAGTCGAAGCCCAACGAAATTTCATACAAACGAAATGGACCCCAACAACATCTAATGGGATCCGTTTCAGGCTGTTAACTGCACCACGTCCTAGTGGATACAAATCGGTCACATGCCAGTACCATGGGGTGAATCAAGGAAGAAGATCACCAATGACATATAAATCTGAATATAATACAACATATATACACATAGGGATGAGAATATTATAAAATTCTAGAATAAGTACCCCTAAGTAAATACATAACTAGCAATCTCATCCATGTAAGTAATATCATGAGATGTCGCATGCAAAAGTAATAATAAAGACGTGATAACGTTATACATTTTCCCTTGTCAACTAGAAACTGCTTTGGTGCCATTTTCTCTTTTATTTAACATAGGGAAGGCTTAATGTCACATCAAGAAGTGTATATATCTAGTGGATCATTCCACGAAGGACAATAGACTGCCAGGACATGAGCTCATCCTTACTTGTGATCATCGGACTTCATTTTTTTCCATTTCAAAAATCTAACAGTTATTCCTAGGATAATATTACCGACTATAAAGTTTCTAGGGAAGTCCTTATCTTGCTTCCCCATTAAACCCATATAAACCTTGTCTTCTTTTCCCCATATGTTAAAACATGCATAGCGAAACTTATACATTCTCTTTTCTCGTATAAATGCATCATGCAATTTTCTCTTTTCCAAGGCATGCTCACCATACATGTAGGCATTCAATTACATTGGAGTATCTCATTCATGCTTTGTGAACAAACCTTTAAAACAATTAGTATACATTCATATACTAGATACTTGAAACTATGTCATCATTAATTTAAGGCTTTTTCGCCTTTCAGCACATGAGCAGATTTATCATTTCAGTACCAATATTTAATGTACTTGTCTAATGGTTGGTTCAAGGGCCACCAAAATTTTCCATGACACTTCAATATGTCTAGGATGCCCTGTAAAAATTTCAACACTACTGGAGCTCTCAAACCCCATCAAGAAATTATACAAATTTAGTGGCAAGAGACCCCCAATCTTATCAGGCCAGAGTTCTCACAATTTTTAACCCTATAAACTGATTGAAATAACTCACAATAAAATTTACAGTAATAGTTCCATGTGTTATAAACTTCCTGAAAATTTCAAATGATAACTCAATCATTTGCTATGATAATAAAATTATACAATTTCACAGCCTCGTTCCAACATTCCAGGCAGCATCTACAATTTCGGTTACTGATTTTTCTAAAGCAGTTTGACTCAAAATCAGAACCCAAGAAAATCGTGGAGCTAGTCCAAGATGTTAAATTGAACATATAAATTTTTCAGCTCATGAAAATGACCACAACATGTCCAGAAAAATCGTGACCATGCACTGCCCGCAGAGACCGAAAATCCAGCAACCTAGTTCCAATTTCACTTGAGAGAAACCCATTTTAAAACCATCCAAATACAACACAAAAATTCATACATCAATATCAATATGTTAATCATCAATATCATCAAAATTTTCGGAATTAGGGCAAGCTAAAACAGAATTGAAAAATTTCACAAGAAAGGGCAAAAACCTTACTTTTAGTGAGCTAATGACTTCTTGACCCCAAGGTGCTCTAAGCTTGCCCTCTTTTCTCCCAAAACTCCTCAAATCAGTCCAAACTCCTTCTTAACTCAGTAAGGGTGAATTAGCAAGGTAGGATTTGATGAAGAATAGAGATTTTATTCGGTTAGATTTGTAGAGTCAAGGTGTAGAACAAGTTTAGTGAAGGAATTTTGGAGTTTCACTAACACCAAGCTAGTGTTTATGGCTTTGAAATGGAAACATGACCTCTTGAAAATGGAGGTATGGCTGCTGTTATTTCCCTTGGAAGCTGGCCGATTGTGCTTGCCTTTTTGAGGAAGAAAAAGCTTGTATTTATCTTGTCATTAATGAATGACTAAGATATTTTGTAATTGGATAATCTTGACTCCAAGAAAGTAAATTGGATGGCTATGATTAATCTTGTAATTCAAGATGAATCTTGCCATTCACTTGATATAGATGGATAAACTCCTTCACTTTATAAAGATTAAAATAGATTTCAGTGTTAAAATCGACACACGAAATTTTGCCGAACTAGTAAAATACGTACAATTAAACCAATATCTCCCGAAAATTAAATTCAGGTATAAAATCCTTATTCATAACTATTTCTAACTTTAACCCTCTCTTTTCTTAGTTCGGGCTTTTCAGTTTCAGGATCTCAGGTTTGAGCTTTACAAGCATGCTGGGCCCGCAAACACACTTTTTTTTTTTTTGGGTTCAAAATAAGTTGTCCTCATCATTCCTATGCCTACAAACTTAATATTCTTATTAACAAAACCTCAATTAATTTCTAAAGAAAATTGGGTTAGAAAATTAGATGTTACACCCTCAGCCTCCAGGACCATTCAGATATCACATATACCCTTTAATGAACATTCCCAAACATAGAGTGTTTAAGGGACTCAGACTATCACTAATCAGCGTTAAATTACCTTGTGGCGTTTTGGTAATTTTAACATGGAAAATCTAGGAATTTAGATTTCCACATCTCCTGTCATCCAAAACACATTCTCATACTTCAAACATCAAACTAACCCTTTGAGGAATAGGTCCAAGCCCGAATTTAGAGACAAAATGACCTAAGAGCATTTGATCATTGTACACGGAAAAATTGAGGATTGCGATTTTTGCACGATTTGTATTTAAACCTTACATAACCTTGCCCTAATATTAAATTACTCCATTGAGGATGGCTTGGGCCAGCCATCCTTGATTCTTGTGCAAAAATGACCTAAGGAACATTTTCGTCATTTTGCACAGGAAAATTGAGGCGTTACAATAAAGCTTGGAAAGCACAACAACCCACTAATTGATAAGCCCTCAAGTTTGAATCATATTGCAACTCCCAAGTAAGCATGTCAAAGTATACTACCAACGATGCCATTGGCCTTGTCTGAAGATGACATAGAAAGAAGGGAAGGATGAGAAACTTATTCAAGGTTCTCAATAAGGTTGCAACTCTAACAAGAGTATTTCATTGATGTCCTTAGTCACTCATTTGATTATGAAAAGGTTATCATGTATAAGATTCAATTTCAACCTTTCCAAAATCTCATTATCCGAAGTGAATGTATTATAACATGAGTCTTAATGTCATTATTGCAACATATAAATAATACGTTCATGGAAATAACTTGTGCAACAAATTAAATGCATAGCACTTAACATATTAGGGTCTAAGTCCAGGCACATAATATTTTTTTCCTACGTGACTTAATCTTTGTATAACACCCCAAAAATTATTTAAAAATTTAATTGAACTTTATTAGTCATAATTTTAAATATTATTCGCAATGTAGTGATAAGGGTGGCCCAATGGACGAGTTGAAAAAAAATCGGGCCAAGCATGAATAGTGATTTTGGGCCATAAGTGAATAGTAACTTGGAAATCTGGACCAAGGATGACCCGAAGCCAGAGGAAACTAAACCCAAGGACCGAGATAGAGTATTAGGATCAGGGGCCAACATAGAGTATTAGGTATGGGGTCCACGTAAGGATATTTTAAGTTTCTTGGTTACGTAGTTCCTGCTCAGTAAAGTCTAATGCGCGTTTTTAACACCATAAAAATTACTTGGTGGCCAGAGTAACCACTAACTAAATCTTGCCAAGTGGATGGAAATGATTGAAACTTGGAAAGCAAGTTTTAATCATGGCCTTTCATTTATTATTATTTTACCGGGGATTAATATTTCATCGGTTTGGTAGAATTTCGATGTTGATTTTAACACCGAAAAGCCACTTGCTCACTAAGTTAAAGTGAGCCACTTATCTTGAGTCAAGTGGATGCCATGAGTCATTCTTTGACCAAGGAATCAATCCTAGCCATTCATTTCATTTCTTTTTCAAAAGGAAAGAAGAAAACTTGAAACAATAAATGCTATCACCAAAATCAAGATAAACACAACCAAACCAACCTTCATTACCATCACCATCATTTTCATAGAGCCAGCCTCAAACACATCTCCATTGTTTTTTCTCTCAAACCTCTTAACCTTAGCTTCAAATGCCCAAAATTTAGTTTAAATCACCGAAACCCTAAATCTCCTTCACAAAACTTGTTCTGTCATAAGGTATAAAACCAACCGATTGGAACTTTGATTGTCTTTCTCTCACCTTTGAGATGTCATACCCCACTTTCAAAAAGAAGGGCCTTAAAGTGAAGAAAACCATTCTTGGAACATCCTTTGGAGTTAGAAGCCCTAAAGATTCACAAGTAGGGCTTTTATTCCTTTTCTCAAAATATGTTTTGTGTTATGTTGCTAGAAATCTCAATTTTAAGCAAGCGGTCTGAGAATATGTGATTTTCTGACCTTGTTAGAGATTATCTTAAGCTGAAAATTTTATGTGATGAAGTAACATGTTAGATATCTCCAATATTTTTATTCAGTCATTTTAACCACTTTTACTGTTTTCTAAAAATCCAAATCCAGACAATTAGGGTTGTGGTCTACGTAGTCAAATTCGAAGCTATAAATTTGTCTAATTTTTTTCTACATCAAATGATTGAATTTTGTCTTGAAAATTTTACATGGTGTTATAGACATCTTGAAGTACAAACTTGAATTTTTGTTGGATTTTATTTCTTCATTTGATAAGGTAATAAAATTGAGACTTCTAGCTATGACTAAGAATAAGTAGTTTCTAACCTCCAAATTTGTAAATTTTGTTAACATAGCTAGAGAGTTTGTCTTGCCTTGAAATTTTTACAGGCCCTTGGGGACATATTGAAGTGTCATGGATAATTTTTGTAGCCTTTAATTTGATTGTTTCATATGCAAAGCAATTCTTGCTACATAAGTGTGAAATTTCAATGTGCAAATGCCTCTAATTGATTTTATAATGGCATTTGGTTCTAGTATGACATGAATACTTGATTGTGAATATTTGAGCATGTGACTTGAGATATATAAATGCATGCTAGAGGAAGTAAAGATTGTTTATTAGGCATGATTGAAATTACATTGTGAACGATACCTATATGTGCTTTACGCATGCACTTGGAAAAAGAAAAGTACATAATGCATATATATGACAAAAGAGAATGTATGAATTGTAGGTATAAAAGTGCACAAGAAGGGGGGTTGAATTGTGCTTTCTTTCTTTTTGCATCTAAAACATTTAATAAAATACTATCAAGCATTAAGCTTGAAGTGCAGCGAAAATGAGAAAATAGATCTCTTAAAGTATACATTATGTAACAAAACTACTAAACTGATTCAACGTTTAATCAATGTAATAGATAAAGTAAAAGAGATCAAGGAGAAGAAGATATGATACAAAAGTTTTTATACTAGGTTGGCCTAAGCATATATTTAGTACTTAAGCACGTAGCACTAAACATTTTTCAAACTAGAGAAAGAACAAGGATAGTATTTACATAGTCTTCCCAAGCTTCTACACATGTGACCGGTAGACAACCCCTATTGTCACAACCTGAGTAGCTACTCACCAACACTCCAACTTGGACCAAGTAGTTATTCACCAGCCTCTCCACTGAAACTTGAGTGGTCTTGTACTACACCTCTCTAAGCTAAACCGTGACCTTAAGATGCCTTTATCTCATGTAAGTATTTTTATATTAGCCTTTCCAAGCTATCTCACACCGATCACTCCTGGATCAAGGATACAAAGGTTTGTGTTTGGATTGCCACTCAAACTAACCTATACTCAAGTCCTGATCTTTACATGAATGACACTCAAATAGTTGAATAACTTCTTTATTTCTTTTCTCAGAAGATACTATATATATTAAAGATGTAGAAATCATTTACAAGTAAGAACAATTACATGATGTGATGAACCTTCAGGATATGAAAAATATTAATCAGATTTTCACTCTTGTGTAATGTCCATCTCTAGTTCGTTTGAGCACAACTCTCTATTTATAGATGGCATTCCTTGTGGCGGATTGTCTTGATAAATCTCCAAGTGACAATGTGAACATTATTTGTTGAAAACACTATTGAAGCGTGCTATTTGAGAAGCTATTAGAAGCCATTGCAAGATTGAGGTTTTCATGTGCTACTTAAAACTCTTCTTACTTTTGAATGTGGTTATTGAACTATTTATTATAAAAGCTAAGTTGTTAACAAAATTCCAAGGAAGAATAAACTAGGTTGAAATTGGGTTTTAACTTTTAAATTTGAATTTCAAAAATTCAAATTTCATTTTTTAATAAGGTTAAATCTACAATGAAATGAGCTTAAAATCCAAAAATGTCCTTGATGAATATTTTGGTCTTCTGCATCTCAATAATCAGCCTATTGTAAATGACAAAGGTGAGTGATGATTGAAGATAATGAACACTTTGACTTTAATGTTGATGGATATCTTCATTTCAAGTGTACTTTTGAAGTCCGTCCTACTTTTGAAGTCCAATCTTGGTTTCTTCTCCTGATTACATTCCTTTCATCATAAGGCATGTATGCATACTTTGCACAATAATATTCACGTCTATTAAGTTCAAATATCTTTATAAGAGATAAATCATGCTTCATGCAAAGTGAAATTATTCTCACTTCAAGTCCATGTTATGCAATTGGGAAATACCTGTATACTATGACAAGAAACTCAAGGTAGACATTAGTTGTTCTTCAAAGAGTTGTCTTTAAAATGGTTATGTTATCATTCAAAACATATTGCCTAAAGCGTTCTAAAGGGTTTGGAGCTAACAATCTCCACTTTTTTTATGATAACAAACCAATTTAAAGAAAATCTTTTGAAGAATGTTCAAAAGAAATAGAATTGAATATGACATGATAATAACTATTCTTTTAGAACAGCATAGGTTGTAACTTCAGAAGTTCTTTTCTAAAGCATGATATGGATAGGTTCTAAAACGTTTTATAGCCTTAAGTAACTTAAATAAAGCTGTTTTTGGTTGTAAAGGAACCTTCTAAACTTGCTAAAATTATGTTTGAGACGTAGAGTGATATTGAAACAAATTTCTTCGATTAAGTCCTTTTTACACAACCAGTTTGATTTTTAGTTATTTAAAGAACTTTTTGAAGAAAAGTGTGCTATTGTAGAAAACAAGTAATACTTGTGACAATTTATCTTGATAATTTCCGTATTAGCACAACTTTGTTCAACCCAATATATCAACAAAGGCTAAAAAAATGTTATAGCATGCATGATAGAGAAAAAAACATAATGATGCTTATGTAGTTTCTGATGCTCAAAGAAACCTTGATACATATATACCAGCATATTACTATGTGAGGTCTAAAAACTCATCAAGGATAAATCCCAAATATATTAGAGTAAAGCATGTAAGAGCTTTTGTTATGAGCTATGAAACTTTTCTCATAAGTATCAAAACATGAAAGGAAATCAATTTTTATGAAGCAAAAACTAGAAACGCTCATGTTTTTATGAAAACATACTCACTAATACATATGACCGAAACATAACACATTATATGCCATATAGCGCAACACACTGAGAGGGTTCTAAAGCTCACAAACTGATCTTAATTGTATCAAAGCATATAGGAACAAGTTTCTAAATACCGTAAAAACTATACACAACTATATTTTGATCAAGTTATACAAAGCTTTAGAGAACTTCTCATATGTTTGTAAGCAATAATATGTTTTACAAAAGCAACATATATCAAAGCACATAAGATAGATGTGAGTATAGAGCAACAAAAGAAAGATATGCTTTAAAAGATATTTCCCAAAGCTAAATATCCTAGCATGCTAATGAATTAGCAAATCATAGCACATGCATAAGAAATAAGAAGCACACACCTACAAGCATGATATGTGATTAGTTAAGCATAAGAAGACATTGATATATATCAGGGCTTAAAAGAGATAGAGCTTAAGACAAATATGTATCAGAGCCAAAAGGATAGCATAAGCTGATAAGTTGAATAGATAAAGTGAATTGTATAAGACAAGATAAAAGGTTTGTCAAAAGAATAAAAAAATTGTTCGAAATAACAAAAGAATATGCATGCTAAAAAGAAATTCTCTAAGTCCCCCTTAACATAGGCTCCCACTGAATTCCATAGAGAAATCCACAACACTCGAA